>JAJJMC010014687.1:17618785-17811632 GCA_023531435.1 Papaver californicum | reverse complement strand
AGGAAGTTCATGCATATTACCACAAACGTTCTATATAAGGAAAAGAAGTAGTAGATTGGATATGGACTTGGGAAATGGACTAGTGGGCAAATGCATACATGTGCGGTGCTTCGCACCGAAGCACCGCAGGCCGCGGGCTTGCGGGCTTGCGGAGCTTGCATGTGTTTTGGCGTGAGCCTTGGCGCGACCCTTGGCGCGAGCCTTGGCGCGACCCTTGGTGTGAGCCTTGGTGTGACCATTGGCGTGTGCCTGCGAGTGCACACGTGTATCCATGAATGAGAAAACGTTTCTTTATTTCAAATAAATATTTTACGTTTTGTATTAAATGGAAAAATAAAATCATAAATATTATTTTTACCGTTTTAAATTAATGGGGATTAAATTTTTTCAAATTAATTATCTTTTCACCGTTTTGAAAATCAAAAGCTTTTTTCTCCTATAAAAGAAAAAGGTTTCTAAGTGTTTCGTTTACCCCAGTCGCAGCCACTGTCCTGACGACTTTTCACCATCTTCGTGCTTTGTTTTGCGCACTAGCTTTACATTCTTATTATTCATCTTCTGTTAAGTTCACAACGGGCCAACGAGCTTTGCTAGCTGGGTTGGTATGAGGTGATTTTATCCTGAATTCAAATTTGTCACTTAAAAGGTATAGCAGCATCTTCCTGAAGGTGTACCTGGCAAATATTGAGTTAAGGGCAGTCTGTTGAACAGGCGACTTCACCTCTCTGTGCTTGAGTATGTGTGTTGTTTAATTCTAACCCTCCCTTAATCATCTTCAAGTTCTCTGTTGTTTGTGTTTCTCTGTTACAGGAAGACTATTATCCAACAGTTGTACAGTCGTGGCTGTAGCTGTGGTGTAGGACTGGTGAAGATGCTAATTATGGTGGTTGTATAGGTGTATTGTGAAGGTTGGAGAGGAGCTTCCCTATTGAGAGAGGAGGTACCTGATGTTGCCCTAGTTCTTCCCTTTTATATATTTGCAAACTTGATTTCCACGAAAACTTGACATCCCAAACCGTCTCAAACTCTAATATTTTTATATCCCAGCCATTCAGCCCCGTGATATCAACGACATCAAATCCTTTTTAGTTCACAACAACCCGACTTCCTTAACTTGTTTCTCGGCTCAAACTCTTTCAATCCCAGCCAAATTCTTTCCTTGACTTTTCTCGCACAATATATATCCAAATCAGACCCACTTTCCTTCTTCGTCCCTTAGTAACAACTCACATGAACACCAGCGACCACCACGGACTTACCCATTAGTTCTCGTCCCTGCTAAGTACACTCGAACCCATATATTCGAGCTTACTGATGTTAATGCTTCTTACCGCCCCTATCTTCTCGATCCATTCTCATTACCATTATCTATATCGAGTCACTGCCAACAACTATCAACTCATAACCCCATCACAGATGCGGTATTAATCAACTCTCCTCATCTGCCAGGGACTCAAACCATCACATACTCTTCCGATTCCTTTCTCTGTTTTATTTAAAACTTCAAATCCTCATCACAAGCTCGCCACCACTGCCATCAATGGCAGTATTATTCTCCATCGATTATTGTCTTGATCGTCAATCACCGATACTGGATATAGCAACATCAATCTGTCGCCACTTCTAAGAGTTTACATACTTCACGAGCTTCTCACATTACTCACCATCATCACCAAATCAATCTCTGAGTACCACGACAGCAGCAGTGATACATCTTCCATCATATGATAATTGCAGCACAACTCAAACTTAGTATTTTGTCGACATAAACCAATGATTGGTGTGGTTATTAGCTTCTTAGTTCTCTCATTATTCGAACTTACCCATACAGTTCATGACTGGAATAACCGTGATGTTGGGACATGAACGGATAAAGAATAACTAGTTCGAGTTTTTGTTCGTGAATTGTGAAGAAGAAGATAGGTTGCCCTTATCAATTCTGTTGGTGACATTAGTATTCTTTGAAAACTGGTAGTCCTAAGTAATTGAGTGGGTGCCTTTATAAGTCTTCATTAAATTTTAATTGGATTGTCAGTTCCTGGAAACCGACAAGCCTGAATTTTTGTTTTGCCAATAACTTTCTCATACGAAGTCGGAATGACTTTATTTTTTCGTCGTTGGCTTAGTTTCTTCGTTTTTTTCACAAAGTGATGACAAAAAATCCTAGACTTAGACAAGTTTCACCTGGTCTTTTTCCCTTTTTCACTTGTAGCACTTCTTTTCTTATAAAATTAAGTATCTATTCACTTATTTTGGATGATTCCACCTACTATAAGATAAGTAAACAATAACAAACATAATATATAATAATTCACAAGAAATATAACAAATACTAGCATGAAATTGACACTATAAATATGTAAAATATGCACTTGTCAGTTGTAGTCCATTGAGAAACTGAGTTACGATTACTTCTCATATCATCTCATTAACATTTATACTCCTCCATACAGCCTTGCGTGTCTGTATTCTAAAAGCACATGTTTAATGGTTTCATTAGCTCTTACACATGAACCATAAAGAATATGAATATTAGAATTAAACATGGCTAGTCTAAACTAAGTAGGAATAATATTTCTGATAGATTTCCATACAAAAATCTTGATTTTTTGCGCTAACTTGCAGTTCTAGAGAGCTTTCCAGATTAGAGGTAGTACAATATCACCATTTACCTGGGTATCTCCAACACTGGAAGATAACCTCTTATAGGTACTCTTCACAGAAAATTTACCATCTTTTGCTGGCATCCATATTAATGTGTCCTCTTTAGTGGGGTCTAAGAACATGTTGGGAATTCTGAATGCAGTAGCATTATCAAAAATATTCCTTACTAGTGGTGTGTTCCACTACCAATGTTAGGCAATAATAACTCATTAACAAATTCAGAAGAACTATGAGTATTAGCACATGGAATAGGAGGTCGATGAATACCAACTACCCATTTTTCAAGCCAAATTCTGGTGTTCCTACTATTATTGACTCCCATGAAACAATTATCTTGATTAATCTTTTCTTAATTCCATTCCAGACCCCAAGAAATATTAGTAGAAGAAGTATCTTATGATGATTGAAGGATATCTCCATTCTTGAAGTATTTCGACTTTAAAATTTGTACCCACGGTTGAGAAGATTCAGTGCAAATTCTTCATGCCAATTTTGCCAGCATAGCTAAGTTGAGCTTCTCTAAGTCTCTAAAATCCAAACCAGTTTGATACTTAGGCTTATATATTTTATGCCATGTAATCATATTTACACCCCTATTAGAATTGTATCCCAAGAAAAATCTTCTTTGAATAGAAACAAGTTGATCATTTAGAAGACCAACTAGACAATCTTTGTTCAAAATTCTATTTGATAACACTAAAAGAGTCTTATTTAGAGTAACCCAGATCCAAGATATTTTTCTTTAGCATTCATGGTTTTAACACCAAGAATGTGAGTAAGGGTAGATGCAACTTCTGGATTAGTGTACTTGCTTAAGTAAACAGAAGACTTATCAAAATTGATTACTTGTCCATACACAATGATGAAAACTTGAAGTAAACTAATGAGATTGTTGACAGAAGTAGCTTGACTGAAAATAAAGGAATTCATCTGTAAAAAGAAGATGATTGAGGGTCGGAGAGCCCGAACCACTTTAATACCTATAATTGATTATTTCGCTGAGCTTCTGAGAGATGTCTGGAAAGGAATTCCATTACCAAATAAACACATAGGATGATAAGGGTCACCTTTCCTTATTCCCTTAGTGGGTTTAAACTCATTGCAAGGTGAACCATTAAGTACAACTAAGATATTAGTAGTACTCAACGTACTGGTAGATCAATTCACACTAACAATCACTGAATCTAAAATAGTTAAGGTACTTTGATAAGAAAATTTCATTTTAGACTATCAAGAGCTTTAGACATATCCAACTTTAGAGCCATCCATCATTTCTTCTCTTTTTTTTCTTCATAGAATGAATAATCTCTTGAGGAATAATGGTATTGTCACTAATGAGTGTTCCAGAAACATAAGTAGCTCGATATGGAGAAACAACCTTCTCTTAATGGCTTCAGTTTATTAACTAAGATTTTAAATATTATCTTATAGGAAGTATTGCATAGTCTTACAGGCCTAAAATCTGCAGCTGTGATAGCATTCTTCTTGTTTTGGATCAAAGAAATATAAGTTTTGTTAATCTGCTTTAGGATATGTTTAGTTTGAACAAAAATTTTGCACCATTTGAAAAACATCTTGACCAACTATATACTACTGGATTTTATAGAAACCTGCTTGAAAATCCTCTGGACCAGGAACACTCCAGTTTTCCATGTTCTTAAGAAAATTATGAATTTCCTGTAAGTTTGGACATCTTGTTAATACCTAATTGTCTTCTGCAGTGATAATAATATGAATAACATTGAAGAAGCCATCTTCTAAAATTGGAGTAGTAGACGTACTTATATCTTTGAAATGAGCAGTAAGATAATTAGCCAAATCCTTTCTTATATGAATCCATTGGCCACCAGATTTCATTAAAAAGTCTGTATTGTTTCAAGATCTCTTCTTGTTGGTTTTAGTACGAAAGTATTTGGATTTATAATTCATATCCTTGCAGAAATAATCCCTTGAATTTTGCTGGTAAAAGTCATTTCTTCTTTTATAGCACTTATGTAGCTCATTATTGACAAGTACAATTTTCTTGTGAACATCTGGAGAAGTGATCTGACTTTGCAACTCTTCAAGATGATTTTGAAGCATATCCACATGTTGGTTAATATTACCAAAGTGCTTTATATTCTATTTAGTGAGTGTGTTCCTTGTATACTTAAGTCTTTGAACAAATTGAAACCCAGGTGAGCCTGCAACATCAATATTCCATGGTGTAGCAATTTCACTAACACAAGTATCGTCATTAAGCCAAGTCAAGAAAAATTTAAAGGGAATCCAAAATTTATTTTGCTTAGCATCAGAAGTAAGTAAGATGGCGTGATGATCACTACCTAGTTGATTCAAATGGTATATCTTAGAATTTGGAAAATGCAAATTCCAATCACCATTACCAAGAGCCATGTCAATCCTAGATTTTCTTTCACTGGTTCCAACATTATTACTAGTCCATATGTGATTCTTGCCAACAAATCCCAAGTCTTCTAACCCACATTTAGTTATCACACTATTTGTTAGAGAAAATGGGCTTAAGCTATTAATGTTTTGTTCTTGGTCTTGGATAAAATGGGCTTAGGACCAAGAGATCACTAAGGAAAACTAGCACATTTTCACTTTTGTGAATGAACCTTTAGTCCCACATTGGAGAAACTAAAGATGTTACCTCTCCATATTACTTAGAAATTTGCATCTAAGGGAAGCCCCTTAGGGGCTTAGACTCTTTTGTGTATGGGAGAGGACTAAGGCTATGGGTTAGTTGGTGCAACCATACATTTCACACACGCGCGGTGCTTCGCACGCCGCCGTCCGGCCTGCCGGCCGGGTCAGGCTCGGGTGCGGGTCAACCAAGACTTATCTTTTTGGACAAAATATTTTAAATTATTTCCTTAAAGAATTTAAAACTAAATTAAATTTTTGTTTTAATGTCGGGGGGCGTCTGACCCGGCGATTATAAATCTTGTCATAATGGAAAATAATTTTTGCCCGTTTTATTACCAGTCAAAATTAAATTTCGCAAAAAAAAAAAATTGATTAATTACAAAAATAATTTTCATTGATTACTGGCTAATTTGTCTCATACTCTCGCCTATAAAAAGAACCAGAATTTTTCATTTGAACTTACACCAGAAGTAGCTACTATTCTGCCTTCTTTTCCCCTCTTCCTACTTTGTTTTGCGCACTGCTTGTTTACTTCCCTTCCGTAAATATTTTAGTGTTAAGTTCTTGAGGGTGATTTGTACTGTGTTTATACAAGTCATAACGGGCAGTTCTATCCTTGACACATCTCCGTTGTGGGGGTATAGCATCTCTCATTCTTGAGGAGTACCCGTAGACTATTGTGTTAAGGACAACTTGTTGAGCAGGTGGCTTTGTCCATTGTGTGTATATCAATTCATAGATTTCATTAACGTTAACATCTTCTTCTGTTTAGTATTTTTATTGTTGCATATCCAACACTATTAACCCAACCATCAAAGAAGAGCTAGTACTAGCATTATCACAATTTATGTGCAAATTAGGGTCTCCTAGAATTAGCCATGGTTAGGAGATATTCGACCTATGATCTTAATGTAGGACCACTGAGTTTTCTTTTTGGAATAATTAGAATAACCATAAAGACATGACAACATAAATTCAGGTTTATTCAGAGGTATAAAATGATGCAGATCTGATTTATCAAATCGAAATATAGCGCATCAGTCTTTCTGGAAAAATTAAAGCCCTAGATTGTGACGGCCGGAGCATGACAGAATCACGCCTGGAGAAGATATCCATCAATGACATGCTACATGTCTATCGAGCTCTACTAGAGAATCATTTTCTTCATACATTTTCAGAATTGCACGAGGATGGGGAACAGTCTGTTTCTAGGATGTTTAATAGAGCCAAACCCTTTGAAGGGGAAGGAAGCCGTTGTGGTGATACTCGTGAGGAAAAACACTCTGATAAACGTTTTTCTACCCAACAATCATTGTTGTTACTGAAGTAAGCACGGGAAAGATCAAAGATCGTAGCTCTAAACCATTCAACTCGTCCGCCACTCCTCTACATGGGTCCCATCAGCTCTCTCTTGGCTAAGCATGTTCTCTCAAGAACACCAGTTCATTGGGCTACTTCAAATGTCATGTCAGAATTAAACACAGTGATCGATGAACAAGTTCTACTACGAACACTTACATCCTTCCAGGTTAAGATACTCCATCGTGTGCCTGACAGATTTCCAAAAGAACTATGCCATCAACAAAATCACTTATTGAAGAAATATCAACCTCGTAAATATTTTATTACAAAAATCCAGATAGGCTCTTGTCAAGATACCAAGCAGAGGCAGACGCATAACGAAAAATTCATCGTGCCCACAAAGATCTATGCGGCCAACCACTCGGCGTGACTCTCTACTGATGTCTTCATCGCCTAGTATATCATTGGCATGCTATAGAGACTCAGTCCCAAAAATTACAGTGGTCCTGCAATTGCCAAGCATCTTCACATCAGCTAGAAGCACTAGTCATATGTAAAACTGGGGATTGGCGAAGAACCATACATCCAATATCTACGCACTACAATCAAAATCAGAGTGCCGTCGACCTGAGTCGATGTAACAAGTGGAGTTCGATAAGAGGAAACCAACGCATCACTCTCATATAACAGATTCGGCCACCATCGACATAGAGTTTCCACGACATATGACAAAGCAGTAAAATCCAGAACGTTACAAACTGGGGACTTAATATTGGAGGCAACTAAGCACATTCAACATAACCTTTTCATATGACTTCTTACTGATCCTTGCATCCAAGTCCCGAGCCAACTGCTTGATTCGATCTACCTTATCAGATACAAAGTCTCCTGCCTAAGAACATCCAGCGGAAAATATGGACTTGAGTTCAATACGTCCCAGTCAGTCTTGAGAGTGTCGAACCTTTGCCGAATCCACTTCACGATTGAATCGAAGACTCTCACAAGTGGACACCAGTTTCTCCAAGTTTGCAAAATCATCATCAGTAAGATTATTCAGAGTCGTCTTGTTCATCTTAGCAAGCCTTTTCAACAGGTCACCAACCACGACGATCAGAGAGTTAAAACCATAAGTCACGCTCTCCGTGGAAGCAACATTCCCATATCTTAGTGTGTAACGGAGCTAGTGAAACAGAAACACTGAATCCCCCGACACTCACGTTTCCAAATATTAAGTTCGGTACGCTCCCGTGAATTCAACACCAGCATAAGGGTATTCAATCATCGCTTCGAAGTTTACTTCATCAGTCCAATGTGCAAGCCATCATCTCAGCGGACTGGTCAGGACTCAAGTGACTATCATTTATCAACTCCCCATGAATCATATGACGAACACTTGTCTCTACATCACCTTTTCTTCCTCAAATGGAGGTCATTGTGTTTGTGCTCCGGGTCTACAAACGAAGAACATATTAGATATCGTCTTACATTAAACAAAGGAAATTGAAGAATAAATTTAGAAATACACAAAAGACGAAATAAGATGCCCTTACTATAGGCGCACTCTCTTTGTGACCAAGTTTTGGTCTCCGTGACCAGGACCTAGTTCTTCGTTACTAAGTCTTGGTCTCTCATATTTAAGACTCATGAAGTTTTAAATCCATTTAAGGGCCTTTACTATGTGCACCCATAAGATTAGCACTTCCACTGAGACAAATTATATTAGTGGGCCTAAAACTTCAAGTTCACATATTAGGATGCTAGAGTTTGGTTGGAGTTCATACGAGTTCGGGATTCCATTTCAAAAATGAAACGCATTGTACACTGCAGTCAACAAACTAAAAAAATGGCAGCGATGGGTAAGAAATTAGGGGGTACATTATTCACGGTAAATGGGTGCGTCATTCGGGACACGAGCTAGGAGATATGACCCTCGTACTGAAGTCTTCAAAATATGAAAATTCCTAGATTTTTCTCCTCATAACAAATGTGCACATACTTTTGACTGATCTAATGAACTTCAAATCCATATTTTCTTGTTGCTCATGAAAGGTGTGTCTCTTAGCTTCAAGAATTTGGATTAACCACGAAAATCAGACATCTTATGAAGATTCTACAGTATTTACTACAGAACAATGTGTAGTTTGACTTTTCTAATACAAATTCAATTTAATATTTTTATCTATTAACATATATTTATTTCTATTACACCGTACAAGGGATATGTACATAAAATAGTTAAAGAAAGGCAAGAAGTAAAGCTAAAAGAACCTGGCGTTTTTGAGGGCTATAAAAAACGCATTTGGGGCGACTAATAAAACAAAATAAAGTCATTATGAAGTAAAATGAGCACACCCCTTATCCATATATTTTCTTTAATGGTTAATCTTCCCTTACTTAGTTAGTATTCATGTTGATTAATTAGTTAATTAAGTTAGTTATAGTTAGTGTTAGATGAGGAATTTGAGTTATAGTTTTAGAATAGAAATAGAGAGTGTTTTAGAGAAGAAGAAGAAGAAGAAGTTTGGAAAAGCTTAGTTTTACATAAAATCAATAACAAACATGGATGAGTATGAGGAAGAAGGTGAGAAACATCATGAAGAGCATAATATTGAAGGTTCAAAGACGTTTAGAGATTACGATTTTGGATATTTGTTGGATGATCCAAATTTTGGTGTGGAAGAAAACCTAGACGACGATTTAGCGAGAGAAAACGATGAATCACATCAAAACAAAAATAATAATACAACAAACAATCAGGTATTGTGTTAAGAAGCTCAAAAACTCACTATGTATGCGTTTGTATGTGATCGGTAACAAAAAAAAATCATTTTTGCATGCATTTAATGCCATGGACGTCTCATAATCGGTAGATAATTGAGTACCATAATCTACCGATTATACAAAATCCCCCAATTGAATTTTTTTTGAATTTCTGTTTGCATAATCGGTAGTTTAGGAATACTTATTATCTACCGATTATGTTAGTCGCCCCAAAAATGAATTTCTTCAAACCTATAAATTTTTTATTTTGCAAACTTTATAATCGGTAGTATATGGTATATCGTTATCTACCGATTACATTGCAATCGGTAGTTGTTTAACAAATTAAACCTCTGATTATACTTGTTTTTGTGTACAGAACTTGACTTGATTTCTTTCTATAATCCGTAGAAAATGAACATAATTAACTACCGATGGTTGATAATCGGTAGCACGGGGATATTATTATCTACCGATTGTTGTTAATCAGTAGTAAGGTAACATAATTAGCTACCAATTACTATTTTCTAACTCATTGCTATTTTACGTAGATTATTGAATAGGTTAATCCTGTTTCATACGAGGGTCCTGATACTTCCCTATACTATGGAAATAATTTGGTACTCTACCTACCCACTCTTAACTTGTTCTAAGAATGTATGTTACATGGTTAGGCTTATGATATTTGTTTTGTTATATGCGCATTAAGACATTTGGAAGTAAGGCGGAGGCAAAGGAATTGCTTATCAACAAGGCAAAAGAGAAGATGTGCATTGTAGTTCAGAACAATTGCGTGAGAGTTGATCGATTTGAAATGATTTGTGAGAGAGGTGGCGAGCGAAAGAGTCACGTGGGAAAGGATCGTAAATACGTAAAGAAGACGGAGAGGATATACCGAGGTAATTCAAAGAAAATTGGATGCCCATTTAAGATTATCTTCCGTAAGCCCGATGGTAGAAAAGGTAAAGTATGGGTTATGTATAGAGTTGCTAATGGCCGTCACAACCACGAAGATCCGGAAAGTCTTGTTGGGAACGTAATGGTTGCCAAGTTAAAACCAAAGGAAATGGAGACGTTGAAGTCTATGAGGAACGTAATGAAAGTGAGTGCAATTCTATCTAAGATAAAGGCGGACGACCCTAACAACTTGTCTTCGTTGTCTACAATTAGGTCGGTGCTAGCAACGATCAAAAGGATGGAATGGGATAGTCGAATGGTTATGCAACAATCAGAGTGGTTAGCCGAGAAACACAATTACATGTTGAGAAAAGAAGAAAGGGACGGTAAGGTGATTCGTATTTTTTTGGCACATCCGAAGATGATCCAATTGGCTCAATGCTTTCATCAAATTTTGTTGATAGATGCTACTTACAAGACAAACAGGTACAATATGCCGTTGTTGAACATTGCTTACTAAACTTCGGACAAATGCACATTTACGGTGGCTTGGGGTTTAATGGATGCTGAGAACGATGTGAGTTTCATTTGGATGTTGCAAACATTAAGGTCGATTTATAATGGCGAGCATTTTCCAAGGGTTATCATAACGGATAACGATCAAGCCTTGATGAATGCAATAAAGGTAGTGTTTCCGGAAGCCCAGAATTTTCTTTGTACGTGGCACATTCAATGCAACATAAAATCCAATTGCAGACATCATATCCTAGCTAAAAAACGAAACAAAGGTACCAAGAGGTCGAAAGAAGAGGATGAACGTATTAGTAAACTAACCGTGGAAGAACGAGAAGAAGAGAAAAGATTGGCCGATGAAAAGTGGGTCGAGGATGGAATAAAATGGTCTTTATTTATAAAAGCATGGGATAAGATAGTTTGGTCGATGGAGGAGGAAGTTTATGAATACAACTTGAAGAACTTTGAGGATGAATAGGGCAAGAACTATCCCAAACCAGTTAAGTATTGCAAAACACAATGGTTGGGACCGCATAAGGATAAGTTTGTGTTTGCATGGACATATGAATATCGGAACTTCAAGAACGAGGCAACAAGCATTGTAGAGGGGCCCCATGGCCGATTAAAGAACATACTAGTCGGTAGTCAAAATGGGGTTGTGTCGGTCCAAGAAGCAATCCATGAGTTCACCAACCGTGACCTCACTAAGATTTTTGGTTCAATGGAAAAATATCGGCAGAGATTCTCGTTGGCACATTTAAAACATAAAAATCTTCTAAGGGGTATAGTTTACAAAGTTTCTTAGTGGGCAATAAATTTCATGATAAAATAATTGGAGTTGTACAGAGATCACGGTGATGAGACTACGGTTTGCAACTGCAAGACGATGATAGGTATTGGACTCCCGTGTCGTCACATGCTTGAAAGGTATATTGAAGTGATTGACATTAATGATATTCATCCCTTTTGGAAGCAATTAACTTTCACTCCAAGCACCTCGCTGGTTGATGGTGCATCGTTCGTGGAGACGGAAATATTTGCACGAGTACTCGAGCGTTACTCTACGTCAAATGGGACAAAAGAAAATATTGATGCACTATTTAGAGGAAGCCCTTCACCCCTGTCTAAAGGTTGTTCAGGAACCAATGAAAGGAAAGGCGATGGGTAGGAAAAATACCGAAAAGCCGAGGTCAATTCAAAGAAAAAAGTTGAAGGAATAGTTATCTAGTCAATGTGACCTTTCTAGGCATGAACATACTGAAGCTGAGTATGAAGATGTGCCGGCTCTAAGGAAAAGGGGTCGTCCAAGGAAGGATCAAGGTGGACCAATCTCACGACAAGTCAAACATAAGGTCTCTACAATTCCTTCCCAACTAAGTCAAACCCAACTTATACACGGTGAGTATTTGGAACAACTCCCTTTACTCATTATACCATTTGTTCTGTCCACCGACGATGTCGATGGGGATGGAAATTGTGGTTTTCACGTTGCTTCGAAACAAATAGGAGACTTTAGTGAGGCGGTTACCGAGAATATCACCCAATGGCAATATTTAAGAAATAAGATGGCCGCACAATAATTGGAGGATAAGGAATTTTATATTGAAATGTTGAGAGAATGAGAAAAACATGTTAGAGAACAAGAGATCAAAGAGTTATATACTCTTGTAAAATGCCGAAACGGATTGGAGACACTCAGATCCAGGTATTGGATGGTAATGCCGATATGTGGGTATCTTTTAGCGGATGTATTGAACTGCGTGGTACATTATTTCTGTCCTCCTTCATTAGGAGTGAGTGTTACATTTACACCCATGATGCGTCGGAAAACCGACTTTGTTTTACCGCAAGCGCACAGTGTCGAAAGATGTAGACAAGGGCAAATACTGTTCGTTCCCACGAGGAGTTTGGATTAAAATATTTTTTTAGGTTTTTTTTTATAAAGAATTAAATTAACTAGTGAATTAAAATTATTTAATAAAGTTTGAAAACAATAAGAGGAAAATGTTAAGGTTCCGGGAATCCGTTGTAGATTAGGGTTTAATTGCGTTCGTCACATAGGGTTTCAATTTTACTCATGTACAGTATCAAATCTAGCTACTAATACACGGAAGATTTTTAATTAAGCACTAAAGAAAGAATTTTTGAAAAGAATTGTTTGTTCTCAACCTAAAGTAGAATCTCGAAAGTACTAAGTATACGGGGGCATAAAAAGTCAAAGATTATTCATAAAACGATTTAATATGAGGTTTCAACGAGCGCTTCTACTAATCAAACAATGAACTATACGTGGCATAGAACATGAAAAATCATCGAGAGGGTAAAACGTTGAGAGAGAGACAAATTAATAATATTTAGTTCATACAGTTAAAAACCCTAGTTTCGAAACACAAATAAAAATCATCTCTACAAGTTCATCCTTTCGCCCTAACAAGGGAATTAGCCCAACATGGCTTTCTCAAAAGCCATAAAAATTATAAAGAAAATAAACACAAACTAACCCGACGTCTTTTCTGTACTGTCTGTGAAGCTTCTCTGGCTGTGTCCGGAAGTATGTCTCTAAGGTTCTGTATACGTGAGAAGGGATCCTTCTGTATGTTGTGTACAACCCTATTTATAGAGGCTTAGGTACCGACCAAACCACACTTTCCTAATCTCATTCAATTCTAAAACAAAGCTTCAATCTCTTCCATTCATTCATAATATCAACGGCGGAAACTTCCGATTCTTTTTCAACAAGAAAATAAACTCCCGATTGTACCCAACTTCTTTTATAACTCAAACCCAGCAGTCATCACATGTCTTCTTCTTGAACACGGAAACTATTTCGTCATAATCAACTGCTCATATATTCCCCACTGCCGTAAATATCATAATTCCAACTCGACCCATTAAACTTCTCACTCGAACACAGCCAATCCATTTCCAACTCAAACTCTTCTCTGCTCATATCATGCCATCAACTGCCATGAAGAACATGACCACCTTCACTGCATGAGTTAGATCACAACTCCCTGTTCATGGCAGCACTCACCATCACCAATAATCCCAGCCACCACTTCCATTATTCGTTAAACTCAGACTCACCCTTTACTTCGAGCTTGGTTCTCATCCTCTTAAATTCATCGAACATCACAGCGTCATATCCTCCACTATCCAACAGCCAATTCCGATCGTCACCCGAGCATTCTAACATCTCCATCAAAATGCCAGCATCTCGAGCTTCTCTAGCATGTTCATTAACCCATTAACAGCATCATCACTGCCACAGATTCCTTCGATCAAATCATCATTACTGAATCATGATCATCAATTCCATCACAGCAAAAGCCATTCTCACCTTACTCCATGTTTTCTCGTTTAATCAATTCTCAAAACCAGTCATCATTCATCCTTCACTTAGGTAGCATATACTATCCCATCAGACCGTACTGAAATGGTTTCGATAAGAAGAACGAGTATCAACGTGTTTTCACGACAACTTTTGTTTTTCTGTTTTTAAAGAGGAAGAAGAAGGTGGCAGCCCTGATCAAAACTGCTGGTGCTATTAACACAATTCAAACATAAGGCAGCCCTTAATGAGAACGACGGTGCCATTAACTGTCTTTGAAACTCAGCTACCCCTTAGCGTACGACTGGGTGTAAATATCCGGTCACTTTGAAATGACCATTTTGCCCTTTATTCTTGTTTCGCTCATAACTTTCTCATACGAAGTCGAAATGCCTTTGTTCTTTCACCGTCGGATTCGTAATCAAATTCTCTACAATATGAAGGGTATAAATCCTGGAATAGACTGAGTCCCTATGGGTCTTTGGCAATTCTTCTCTTGTAAGGCTCAAGTTTACTTGTTTCCGAGATGTAACCTAATAAACAAATAAAATACGAAAGTAATAATAACACACGGTAATTCACATAAAATATAGCAAATAAGTATACAGAAATGCTACTCAAAATGTACAAATTATGCACTTATCAACCCACAAGGATGGTGTGTGATGAGTCGGTTAAGGATAGACGAATCATTATGGCATGGGTTAATAACAATCATTTTATCGGTTTAAGGTTAACGGATGATTGTCCATTACCTCCCTTGAGTAGGTGGTCGGATTACTTTCCAACTAACCATTGTAAGGAGTGGTTGAAGCAATATGAGTCCAACATGAAGCGTTGGGATCGTTTAACAAGCTCAGGAAAGGACCCAATTGATTTGACCTCGGATGGTGAGTAGTTGATTTTGAATATATATTTTGAAGATAAAAGTATAGACAAATATTAATGCAATGTTTTGTGATCGTTAACAAAAAAAATTATTTTTTGCATGCATTTAATACCATGGACGTCTCATAATCTGTAGATAATGGAGTACCATATCTACCGATTCCATTGTAATCGGTAGTTTAATGAACAAATTAATCCTCCGATTATACTTGTTTTTGTTTACATAACTTGTCTTACTATAATCGGTAGTACGGGAACATGATTAACTACCGATTAATATTGTCTATGTATAATCGGTAGCATAAGAATTTTTTAAACTACCGATTGTATCTGTTGCCCCAAATTCAAAATCGAAAAAATTATCAAAATTCCAATATTTTGAACATGTATAATCGGTAGTCTAAGAATTTTTTAAACTACCGATTGAATAGGTTGCCCCAAATTCAAAATCGCAAAAAATTATCAAAATTCCAACATTTTGAACATGTATAATCGGTAGTCTAAGAATTTTTTAAACTACCGATTGAATAGGTTGCCCCAAATTCAAAATCGAAAAAATTATCAAAATTCCAATATTTTGAACATGCATAATCGGTAGTCTAAGAATTTCTTAAGCTATCGATTGTATATGTTGCCCCAAATTCAAAATCGAAAAAATTATCAAAATTCCAACATTTTGAACATGCATAATCGGTAGTCTAAGAATTTTTTAAACTACCGAGTGTATACGTTTCCCCAAATTCAAAATCGAAAAAATTATCAAAATTCCAACAATTTGAACATGTATAATCGGTAGTCTAAGAATTTTTTAAACTACCGATTGTATATGTTGCCTCAAATTCAAAATCGAAAAAATTATCAAAATTCCAACAATTTGAACATGTATAATCGGTAGTCTAAGAATTTTTTAAACTACTGATTGTATATGTTGCCCCAAATTCAAAATCGAAAAAATTATCAAAATTCCAACAATTTGAACATGTATAATCGGTAATCTAAGATTTTTTTAAACTACCGATTATAGTGCAAAATGTGTCCAGGAACATGCAGTTCCATCGGTAAGTGAAATTGGTAGATATTTATCTACCGATTGTATAACACTAACATAATCGGTAGATTGTTTTCTACCGATTGTTGATGAACATACTTAATCGGTAGGTGATACAAACCACTTATCTACCGATTATAATGTAAAATTTCAACAAAATAACTTGTTAAAAATAAATCTCTTGTAAATCAATTGATAACTCACCAAAAGAATGTAAAATCCATTCAAATATTAGAACATTAAACACCAGTAATATTAAATACCAGAGACATATCTATAAAGTAAACAAGTTTCTTAGAAATCAAAATGATGTTCTCTGACAAAACAACCACAATCTAATTTCTAGATTTTTTTGGTTTTGGTGCGAGGACGACGAGCACCATGGGCTAGGAATCTTTCAGCATCAACGATATTGGCTTCACCCTCAGGGACATTTGCTTCAGCATCAACACTCGATGAACCGTAAGATCTTTTACTGTGTTGTGCTACTAGCCTCTTAGGCTTATTCGCAGAATGTTCCCCAAACTTGCTAGCATAGGCTTCATTATCAATGTTGTCAATGAGGTCTTTATGCTCTCTCATCTTCTCAATTGATAAAGGCACTCCCATATTTATGCACCCAGCTATCTTCTTTGAGAAAAATGCAAACCTTTTTTTTTCTTTCTGTTTTTAGACAATAACAATCAAACGATTATTATCTAAAATATTGAGTCGTAATATTAAAATCATAAGGAAATAACATTACGTACCAGACTTTCATAACCAGAGGGTTTGTCTTTGATGATGCAAGTATAATCGGACACCCTGGTGGTCTTTCCTTTATCTTCATGGATCACATGAAGATGAGAATGCTCTCGGTACCATACCATATAGCGTGGATCTACTTCATCGCCTCGGTTGAAAGGTCTCCCATCGTTGATCATATATTACATCCTGTTATTCCAATCTTCAATGGATGGGTTATCAGAGTAAACTACTGTGATAGAGTCCTTACCACAAGTAGATTTCTCGACGTCCAATTTGAACCTGCCGCGCATGTGACTCCAAGGTTCTTCTTGGACATAACCGAGTTGACGCATCACCCTAAAGGCATTTACATGACATATCCAGTGGGATGCCACAAGGGTCCATAGTAAAACGACAACTCAGACCTTCCCTCTATATGACCACTAGCTCGGTCTTCCATGTATGGATGAAAGCGTACATCTTTGAACGCCATCGAGTCTAATTTCATCTTCAAAGAAATCAACTCCTGCTCCTTAGAGCATGAATGGTTTTTGTCAAAGATGTATTTTGTTCCTCGAGGTGTTCCTTTCTCTCATGCCGGATTCTCTTTGACCAACTCGAGGGACGGGAAGTGGTTATAGATCCATGTCTAGTGTACATATCAAACCAAGTATGAGAAAATTGATTCTTAAAAGAGAAAAAAATAAATAACAATCAAACCATCAATAGAGTTACCAAAATACCTGTAGTAGGCTCACGTTCCCGGTAATTTGGCTAGTTGATTCCCTCGATGCCTTTCTCAACTCTTCCATCAAGAACGCGTGACATGCGGTACCCCACGAATAGTCACGAACTTTGTTGAGAGGATGCAAAAGTTGTAGAAGGTTGGCGTCGACCCGGTTGACACTACAATTGGGGAAAATGACACATCACAAACCACAGAGAAGATATGCAGTGGCTGCAGCATTGACTTCGTCATCGCTAAACTCTGGATTCATTTCTTCTTTAGCCTTGGTGACTTTGAACATATTCATCAATTGAACCATGCTGAACTGTCTGGTTTTGTAAGAAAAGCACCGTTTGAACTCATTGTCGGATGTCGCTCGATCCCAACCAAGGCACTTCTCAGTGTAAAAATAAAGTTTTTCCCAGCTTAACTGCTTCACATAATCAAATTTGACCGTCGTACCATAGTCAGCGAGACTTAGAATCTGCACCACATAATCGGGGGTGATCGCCATCTCTCCAAACGGTATGTGGAAGGTATCGGTCTCAGGATACATTCTCTCCATGAAGGCTGATATTGACACCCGGTCATGCTGTAACATTGAATTCCCAGTAGCATTAGGTAACCCCGAGTTCAATATAATTTCCTTGAACCGTTCACATTCACCATCTAACGGCCAATCTTTCATCTTTCTTGGTGCAACCGTAGGTTTGAGTAGACGAACCGCATCAGAATGGTCCTAATATACACGATGAATTATAAAAGAATTAGAATAACAGTTAACACTTCTAAGAATAAAAAGACAATAGGTTAAGAATGGTATTTTATAATTATTACCTCAGTTGAATAAATTTCTTTCGCCCAAGAGTCTTTCTATCCAAATAAAAGATCTCCTTCATCTCTTGGTAACCCATGGATTTAGCCTTCTTGAATACCCTTCATCTTCAAAGAGGCGGGGACTTGGTGTCCTCCTTTCTTCTTAATTACCTTCTTTGTACCTTGTCCTTCTCCTTGTCTACCACTTGGTTCTCCCTCATCTTGGTATCTAACTTGTGGAGCACTTGGTTCTCATTCTTCTTGGTTTATACTTCTTGGAACACTTGGTTGAGTTCCTTCGGTGATAACAATTCTGCTAACGCTCTTTTCTCTTCTTGCACTAGCAGTTACTTTCTTACCCCCTTCATGACGATGCCCCGAAACAATTGTATCTTGGGCTTGCTTAGATCGCCTTTCCTTAAAAAAATAAAATAAAGAACAATTATTTCCAAGAAGACACCATTTAATCACTACATAATCGGTAGACAAAGTACATAAAACTCAACCAATTGTTTATAATCGGTAGTAAAAAAAATA
This sequence comes from Papaver californicum, assembly GCA_023531435.1. Classification (NCBI taxonomy): domain Eukaryota; kingdom Viridiplantae; phylum Streptophyta; class Magnoliopsida; order Ranunculales; family Papaveraceae; genus Papaver; species Papaver californicum. The sequence goes on along the minus strand of JAJJMC010014687.1, from coordinate 17,792,774 downwards.
AACTAACAACCGATTGTGCATAATCGGTAGCACGGCTCTATATTATCTACCGATTACGCAAAAAAATTGGAACAAAAAAGTCTAAGCTATGGACACACATACAATCGGTAGTTACATAAAAAGATTAACTACCAATTATGTGTAAATTTTAGTACAGGAGGACAATCGGTAGTTAATGACTAAATATAACTACCGATTATGTAGTATGTTTTGAGGAATCACTAACTTTTATAATCGGGAGTTTAACCCTATACGAAACTACCGATTATGTAATTTGGGTACAGGAGGACAATCGGTAGCTAATGACTAAATATAACTACCGATTATGTAGTATGTTTTGAGGAATCACTAACTTTCATAATCGGGAGTTTAACCATATACGAAACTACCGATTATGCCTAAATTTTGGTACAAGAATATAATCGGTAGTTAATGACTAAATATAACTACCGATTATGGTCGATGTTCATGATCAATGAAGAACACTAACATAATCGGTAGTTAAATACAAACACGAAACTACCGATTATGGCATATAACCTAAAACCCTTGATATTCTATTGACGATTTCATTCTATTTAAGCATAATAAACACAAATAATGGTTAACCATTACCTTATTATAGCCCTTACATAGTGCTGGAGAGGCTGACTGTCGGAATCAGTCTCCGTATCTAAATCATCATCTTCGTGTTCTTCGTGTTCTACATATTCCTCACTATGTTCTTCAACAATCTCTAGATTTCTTATTCTCTCCGTAAAATTCGGTCAATTAGTATTATCAAGTTGACGGGTTGTTTTCTTTTTCGAGCCATCTTTAAATTGTAATTACGACGATGAATTGGTTTACGATTAATCGGTTTACGATGAATTGGATTGTGCCACAATCGGTAGTTAGAAAACAAGAGAAGAAGAAGAGAAAACAGTGAGCATCGGTTGGAATAGAAATGGTAAAGGTTTAGGTTTAGGTTTAGGTTTTTATACTTTTATTAGTGAAAGGGTTAAATGTATTTTTTTTGATTACTGAGATGGTATATAAGTATTTTTACACACCATTAGGTTATCCCATAGCCACATCTATTGGATGGATTTAAAATAGTCGCCCCAAATTAGTTTTTTGTAGCCCTCACAAACGCCAGGTAAAAGAAAGGCAAGAAGTAAGGCTTACCGATGGGTTTTCAACAACCAAAAGATGAGTATTTCTCGAAACAATAAGCTGGAGATCTTCACTAGCTCCGCCAACCCTCCCATCATCAAACTGAAGACTAGGTAACATCATCTCGAAGAAAGAAAAGATTTTTTGTTTTATAACATTCATGCAACAATCGAAAGTTAGAGGGTCTGACTGTGATCACATATAAGCTAGGGTTTCAGTTTTACAAACCTAAACTGGGGATTGGTCATCATCATCTCAAGACAAGGTCACAAAACTCACAAATCTACAAATTTAACCTATATTTCCGTTCACGTGAAACCTAACTAAGGTTCCCCATGCATAGACGTTCAAAAATTCTTACAATTTTCACTAACCATCATGTCCATCCATAGACGTTGCTTTCAACAAGACAACCCATGCATCAACTGCAGGTCCAAAACTTGGACGAAAGGGGGTCGTGGGCCATATATCTGTCTCACAGTGGGGACTGCCCCTCATCCACCGATCTCATGAAAAACCAGTGTATCAAGCACTTTAATGCAAATACGAAATCTAATAAAGTCCATGCTATTTCAGAACTCGCACACGACATGTGTTATCAAAGTTACAGCATCAATCCTACTATCAATGGGAAACTTTCATACAAGAACAGTATTTGACTTGAATAACGAAAATTGATCCAAAACTTCCACAAATTGGACTAGGATTGTGATCAAACCTTAGTTTTGAGTGTTCAACACCATAAGTTACTTGACTTTCACATGAAAAAAAAAGTATAATTTTGGACTAAAAACACATAATATCTTATTTATCCTTGATAATTTTTGTATAGCAATGGAATAATTGTTTGCAAACTTTTGACGAGTCATTTATCAAGAATGTCGATAAATATAAAAAGAAAAACAAAAAAGTATGTGCATAAGGTATCCAAATTGGGTGCGAAAAACATCCAAGCAGACGCACATGCGTTTCGGCAGACAAGTATTCAATCGTATCCAATGTATATAATACACGTGTTTCAAATCTGTCCAATCAATGTCACACATGCCAAACTCGGATAACAAACGTAGCTCACGTCAAAAAGAAGAACATAAACTTCCTAGATTAATTTAACCTCACAACTAACCCTGAAATCCGGCAACCAAAAAAAGATTGAGCCCTAACCGCATGATGGGGTGATACCTAATATCGTGAATGCACGTCTCTTGAATGCATATACACTTACTTGATTCACGACTACCACGATAACTGAATTATGTGTCATTCTTTATATAAAAATAGAGTTTTTTCGAGCGTTTTCATTTATCGGAGTGTGTGATTCATCGGAGCTTCTGGTTGATTTTAGCCCCACCAAACATATAAAAGGAAGTTAAATTGACGTGGACCAATAGAAAACATGGGCAAAAATCCTTGGCCCCACGAGATTTTTTTTTATGGAAAACGAATTTTTATTTTCCTAAAACAATTATCTAAAATAAATAGTGTTGCCAAAAATACGTAATGAATAATCAACCACACATTCACGATTTCACCATGAAAATCAAAAAATAAAATTGATCGTACATCAATCACAAGATCAAATACACAACTAAACACATAATTGACGATTAAAACATGTAAAAAAAAAGAATGTCCAATGTCCACTTACAGTTATCAAAATCTCTCTTTTCCTAATTACAACTACATTCTATCAAAACTACAAAATAAATTGTTCCTATCAATTACACTTCCAACGATAAATTAAAAAAAAAATTAAATTAATTAGATTGGTCGTGGGTATTGAACTTTTGATCGAACGATAATCTCTTTTGCGCGTAACTTAATTATTGATCATGTACAATAGTTGAATTATACATAATTGTTAGAATTTGGAACAAAAAGAAGGATGAGCAGAGATGTGATCTAAAACAAGCAAATATTAAAACGAGCTATATCGAAATAGTGGATCACATTTCCATATTACTTTTTTTAATTTTGTTTATACCATAATTAAAAATAAAATAGGTCTAAAATAAAAAATAAATTAAATAAGGTGGATTCCTAATAGGTTACACAACCACTGCAAACATACTAAAAAATCACCTCTTCAATGCACAACTTTCCCACTAATTTTAAAGGGGTGAGTGGGTCATAGCACTGCATCTTTCCATCGGATTTGGATGACGTCTGTGAATGATAGCGTTGTACTCCTCAAAATTTCGATAGTTTCTCAAAATCATATTTAGATTCTAACTCATGGTTAATGTGATATATGCGCTGCATAGAAACAATCCTATACCCAAACAATGCTCCTCCAACAATTTCGAACTCATACACGCATGTGGCACCACAAGTTTCAACTATTTTAGGTATATTTTCTGCTAGGTTATCCTGCAATATTTTTGTTTCTCAGAGTTTATTGTGTTTTGGAAAGCAAGATGAACCATGGATCATGGTCGAGGGCAGACTCATACCTCGCGTATGATTGAACTTATTCGCATAAGCCTTAAGTCCCTTGCACTATCATTGAACAAAACTTCGGCAACTGGTCCCATAATAATATTTTTTCTAGAATCCTTAACTCCAACTTGTACCTGCATAGCACCATATATCAGTTCCAGCAACGTGGTTGGTCACATTAATATTATAGCCACATCTAATCGCCTACCTCGGCAAAGGCACCTTGATCCCACAGTTGCACGAAGGACACTAGGTCTCCCCACCCAAAGTCATGCACATAGAAATGTAGTATGGGCACGACATATAATACCACGTTGTGCACGGTATATTGCCAACTATTATCGCCTTACACGTGAAGGTCATTCCCTGCCATGCAAGCCGTATTACAAATTGATTCACGTATTATTTAATTGTGTCAATTATTTATGTTTTCTGAAGATCTCACCAAATTATTTTTATTATATATTAAACCACATCCCTCTCACAGACTTAATCTGTTACATAATATCATCTCTTCAATTGGTATTTGTTCCCCCTATCAACGTGGATAGGCAGTATTGGCAAGTAGACCTACACCTACAAATACAACAAAGTTATTAATTCATCTCACAAACGTAATACCCACGAACAACTCATAGAATGATTTCTAATACTTAAAGATCAAATATGCACCTTTTTTGCATTGACTCGACTTCTGGTATGTCCAAGTTTACATAAGTTTTTGTTGCTTTTATAGAGTATAGGTAATGTGAATCTGGACCATTTTATAATTTAGCAGTCAATATGTTTCATAATAAACAGAAAATATTAACTGAAATTTGACAAAACATGATCCACTATTGAATTTTTCCACCAACGTTGATGTGATTATTAGGACGGTATATTTATTTATATCTTTCAGCAACTCCTGGGTAATCTGCCTAGCAGCATGACCCTCTTTGTGGCAGCTTGCTCTGATGTCCCGTGCAAAGATGTGATCAAAAACAAGCTAATATAAAAACGAGCATAAAAAAAACACGAGCTATATCGGAATAGTGAATCTCATTTCCATATTATTATTTTTAATTTTGTTTATACCATAATTAAAAATAAAATAAGTCTAAAATAAAATGTAGATTAAATAAGGTGGATTCCTAATTTTGTAATGTCTTGATATGTTCCATATTTTGTGTGCAAAACTAGTTGCAACCACTAATTTTGGCAATATGAGGTTGTCCAAATTTTCAAGAGTTTCGTCACTTTCATGTTATTATTTCCTAAATTAAAGATCTTTTCCCAATTTGAAGATTTTATTTAGTTGGAAATATTTTGCTTGGATGCTTCTTAATATAAAGCGCTCGAAAAAAGGTCGGTTCTCATTGTTTTCGCGGTGGTTTTTTTTTTCTGCTAGGGTTTTGCTGTTTTTTTTTTTGTTTGTTTGTTTTTAGATCTAGGAATTACTACATAATCCTATATACAAGACCCGTTTAATCCCTAATCCATCCATCAAACCCGGTTTAACCCCTAGTACAAAAACATGTTTTTGGACTGAAAAAGTTATTCACATGACCAAACACGTGTGAGACTCTATAATATATTTTTCTGAATACCAAAATTACCCATTTATCTATAATCTAGAGAGAAAAAGATAGCACGAGAGAGAGAGAGAGAGAGAGCGAAAGATAGTGAGTGAGTTTTTTTTCCTTTGATGTTTTTGGTTCATCAACTCAAATGAATCCGATATCGAGAACTGCTGGAAGAGATGATTCAACGCTATTTCAAACTTAATTCTTTTGTATTTGGTAGATTGATTCCTTTTATCGTTGTTTAGGGTTTCTTCTCAATTTTTTTCTCATAGTTTTTATTTTCTAGGGTTTAGTTTATAAATTGTTTAAATTGGTTGATTTTCAGAGCTTGTATGTTATGATTTCATAGGTTCTTCAAATGGGGAGGTGTTGAATGGTAAATCACGGTTAAAGCTTTTAGAGGAACTACAAAAATTGCTCCCCCAGCAGTTATGATACCTGAAAGAAGGTTGGAAAATTTGGTTGAACAGGCCCTCAACGTGCAACGTGGATCTTGTGTGTATCATAACTCTTTGGATAGTGCATTATCATTGTTCTCAGATCATCAATATGGGAAAGGTCAGATTCCTTCTCGCACTTTACAGGTGGGAACTCATATTCGACGTGCTTGTATTTGATTTTTTTTTAATGTTTTCCAGCCTTATGTTCGTTTATCGTGAATGACACGTAAGCCTAATGTTACTCCCAACAATGTTTATGGAGAAGTTTAGATGGTTATGAATTTTTAAAGTTATTGTCACTGAAGCTTAATGATCTAAAAGGATTATTACTCTACATTATGTTCGTATATACTTTACATTATGTACGTAGAAGGAAGTAACAGATGCTTGTCAATTAGTATCATCATTTAGCCTATACGAAATTTACGGGGACCCTATTTAGATAAGGAAAGCAAGCATTGGGGATCTATAATTGACATTAACAATGTATTGGCAGTATTTAATGTTGCATGAGATTTGTGCCTCCTGTAAGTCCATGGAAAATTATAGCATGACTTTGACCTTTTGCACATGTGATACTGTCTCCTTGTAGTAAAGAGTGTAATGAAAATTGTATGCTTCTAGGCTAGGAATAGTTACTGTCATTCTGAGAATCAGATCGGAAACTACACTAAGACATACATATTAAGGAATGGTCGAATTTACTTTATATTTTACAGACATTTTATTGCATTTTACACATGTCTCCCTACCTTTTCGCGCAACTGATTACTTGGTGAGTTTTACTCATTTGACCTTTGTAAATGAACACTTTGTGAGGTCATCCGGATTCACTTGACGCTTTTCATTAACATGAGATATCATCTAATGATCAAGTGAAAGTCCGACCGTTACCTATGGAATATCTGTATTGTACAGTCCTAGTGCAATGCATCTAAGTTGAGCTATCACTGCCACATTATAAATGCATTTGTTAGTATAATATAGAATCTAGATGTAAATACAAATAACATTACCATGAGATGAAGTAATAATGCATTGATACGCTTTTTTACTAAACTTCTGTCTTTTATCTTCTATGTATCCCTTTTTATATTTACTATCTACATTGCGCGGAGTTGTTCTGAGCTTTTCTGTTACAATCTCATAGGTTTTGGAGTCTCATAATGACAAAGGCTGGTTTTTTATGTGTTCACATGACGGGAAGTACTTGGCCTCGTCCTCTAATGATCGATCAACAATTATTTGGGAGGTAACTATTTTTGTCAACAATGGCCTGTTGTTGCTTGTTTTCTCTTTGGTCACTCACCCTGATTAAAGCCTTTGGTGTCAGAATATTTAAAGTCTATGCATATCCTATGAATTACCAAACTCCTCTGATTGAGAACCTTATATGGCTATATGTTTACTTTTAAGCAATGTTATCCCTTGATATTTGAGGAAATGGGGTCATGTGCTTGATAGAGTGTGAAATTCTACTGTCTTAAAGACACAACAATGCAATGTCTCTATTGATTATTAGAATATCATAGGTGGATGTCTATCTACTAGGTTTTCGCTCAGTACATATCGATCTACTAGGTTTTCACATACATATCGATATCTACTAGGTTTTCACTCAGTCAATATCATTTTCTACTAGGTTTTCACTTAGTACATATCAATATCTACTAGATTTTTATAAAATTTCAGGTTAATTGTTCTTTGATACGTGACTTCAAATGATGTGGAATGACTATTTTGATTTCTTTGTTTATTTGATGTTCATTTTTTGTTTACAGCTGCATCAGTACATATTTTCTTGTACTGTTCTTTTATCTATGTTTTTTTGTTGTGCATGCATAGGTAATTTGTCGTTGAAGTCATACTATCAAATAATAACTATCATGTTGGTCTCTTGATGCTCCTTTTTTTGTCATTTATGGTTTAGGGGGTCGAGGGGGCAGCACCCCCTCGTTATCACTTATCATTCATTTTCAGTTTATTTGAGTTATTTTTCTATGTCGTATGATGTGGAATGACTTTTGAGACACCAGATTACTAGAGATTAAGTTTTCTCCAGAGCTCAATTTCTTTCAGTACATGTATAATATATTGTGATATCTACTAAGTTTTCACTAAGTATACATCGATATCTACAAGGTTTTTACCAGTACATATCAATATCTACTAGGCTTTTGGTTTTTATTTTCTTCAGTACATGTGTATACGTACTGCGATTTTCTATTTTTGATTTTGAAATTTTGTGTAAACATGGCTCTTAGAGTGCAGCATTACTCTTAGCTACAATATTACTCAGTACATATCAATATCTACTGGGTTTTCGATTTTTATTTTCTTCATATCAATATTTATGATTTTCTTTATTTGCAGGCATGGAGAGAGAGACTCAATAGTTTAATGCGTAGAGGCCCAATATTACTCAGTACATTTCAATATCTACTAGGTATTTCGTTCAAGGTTATTACAAATAAACTTTGCAGGTCTATTTTGTTTACCTATATAAACTTTGCATGAGCTTAGAAAAACATTAGCCTTACTGACTTACTACATGCTGTAATTTTGGAACCATCGTCGATGTTAACATGTCTAACAAGTAACTACCCAATGACCTATCATCCTAATGAAAACTAAACAATATATTCTGTAACCATCGTATACTAATTAAAAAAGGTCATCTTGATAACTATATCTAATTTTCTGACATGATAAAGAGTCTACTCTAGTAACCTTGTAGTATTTGTTTCTGGAAAATACTAGATCTGCAGACAAGAGATATAGTCAAAAAAAGAAGCCCACGTGATGAATGTTTGCACCTTCTGATGTTAGATAGTCATACACTATCCATTTTGTGTTTTTGTTTTAGTAATTTCATCCTCTATGTTAAGGCATAGATCAAGGGCTATTTGTACAATAACTCAGAGACTTCATGAAACTGTTTTGCAATGGAGGCCTGGCTTCATGTTTAATTAATTTATTTTTATCAATATGCTGAATTAATAACTTGAGCATTGACTGAATCTTGGAAATTGTCGATTGCTCGATTGTGATATGTAATGTTACTGTTCATGTCTTTCTTATGTGTAAACCCTGGTGATTGAGTGGGAAAAATAATAAGAGAGATTTTATTTCCAGTAATTGCACGAGAAAAACTTGCATAGACATGGACTTCAAATTGGAGCTAGGCATCATAGAACACGATGTAATTTCCCACCCAAAAGAGGATAAAGTTTTCTTCTGAATTTTGATGTGATTCTGGTTAGTTATAGACCACTCATATGATTCTAAATTATTTTTTTTGTTTTGTTTCTTTTTGCAGGAAAATGAGTTAGCTTTGTTGACTAAGGCTATGATTGACAACGAGAGAAAACACTTTTGTCCACACTCGTACAAAGGACATGGTTGTATACAAGACTGCTCTCTCTTAGTGTCATTCGATCTCGATGCAAGTGAAGCATGAAGTGCTTAATGCATATATGCTCTCATTAACCATGAAATGCTGACAAGAGGGAGATCTAGGTTGGTTCTCAGTTCCAATTTAGATTAGCTAGATGCAATTGTGATGAGATAGTTCTATGGACTGCAGCTTTGCATGAAAACGAGAGAGGGCATACTTTCGTCATTCATGAAAGGGACATGAGCCTGTTGGACTTCTTTGTTTCCTTGATCAGAAATTATATGAAAGACAAGAGTCCAAGGTAGAAGAGATGATGTAGGTACTTAGTATAACAATACTATGCGTCAACCTTACGCCAGAAAAGATGCATGCAATAGAAAATGTTATCGTTATGAGAAAGAAGAGTATGCTAAAGTTTCTATAGAAGAGGTCACCGGTAACAACAACAATTAAACAGAGGAGGCACGAGAAAGGAGCGCCAACATCGACATCGTTGCTAGCTATTTTTTTGGTGTTTGAAACTTGTTGTACCAATTTTCTTTTCAAGTGATTATCTATGCAGTACTAATCAGTTGGTTATCAACATGTTGTGGAAGTTAAAATTTAGACTGAACATGTTGTAAATTTGCACTTTCATATTATAAGATCTTTAGATGAAATAAATTTTAATTACACAATTATCGTAATCGATTTTAATACATTACAAATCAATATAATACAATAAGTGATCATGTCTGCAATCCCAAATTCTGCAGTCTTTTAACACCTTTTTTATGTGCATGTCAAAAACCATCCAGTTTCTGTCAATACAACCAAATATGTACTGCAGGTTTTACTAGTATAATCAAATATGTACTGGCAGTTGACACTGTTAAAAACCACCTAGTTTCTGTCAGTACAACCAAATATGTACTGCAGTTTTTATCAGACAACCTAATATGTAATGGGTTACCTCATATTCTGAAGTGTCTATATCCTTTAAAAATTCATCACAAATCTCTGTCGAATACAAGATGTACTGTAAAATATGTACTGGGTAATAGAAAATATGTACCATAGGATATGTACTGATTGATAGGAGATATGTATTGTAGAATATGTACTGCTCAATAGAAAATATATACCGTAGGATCATCCTGTGAAAAAAATGCTACAAAAAAAAACTGGAAAATATAAGTGGAAGGAAAAACACATTTGTTGATGGTGATTCTTCTAAATCACAATCTTCTATTGATTTTTGGGAGAAAAATGTTCGTGATATGCTAATTCTTCTTGGTAAACTAGGGTTTCGTTGTTGGTGATCCTTCAAAAAATAGGGCTTTTGATGATTTCATATCATTTCTTCATTATAGATCTATGTTTTGATGATTATCACGTGATTTGACTGTAGATCTAGGTTTTCGTAGACTTTTGACAGAAGAAGAATTAGGAAGACAGAAGGAGAACGACGACGAAGGAAAAACAAAGAGATTTAAGAAAAACCGTATTTTTATTTACACATGATGGGTAGAATAGTAATTGGAAGTTTTTAAATGGTTTTTGGACTTTATGGTTAAAGTGGATTTTTCGGGCGAACTAATGATTAACACGATCCAGGTTTTTTTGGACCACCTAGCAAATTTCACTTTTTAGATTCTATTATTATTGGTAATGGACTTCATGTCTTTTATGGCTAATAATTAAGATATTAATGTTGATGTTTGGCTTGCAGATGCTAATGGTGTTTCTTTTTATTGTAATGGCGATGGATCAATCCCAGTGATGCTGTGTATAGATGTGGTGATATATTTGATATTTTGTTCTTCAGTATTTGTGTTTTGTTTTGTTTTTTTGTATTCGCGTTTGTGTTCTTTATTTTGCAAATGTTTTTGTTTGGCGGATGCGCTGGTCAATTTCCACGGGTGTTTATATTGGTTGTTCTGAGGTTTTTTGGTCGTGAAAACAAGCACAACCAAGGTATAGGATCGCGAAAATCTATCTTATTGTTGTTATTGTAATCTGGAATTCTAGGGTTTTATAAATTTTAGGGATTTATTTGATTTGTGTTTGTGAATGATTTTCAAGGGTTTGTTATTCAACGATAGGATCAACATTTAGTGTAGCGTATGCATTTCCCCCTATTTTGATTTTCTATTTTCTTTTACTCGCTTTCTGATTTGCTACTGATTTCTCTTCTCTTTCAGTGATAAATACATGAAAAAAAAAGTAACCATATAGGGGGAGAATCGATTGGTGTACGAAATCGTCAAGAAGCGCTACGGTCTGTAAAAATTATTCAATCAATAACTTCTGATTTTATTATTTTTTAATTAATCTCTTCATTTTTTCTTATCTGTTTTCGATTTGGGTTTTTGAAATTTTGTGCTTCTGTCTTTGTATAGCAAGAAGTAGATGAACTTAGCATTAAAGCTCAACAAACAACAACCCAAGGTTGCACTAATAATAGCAACAGAAATAGGTATTTGATTCCACTTCGAAAAACCAACAACAGGAAATATTTCAATAAATGATTCAGGGTATGGCTTCTCTCCACCCAAATATTGTGTCTTTGATTCTTTAGGTTATATTGGTAATTAATTGTTGTTTCTCACTAACTAAACCAGATTAGTTTTGAGTTGGAAATCTTCTTCCATGTCTTGAGTGGATCAGCATTCTGGCCAAGGCTAGCTGCATTTTATGGCTTCATTGTGCTTGATTTGTAAACTTAGTTTAGCCTTTTATGTTATTGAATATTGAATGAGTAAACTTGATGTTATCTGCTTCGATTGACATTAGGTACTATGTTACAAGGACTGGACTCTATTAATTTGGTAGGTTAGTTTTGAATTTTGCTTGATTTGTAATTTTTAGGATGTTTAATTTATTTCATGGTTTATGATTTAGTGTAGTTTAACGAGTATACAGGCTTGAAATGTTTCCTTACATTTGGTTACTTTTAATGGTTTTTACGTCATATTAAATTTAGGAATTAAAAACTTAAATTTGTGTTGATAAAATTAATGCAGAATAATTGTAGTCGATGAAGTATTGTAATTATCGGGTTATGGGATACTTCCAGTAAATTTGTGTTGCCATTTATTCTGATTTTTCTTTCCGAACGCTGCGGTAGATACTGATTATGGTATTACTCTCTGGATGCATTGCTTTAGGCTTAGTACAACTTAGAATGCTATTTTCTTTTCTGTTTTTTTTTCCTTTCACTACCAGTTTCCAGCCATTTTGTATCTTGGGCAGTATAAGCAGAAGACTCTAATACATTTCAAGTTTGGAAAGGCTAATATCTTTCATACAAATAGTCCCCGTTCTTACGCATGGTAGAAATTGTTCGAGAAGGCTGTAATGAAAACAAATGGAATACTCGGTAAGCCTGACTCTAAGGGTAATTATGTATAAAAGTAACACTGACTTGCAAAATCCTAGAGAAGGTGGTTCAGGAGCTTCAAGTCACGACCTTTCCCTTTAATATTTTCGTTCTGTTGTTTAATTACACAACCTAATAGTGCTGAATATCCTTGATTTGCAGATTTCTTTATGTCATGGCCAAATATCCTGGTGAACTTGCAAAAGTATTACGTATCTCATAAGAGATATTAATCATCTTCTATATTAAGTTTTTGCATACCTTTCCTAATTTTAATCTATAAAGTTTCATTTTGAAGGGCAAATGGTGTTAATAAACAAAAATACTAAGGAGACACAATGGTCCTGCACCACCTAATGGTTTTATCATAGCTAACTTCCTTATAGGTGTTGGCTCAATTCTTCATGACCCGACAGGGAACTGGTACAAGGTTTAAAGGATGAAGTACGAGTGTTTTTTCTTTTGCTTAGTGTTATTATAAGTTATTTGGAATGTAAGATGGGGACAAGAGTATCCAAACAGTTGCGTACTTACTGATGTTAATATATATTTCTAATGCACGTTTTTCTTTTGTCTGATCTTTTAGAATGGTGGTATTGGACTTGATCCATTGTCAGGGTCGTATTTGCTTAGTTTGATCCATCTATGTTGGTCCCATTTCATATGTGGACACTGACACACCATATTGCAGGTTGCTGATATTGGGATTCTGTCTATCATCAGTGGTTCAGTGTATTTATTTTTACTCTATCTCAAACTGTAGTTCTCTTTGTTTGTCAGTATGGCAGCCCACATACTGTTTTAGTGGATTAGGGACTTGATATGCAGATTGCATGGTTATTTAGAAATGGTGACAAATATCTCAAATGACAACCAGAAGTTTTCAGTGGCTCTATCCCTTTATGCGTATGAAGCAGGGGATCAAGTAAACTCTCTTCTTGCTATCCTTTTATGCTTATAGATCAATTGCACTTTAAATGTCATTATATTAAATCACATTTACATTAGAAAATGGTACTTGCCATCTTAGCTCAAACGGAAGAGCACATGGTTCTCAACCATGTTGCTGTGGGTTCGACTCCCACAGATGACATTATTATTTGAGCAGGCTAAAAGGTTATATACATCCGACGACAATACTAGCTCTTTATTTCATAGCGCAACACAGGCGTACAATTAAAAGTTGGTGTCATATATCATCTTGGTCATGATTCATGGTCCAATTGGAGTTGCACCTATAGCAAATGAACGTCAACAATCCTGTACGAGATGTTAGAGGATGCAGATTATCTGGGTACATTCACCGTAAATTTTATTATTCAGTTCAGGTCCTGTAATCTTAGCAGTGACTCTTAATTCTCTTATGTATACAGTTAAATATAAAATGTATGCATCGTTATTCTATTCCTAATTATAATCTTGCTCTCTTGGGTATTATATTACTATTTTTCTTATATTGTTACTCACTTACATTATCCGTAGCTTAAGAAGTCGTCGTAATTTATGGTTGTATGCACCACAGTATTTCATTCATGTGAGTTTTTCTTTACACTGGCAAGCGAAATATTTATGGTTATAATTTTTTCCAAAAAAGAGTTTTTTTTCAACATGTCTATCAAAGGTCATGCTTATAATAAGCTCTACAGATGGAATGACATACATTCCAGGAGTGAAAGATAAGAGCATGTCATTTATAAAAACCTAAGTCTTTCGAGCACCTGACGGAGAGCCTTGATGCTGCAAAATAATTGTCAGGTCAAAAATATGGTTGAGTTTCTTATAACGTTTGGAATGATCTGGGTGGTGTAGAGTGATATGGTTGTGTGTTCTATACGATTTTACTTATTTTTCTGTTGAAATCTTTTCTCCGTCTTGATTTCAAACATAACAATATAGTTGTCTATCAGGTTAAATTGTTTTTGATATCATGGCTAAAAGGCAGAATACGTAAACCAACAGCAGGCCTTCACTTCGAAGCATGTTCTCGGGAGTGATACTTAATCAGCTATAGAGTAAGAAAAGATAACCAGATGATGATAGAGGAGCAATCTTGAATGTTTATTTGCTTTCCATGTTTCTCTTCTGACCATCTAGAATAGGATATAATGTTTAGTCGTAGGCCGCCTAATTAGCCTTTCAGCCCCTAAGGGTTGTTGTTCACCCATATCTTCTGAATCTTTGTATTAATTAAGTAATATCATGAACCCTCTCCAATCGGTGAAGTATGCAGTGTTTCGTTTGATTCCTAACTGTACTGTTGGTTGTATATATGAAGTTCTTATCCTATCATTGCTTCTTAAGCAATTTTATTAACAAAGTGTTTTTAACTTGCTTGCAGTTGCAGGTGTTCAATATGGAGACTTTCAAATGGTCTTTCGGTATTCTTTTCTCACGTTTTAGTAAGCTAGCCTTACATTAAGTTTCAATTTTATTTCGTTTCAACTTCTGAATAACAACTAAATAAAGTATAAAAAAAGGCTTGCATTGTTGGTATTTACTTTTCACTGGAAATTCATGTAAATGTTAGCTTCTAGAAGCTTGGGAATTGGTTAATTTATTCGATAAAATTTATTCATCTCTTCTCTCCACAGGTTCGATTGCCCTCACTGGATGGAAGGAATGCTTTAGTCCCTTGGGCGGACATGTTGAATCATAGCTGCGACGTAACTTCTTGCGGATCATGCAATATGCTTTATATACGTGCTAATGTATTTCAAAGTCTAATTAGATGTCTACACTTGGTTTCTCTAGATGTAGACATTCTGGGACTATGATAAGTCATCAAAGGGAATTGTTTTTAAGACTGATCGGTCATATGAAATACCAACTCCTCCTTTTACTACTGTAACTTAAATAATCTCTCTAAATTTTTTATTATTTTCCTGTATACTAAAGTTTTGCAAATATGTTTTGATGGCTTTCTGACAGGTTTTTATATCATATGGGAGGAAATATAATGGGGAGTTGTTGCTGTCATATGCTTTTGTTCCAAGGGAAGGCACAAACCCAAGTGAATCAGTTGAATTGTTACAGTCGCTTGATAATTCTGAGGAATGCTATGGAGAGAAAATTGAAGCTTTGAGGAGGCATGGCTGCGTGAGTGAACAATTCTCCAGAATTTAAATGTTGTTGTTTATTGTTAGTCACAGACTATTCTCTCTACCTCCTAGACCTAAGAATCACTCTAGCCGTATTGTGCATCTTCTCAGTAATACTACCACATACTTGAAAGAGAACAGCCTTAAAATTATTTCTAGGAGACTCAGTGAGTTAGATGGTGAACGACAAATAATCCATGGTGATTAACATCGACCAATGTTCTTATCCTGATATTGTAACTTTGAAGCGTGGATGTGTGTCATGTATTTCTCATATAAGAAGTTAGGTTCTATGTTTCGGCACCACTTTTATTACAACTCCAATGTTTTGTTAACATGATGATCATGACGTACAATAGTGGTTTGTGTTCTTTTTGATCAGTTTTCAGCAGTTCCCTGTGAAGACTACTGGTTGGCCATTAGAGTTGATGGCATATGCTTATCTGGCAGTCCACCAAATCTGGACAGTTTGAAGAGGTTAGGCAGTTGAAACCCTCTTTGGTTTTCCCATAAAAACTTCAAATGCTCTGTAAAAAATACACAGATTCAGAATAATATTTGCGATCAATAAAAGCGCTTCATTCCTTCCTTTTCATGAACCATATGGCTACAGCAGCGTCAACTAAAACAACATCCAAGAAGGACATGAAATGGAGGAGCAGGCTTTAAATTTCATTTTGGATTGTTGTGAATCATGCATATCAAAGTACAGAAGTTCCTTCAGGTGAGGAACCTCTCCCACTTATTGATTAAAGTGCTGCTGTTAACTCGTTAACTAAGATTAGTTGAATTGGTAACATAAATCATTCCATACACACACATTGTCTACATATGCTCAAGTACTTGAGAGTTATGATGTTTCTCTTCTTATTGACAGACCAGATATATTTATGACGTGATAATGATATAGCAGAAAATTAGAGGCAATATTATTTTCTGAGCTTTGAGTCAACCCATCAAGCTATCGATTAGTTATCTCTGATGCAGAATTAGCACCAAACAACTTACATAACAACCTAATAATAAGTGTTGCCCTTTTTATCACTGTCATGCACCAAAATAGTGAAATAGGATGATACTCAGCACTGTGGAATACAATAGACAAAATCTCACTCGGCCAGAGATACATACACAAACACTACTAGAGACCTAAGTTATTAGCTTATTTCACTCTCAATACAGCTAATCCATCCAAAACTGTATAAATACACTGATAAATGCTTTAGTGGCTGCCATATTGGATTCTGTTTCATGTTTTTTCCTGCTACAAACCTACATTCGAATAACTTATAGCAAATGTTCCGTCTTAAAAATAGAAAATGTTCAGTCTTACAGACATTATTTACATAAACTTAATAGTAGGAAAAGAAAATGCTGAATGGGATATCAGTGGTACCAGAATATAACACGCCTATAACTGAAACAACACAGAAACATAGAGTTCAAAGTGCTTAAACTTTCTGTATTTCGTGATTTGTTATTGGTGTTATTGGCTCTGTCGAGAAGAGGAAAATAGTCAAAAATACTGAGGCTTCTGACGAGGGAGCAGAACTTAATGTAGGCTTGTTAGAAAAGTTTATGGATTTTCAGCTTGACCCAGTTATGTAACAATGTGCACAGAAATTGAAGTTTCAGGTATCTTATAAGTTTTATGATGTGGTACACACATTTTCTGAAAGTTTTCCAAGTTTTAACTCATTACCTGTGCTTTTGCCTTTGGCTCCCAAATTTGGCTTGAAATTCAGGTATGCTGGCATTTAATGAGAAGAAACCTTAGTGGTTGTAAAGCTATTTCCATTTCCATATTTTGGTTCATAGAGTGCAAGATGATCAATGTCAATAAAAGATGCCACTCTCCTGCAGAATTTAGGATGTAGGTTTAACCTTTCTTGATCAATTTGCTTCAGGTAATGAAAGATACCACTCTCATGGAGCTCATGGGTATAGATAACATGATGTTATCGCTTAATACTCCACTCAACAGCAAAGTGCGTTATTCAAATCAAAACTCATTGTCGCTTTATGTAAATTTTACAGGAAATACAAGATGGAAGCAAAAGAAAAAACCTATAACACCAGCACATCGAAGCCTTTCAAGTAAAGGGCATAGATATGTTGTTGGATACCAGCACACTTAACTAATATGACCGAAAACAGAGATGCTTTCTATATTATTTTACTGGACAATGTTGGAAGGTCCTACTTCCAATGAAATCTTGCTAGCTTAAACATTGATGGTCGACTCATTATCATAGGCTTCCAGGGTAGTACAAATATACAAGTAATCTCATCTCTACTTGTGTTTCAGGTAGTGGCTTTCTTTTCTATTCTCCATATTCTGTATTTTGTATTACGAACAATTTGTTTAGGTACTGATATATTTCCATCTAATGAGGCCTTCAGGGACATCAGATTATTCCTGCATAATTTTAAGGTCGAGAAAATATGTGCGCTACATCTATGGTTAATTTTTAGATTTTATAATATTGTTATTCAGTTTACTTTGAAAGTTAGAATTTTTGTAAGCACACGAAGGTTCTTCCGGTTTTGTAAAGAGGTTCAAAGATGTATATTTGAGTTGCCTTATTCTGGCTACTATTGCTAACCCCGTTCTCTCGAACTTCTTTTCTATTGGAGTTAGCAGAAGTTGCCAGGAAAGACAACTTAGTGATGATCACCTATGCAAATCCAAGGAGTGGTGGGGGAGAGTTACTGTGTTTTTTGATCACTGCATAATTTTGTACAAGCTCCTGGGTTAGAAATCAGTTTCTCTGGGTTAAAAATTAGTTAGCGTCCCTGGGTTAAAAATCAGTTAGTGGTGTATGGCTACGCTGATTACTAGAATAGTTCATCTTCTCGAAATATTTTCACCGGAGAATTAAAAATGCTACCCGGATTGTAGAGCGAAATAAGTTTTAATGTTAGAATAATTTCAGCTGCGATCCTTCATTGCTACGCGTGCTCTTTCAGAAGAAAACATGTACAGATTAGCTTGACGTAGCAATATATAAAGTAAAATAAACACCCTAGTCACAATGTTACTTAAAAAACCATGATATTAACTTTCATTCTTTTCAAACTTTTTTTTCTTAATTTTTTGGTTTATATGTATTGGTTGTCCCAATCAGAGATCTCCAATAATTGCCACACATGGAAGTATAAGTAATGGAAAGGCAATTTTCCACACAAGTGGGCTTAGTGTTTCTTTTCTTTTTTTTTTTGACTAGAAACGAAATTTGATTAATTGAAAAGAGGGCTACAAAGATCGACAGATAATTGGATAGAGAGAGGAGCAGGATCGCTCCATAACTTTCCCACACCATCTAACCGGGCATAATTAGCTAAAGAGCCTACTTAACTTGTTATCCTCTCTACCAATAAAAGTTAAGTTGCAGAGATGAAATAACTTTAAAAGTCTTTTATAATCAACCACTAACGAATGACAAGACCAAGGACTCGAAGACGTGATGCCATTGACGTCGTCAATTATCGCCTTTGCATCCCCCGAAGTAAAATGTGATTCCATCCTTGCTCTGTAGCCCATAAGATGGATTCTCTCAAAGCCATTGCTTCCGCCTGATGGCTGGATCCCACCCTAGCCACACCCGAGAAGCCTGCTATAAAAGAACCCTTGGGAGTGCGAGCAACGGCTCCATATCCAGCTACGTAGTTAGTTATAGAATGAGAGCCGTCAAAGTTTATTATAACATAATCAGCATTTGTAGAGACCTAATTTGACATAAGACCCTGTTCGGAGAAAATAGCCTTCCTAATATACTGCATTTGTTTCGTTTGAGCTTGCAAAGGTAGGTATGTTATTATTGTAACTGAGAGGGGATCAGTGTAGGTTCCGGTAAGATTGGACTTGATCTGATGGGTTGGGGTATGACATGATGGCTGCCCAAGCTGGTCTGGGTTCCATTACAGTGACTGTACTTGTGGCAGCTGGTCCAAAAGGACTAGGGTTAAGAGGGATTTGGGGTTGGACTACAGGGACTTGGCGATTGCCATTACCTGACGAGAGGTGACTGAGGGTGCCTTGTGGCTGAGTTACAGGTTGGGGTTGGTTGTGGTGGGGATTGAGTTGATTGGGTGGGATTGTGTGAGAGTTAGCAGTGATTTGAGTATGGGGTGGGACTGATGTATTGTCTATGATCGCCAGGACAGTAGCGGGATTGGGTTTTACTTTATCAAAGATGATGTCACACCTATGTCTCCAAATCCGCCATAGTATTTGGGATATATAGGCAATCGAGACCTTTTCTTTGAAAGATATGATGATGTTATGCTTATGCCATGATTTAATCCATTCAACAATGCAATTATAAGACAACATGTTGACATACAGACTGGGCCAAAGGGTCTGCCAGATTTTCTTTGCTAGTTCACAATGCATATAGAGATGAGTGCTAGTTTCTACATGCTTGTTACAAACTGGGCACAATTGGTTCATGACATCCATATGTTTGAAAATTTTACTTCTAACTTTCAAAGTTTGTTTTACCATTTTCCAAATGAGGAGATTTATTCTGTGAGGGGTTTTGATTAGCCAAATATTTTTCCAAAGCCCAGGGTCCACTTGACTGATTCTGGCAGGAGGTATATTGATAGTGATTAACTGTTTGTAGGTAGAAGCTACGGAAAAGGACCCATTAGTGGTGAGATTCCAACCCATTTCTTCTCGGCCTTCCTGGAGGATAGGAATGGCCATAATTTCGTCAATTTGGGTTCTGGTGAAGAGATCCCTAATGATAGAGGAGTTCCAAGTATGGGTCTCTTTGTTAATGATCTCGATAACCCAAACAAACCCAGAATTTCTTTGGTGTTCAGAGACCCCATTAGTGTTCATGCTTTTAAGCCAGTTATAATCCCACATCTGAACTTGGGTACCATCGCCAATGGACCAAAAATGGTGGTCCCTGATAGTTTTAATGCCTTTCTGGATTCCTCTCCATATCCAAGTGTCCCTTGAGTTCTTTTGGACACTCAGCGGACTTGAATTGGGAAAGTAACGAGCTTTCAACACCCTTAGCCCAAAGATCAGTTTCATTGTGGAATAATCTCCATGCCAGTTTAGTAAGCATTGCTTCATTAAACCAGATCAGGTTCTTGAATCCCAAACCTCCCATGCTCTTTAGCTGGCAAAGAGACTCCCAGGCCTCCATAGAATGGCTCCTGACATTGCTTTTACCATTGTTCCAGTAGTTCCTTTGAATTTTGTCCATGCAGTTTATAGATTTTTGTGGCATATCTAGGCATCCCATCTGATAATTGGGAAGAGTGTTTATGACCGATTGAATCATAGTAGCTCTTCCGGCTTGAGAGAGCATTTTATATTGCCACCCTTGAAGTTTATTTTCCATACTCTTCAGGATAGATTCAAAGGTTAAGGTTCTAGCTCTTTTGTGGAAGAGAATGAATCTTAGGTATTTCTCCTCTTCCGTCATCCTAGGCATGTCCAGCCAGACACCCAGCATCTCCTGGAACCCCTCTTCCATATTCTTACTACAGAAAAATCCCAGATTTTTTGAAATTGATGCATTGGCCACTAGAATGGCTAAACTCCTCTAAAATGGAAAGAAGGTTTTTTACTTCCTCCTGATTTGCCTCTATAAAGACAAGGCAATCATCCGCGAAAAGGAGATGAGAAATATGGGGACCAGACTTAGAGATCTTCATTCCACTCAGGAAACACATGTCGTTGGCACTGTCAATCATTTTGGATAAAGCCTCCATGCAGATTATGAAGAGATACGGGGAGAGGGGGTCCCCTTGTCTTATACCTCTGGTGGGTTTGAAGAACTTACAAGGAACATCATTAAGGATTATTGAATATGTGGGAGTGGATATGCATTGGTTTATAAGATTACACCATCTTTTCGAAAACCCCATTTTCTTTAGGATGACTAAGATAAAGGGCCATTCTATCCTATCAAAAGCTTTGCTCATATCCAGTTTTATCCCTAGTCTGATAGAAATTCCTTTTTTCCTCTTCATAGTTTCCACCACTTCTTGAGCAATGATAACATTGTCATGGATATTTCTGGTAGGGATAAAAGCCGATTGGGAAGGAGAAATAATTCTGTTAAGGATAGGTTTTAGTCTATTCGCTAGGATCTTGGAGATAATTTTGTAGATGGTATTGCAAAGGCTGATGGGTCTGAAATCGGCAGGGGTTTGAGGGATCTTGGTCTTGGGAATCAGAGAGATATATGTGTTATTAAATTCTTTTAGGATGAAACTGGTTTTGAAAAAGGCTTTGGTAGCCCTAATAACATCTTCTCCAACTATTTCCTAGTTATGCTAGGAGAAACCAGCTTGGAAGCCATCCGGGCCAGGGGCTTTCCAGGGTTTCATACTGCTGACCACGGTCCAAATTTCCTCCGAGGTAGGGACCTCAGTGAGGGATTCATTTTCAAAATGGTTGATGACAGGTTTGAAAAGGTGAAGAATGTTTGGATCTATCACGTTTTGGCTGGTTGAGCTAATTTCCTCAAAATGAGAGTTTATTAGCGTTTTTAGGTCTTCCCTTTTATGGATCCACTGGTCATTCTTATCTTTTAGACTGACGATGTTGTTTGTTTTTTTCCTATGATTAGTAATTGCATGGAAAAGCTTCATGTTCCTGTCAGCATCTTTGATGAAATAATCTCTCGATTTTTGGATCCAGAAACTATGTTGGATATCATACCAATGTTCTAGCTCATTTTCCAGGGATTTTTGAATTTCTCTGTCACTCTCTCTCATGCTATCTCTTAAGGCCAGAAGATTTTTCCCTAGAATTTTATTTTTTCCTTCAATATTCCCGAAGGACGCTTTTTTCCATCTCCTAAGGGCATTTTTGGTATTTTTTAACTTTTGGACCAAATTATACTGCTCAGAGCCTTGATCATTAGAACGCCAGTTCTCCGCTATAGTAACAGAGCAAGATTCTTCTTTCTGCCAGCACTCCTAGAATTTAAAATAGGATTTTAGCTTTTTTTGGGTAACCTCGGTATCTAACACGATGGGATTATGGTCCGATCCTATGCAGGGCAGACTTTGGATAATAGAAGTTGGGAATTGAGATTCCCATTCCTGGTTGACAAGGCCTCTATCTAATCTTTTGAGAATTAAATTCTCTTTCTCCCTTTTGTTAGCCCAAGTGTAATTTGGACCCGAATGTTTTAACTCAATGAGCCCAGCAGCTTGGATAATATCAGGGATGGGGTCATACGGACTATCCGAGTTCTCCGAGCGATTGCTCGCATCTTCTGGAGAGAGGGTGATGTTAAGGTCTCCTAGAATGATCCATGAGTATTCTATGTCTTGACTCATTTCCAGAATATGCTCCCACTGAGCCTTTTTGGCATAAATGTTTTCTCCATATAGGCAGGTCATGTAAAGTATCTTCTTCATTTGGACCAGTTTTTATTTTAAGGTTTACCAAGTTTTTTACATTATAGGTTATCATGATGTCAAGGTTATCTTTCCACATTAGAGCCAGACCACCTGAGAGACCACGCGAGGACTGAGCCCACATGTTAGGATAACCGTAAGGTCTTAGATGATTTAGAGGTTTTTCTTCATTGGATTTGGTTTCGGATAAAAAGATGATATCCGGATTAACTTGCCGGATGGTGTTTTTTAGATGTTGTTTAGTTTTGTTTCCTCCTAGCCCTTGGCAATTCCAGGAAAGGATTTTCATTTTGGAAATTTTTTAGTTATATTGAGGAGCGACTTTTAGTTTATTGGGGGACCCTTGTCTGTTCAGATGCTTATTTTGATGGATTATTTTTGGGGGCGTCTCTGGTCAGAAGTATAAATAAAAAACTGTTTCGTGTTAGTAAACCAAAAACTAATATTTCTAATTCTACTGCCAACTATATTTATATGTAAGTTGCTTTATAACTTTTCCGCGTTCATCTTCCATATTGTGTGGGTTTTTATATTAAATTTATTCTATGTTTTTTAGTTGTAGTGCTACATATTTTATATAAATAGACATAGTTAAGTCATAATTTGGTCACTTCCAGTGTAGTTGATTTCGACCGGTACGGTCGAAATATCGTCGGTTTTATCGGTATCGGGTTTTATCCGATACGAAATAGCCTATATCGGTGGAACGGTTTTTGCCCGAAAATATTGGTCGATATTGACCGTTACGGTTTAACTGAAATGGTCGAAATGGACCGGTACGACCGAAATTAGGATTTTTTTAAAAAAAAAAAATTAAAAAATTTCTTTATCATTGTTTTAGGGTTTTCAATTGTTACTCATGTTTTTTACGTTATTTTAGAAAAATGAGTACTAGTTTTATATCTTAATAGGTCCAATATGGAAAAAACGGTTGATATAATAATTATAGTATAAAATATATGTACTGACATTTGTCGATACAAAGGTTTTCAATTGTTCTAGGGTTTTCAATTGTTATTCATGTTTTTTACGTTATTTTAGAAAATGAGTACTAGTTTTATATCTTAATAGATCCGATATGAAAAAAAAACGTTTGATATAATAATTACCTCTCGACCGGTATAAATCGAAATCTGATATTGACTAATTGATCACTTCTGCATTGTTCTTGAAACTGACCATTATTTCACCTTGATACCATGAGTGGTAATTATTGAAAGAAGATTGTGTTATTGGTGTATATAAATTCAACTTTATTATATAATTGCTTTACCATAAGCAAGGTCACTTCATGGTCATATATAGTCACCTCAACACCCATACCAGGCATGTTGTATATAGTGAGGTGCTTCGACCTAACGACAACCAGTGGGAACCACAAGCAATTCATATGTCAATAGTGAGGCACTTCGACCCGACAACTACCGTTGAGCACCACAAGCAATCCATTTCAGCAGTTGTGGATACAAAGATAAAGCTGAATGAGGTTTGGAGGTTATTAATTGATATGATTACCAAATGAGGATTCTCTAAATATATGCGTACAACTAGGATTGACCTGTAAATTATAAATTTATCTTAACTGTTCATTTCACTTTATACAAATTCACTGTAGGGTTAGTAAGCACTGAAATGCGGCGGAAAAATGAACTGTTTTTGGTCATTGACTCATTGGTGGTGCGTCGGGACATTTCTTCCCAGTGGTGCACCTCATAAGTTTGAACTCTCCATTATCTGTTGGTAATGACTCTAAATTTTTGCACAAATTGAGCTTTAGCATTTTTAAATATTTGTAATTTGCGATACAATTAGGTAACGCTTTGATCTTCATACGTGAGACGTCAATGTACCTAATATATTCCAAAGCTTCAATACCTCTAGAAAATGCTTGAAACTCAGTGCACTGAGAGAGGTCCATAATCTGTAAGTTACAGAGGATAGCGATAGAATCAGGCAGTGCTGTCATTATTGTATAAGAGATTTTAAGATGCCTCAAATTTCTGAAAGACCCAGTGTTTCTAGGAAGCATTCGAGAAGATAGGTTTTATTGCAGATCAACGCTTTACCACCAATAAACATCATAGACATGGTGGCTAAACGCTTTTAGTTCCAACTAAATTTCAATATCGCATGATTTGTGTAATTTTCCAATACTTTTAAGGCTAACATTTTTCTTTTAAAATATAAAAGGGAGTTTTGTTGATACCTTATGTTTCTCATGGGAAGTCCGGTCTAGGGAGGTCAGTGGATGAACCTTTTGGATGAGTTTAAAACCTTGCTTCAATCGTTAGATGTTCACAATTAGCCATGATCCGGTCTTATAGGTTCAAGACTTGGGCTTTTTTTTTTTTATCATTTTGTGAGTTGAGTGTTCAATATTATAATGAACTTAAAAATGATGTATAATTGCAAATGCAATGCTATTAATGCATATGAATTAGGTTTAGGAAAGTAGACATTCTTTGCATTGTAAAGCATTCAGTTTACATTTTTTAAGCTTACTTGACTCTTTTTAGCTAAGAAAACAAAATCTCGGGAATAAAATAAAATATCACACCTTTTTTTAGTGCCTGTTAATTATTTCACACCCTACAAACGATTTTCATCCTTTGACAATCATCTAGAAAAAGTAAGATAAGCATGGACATAAGTTGTGTTGTATAATCACATTACAAATATGAAAGATGAGTTTGAAAAGTTCAAGTAAATTCTCTACTTTATCTTGCTTTTGAATTTTGATCAGTTAGTTAAAAGCGTTATATGTTCCGTATACGCGGACAACTTTTACCTTTTATTTTGAGATAATTATTTTTCTATTAGATTGTTTAGGTGCTTATAATCTCTTAAAATACAGGCTAGGCTATGCTCAGAGAAGTCAAACGGCGGTATTTACGTTATGAAGATTCCGAAGTAGACAAAAATGGTTAGAAAGGGTCAGGTTATATCCAATTTTTGAATTTGCTATAGTACATGGGAAAATAGATAACTAATAGCCTCTTGAGAAGCAGACTAGCTAGACATCATTGTCCTATTTACTGTTGTAATCATCATAATGTTTCCATGTAATCATCATAATGTTTCCCTTTTTTGTTTCCGATAATTGGATTGTTTGTTTTATGCCTTCCAAACATCATATGCAAATGCATAATACAAGGATACAATTATAGAGTTATTGGCTCAATACATACTCAATTGATATCTAAAGCCCTTACACTTAAATGTTGTAGAAATTGTTATCATATTTGGGAGGCCTTTTAGCCAAGGGCTTATTATCTACAAGTGGTTTTTTTAAGAAATAAAAAAATACATACGAATTAATTCTTTAGGTAAACAATTATTTTTGTAATTAATTATGAGTTACTCATATATAGAATCTTAATGGTGGGTTTTTAATATAGAAAAAAAAATTGAGTTAGAATTTTTTTCACCTTTTCTTAATTTTTAAGTTAATTTTTTGAAATAACTAACCAATAAAGAATATCCCCATAAATCTAAAAGTGCATTTCACTGATTAAACATACATCACTATAGTTACCTAAAATAATAAAAATATTTTACTGCATAAATTTAATATTACCAAACTAGAAGATATTTCAATGCACTATGCATATAATTTTTTTATAATTATCTTTATATTTGTTCTCCACTTTATATTTTATTATATTATATGTTGTTTAAATATATATTTTTATATTTTTTATGTTTGACAAATCCCATATGAAAATGATTTTAGTTTGTGTAGAGAAATAGAAAAAAAAAAAAAACCTTAGACCGTTGAAGATATTTTTTACAAAAATGATCTTGGAGATTGTGTAATGCTTACTCTCAAACTCTTTGAAATTACTGTTAGATGACATAATCAAAATGAAAGAGTATATAATAACGAGATTTTTTTTGAGATTATGATGTATTGCGATATCGGTGATGCTTTTACTGTTGAAGCAAAGGTATATAATGATTTGGGGAACGAAAAAGGAAAAAACATTTAAAAACACAAAATTATGGGGGCTCCAAAAATTTAAATTTTATCAAAATTCAGGTAAGGAGTGGAGCAGTGTAATTTTTAATCAATTTATAAAGCTAGAGTATGGGTTAAAGATACATGTGAAACTGGAATTTCTTAGGTTCTTAACAAGTATATATTTCCTACATTTTTTTGGTCTTTTTTTTGTTGATTTTGTTTTGTAAATGTTGATTATATCTCCTGCAATGAAGAATCGAGATTAAAGATATATATGGAACTTGAAAAAAAAAATTATATACCTTTTGTTATTTCCGCTGATTGACTCTTTCCTTCCTTATTTCGTGAAAGTAAATTTAGAAATTTTCTTTTCACTGACTAAAATCTATGTTTTTTCAGTTTGGCGTATGAAGGTTATTCAAAGCCGAATAGTTTTCTGTCATCCAACATAATTTCAGTCTTATGGGATGGGATGCATTAAGCCTGATATATATTTCATTTAACTTCTTCCTTCGGTTTGCTATCTTTGTTTTTTGGTATAATAGAGGTGTAATTTTCTTTTATTGTTAACAGTTATCAGAAGATCTCCTCACGAATTCAAGATAACATGCCTAGCTAAGTGTGAGTTCTCTCCTAAAATAGTATTCCTAGTGCTACATATATTTGTGTACAAAATACAGTCCAGCCCTTATTCATTAGTGGCCAGGAGGAAACATGAATATCATGGAAGTTTCTTTATAGGATTCAAGATGCACACAAGTTTTAAAGCCTTTGCGCCTCCTTTTTTTCAATGGTGAACCCGACATCTAATATTTTATATAGTATGTGGATGAGATATGTTGTGAACCTGACTGTATGAAATATTTGGGTGTGTTAATGCAAAAACTTAAAGGTTCACTTCTGTGATATCAATTGTTTTTGCGATGGTATTTGTTGTTATTAGCACTTTCATGGCTACCTCTGCACTTTGGAAAGCCAAATACAGAAATTCCCAAATTGGTCTTGGATTGCTGAACCAATCTTCGTTTTTTGAATTTTTCACGGCAATTTCTGCCATTGTGGGAATCTACAGCTTACGACTGATATGATTTATAATCAAGAGGTGATTGTATATGATTCAAATTTCATTCAGAATTTCAAATCATATTTAAGTAAATGATGACAAAGATCAAGATCTAGAGTCATTTACATATTTAAATTAATATGTGCTAAAGATGTTATGCGTGAATTTGTTGCATGACAATTGCTATAATATGTTCTTGAATTTTTTTGGAGTACTATACATGTATTTTTCTAAAGTTTATAACAAATTTAAAAGGCTCATTAAGAGAATATAATCTAACATCTGTTAAAAAAAGGTTGATATATTTTTTGTTTTTTGAAGGTAATGTCGTAATCATTATAAACGCTTGAGATTATGTGAGTGGTATAACATACCACATGCTATTTTAACAAATACTTCAGCAAGACTCTGCTCCATCACATTGCAGAAGGTAATCTTTTTTGGAGTAGGTAATGCTTTATAGTTGCAGTGTTTGCTTTATCCACATCGAAACTGCTTCATATACGAGGGAAAATTCCAAAAAATATCCTAAAAGAGGGGATCCATTTTCCCAGCACATTTCCCGATAATAGAGGAGTTGTCCAAACTACCATTGGATGTCCTCTCAGGAAAAAACCTCTACAAAATTAATGTCAACTGAGGATTGTTGTATCAACATAAAATTCACCTACTAATCAGTCACTTAACCATTTTAGGGATGATATTATTTTGACATTTAAATCCTAATTTTTTTTCGTTGTATGCACCCCAAATTAAACGCACGCTCTTTTCATATATAAACTGAACTCACTGGTATGTATACGCTGAGTGCTATAAGGTATACAAGAAATAGTTGTTTACCAGAGAAAAACAACCATGTGAGGGTGACCACGAGTAAGGCTAGAGTGAATATAAACCCATAAAATAATCATTTGACAGTGATAAAATTTTCTTTTTTATGATTGGATTTTTTACATTTGTCACTGCATATTGTTATTTATTTATATATAGATTTTTAATTCTATAGACAAATTTTTTTTTATATTATTAGTTATTCTTAATTTCATCGGTATTTGGTTTTTGATGAAATTAATTTCAAGAAATGACCTTAATAGTTCGTAACAATGCAAGGCAGACAAACCGAGAATTTTTTTGAAGATATGATATATCACGATCTCGATGACGCTTCTCCTGATGAAGTAATAAGGGAACATAATGATCCAGTAGATCAAAAGATGCAAGAATATGTAGATGGAAAATAGATGAGCCTGAAAAGAATATCAAAGTTTAGAGAAGGGTTCGAACGGCATAACTTTTAGTTAATTTGTGAAGTGGCCATAAATGTTGTAGTCTAGGAAGATGTTGGACTATAAAATCCCATGACTTTTTTAGGTTTGTTTATAGAAAATCAATTAAAAGAAGATCATCGAGTTAATTAAGAAAATCATTGTACGATATCCATTTTACCTTTATAAAATATATACCAACAGAATCACATGAAATAATCTCAATGACGCTTCTGCTGATGAAGTTAAGGCATATATAGTGATTGGATGGACCAAAAGATGCAAAAGTATGTAAGAAACAAAATAATGAACTCTAGAAGTTTAAAGAATATCAATTTATAAATCTCAAATAGGTATTATAGGCTTCGAAGATGTTGCACTACAAGCCCATAACTTCTCAATTATATTGCATCAGTTTTTTATTAGTTTATTGAATGTTTTATTAGTTTCTAAGTTCATGAGATCATTGTATTTTTATTTGTATTATTTGTTTTTAATGAAATTAATTTTAAAACATGACCCAATACTCCATGATCGACACACATGGCTTACAAAATGCAGAGTTCTATTTAAGATCGGGAATTTTTGAATAAAAGGAATATCCAATTTACATTGGCATTTCAAATATATCTTACGGACCATCAAATTTAAAAATTATTGTCATCAAGAAGAAAGATTTACCAGATGGTTATACCAAAACAATCGTGTGTCAACTCATTAATGACAATTCCGGATTTATAGATCATATTGATCGCCAAACAATGACCTATAGTAATGAGATTAATGAATAAAAAGTTAGAGTTTTTCTTTTATTATTTTGTTGTAACATGCGCTGTTTTTTATTAGGAATAAATATGTTTGATTTTTTATAAAATAAATTCAATTTATATTCGAGTTTTTGTAATTTTTATTCCATTTCTTAACAATATGTTCAATTTTGGAGCAAAGCTGCACAACCAAGACAAATTTTAAGTCCAAATTTATACATGTGTAAATTTTATTCCTAACAATATACTATTCTATTTAGAACTTTATAATACAATATAGATTTTATTCATAACTTTATAATACAATATAGATTCTATTCAAATAAGATTACAATATAAATAAATTTCCAGGATTATATTGTATCCATGCTTTTTCAATTGGTGTAATCTTAGACGATTTTTTTTAGACAAATGTAAGAAACAGACCCGTGCATCGCACGAGTGATGGACTAGTATATTCCAATAAAATTGTCTAAAACATTGTTTTGATATTTTCTTATGAAAGATAATTAACTTAGCTATCAAAATTAAGGGATACTATAAAATAATTTGAGGATATTGATTTTATTCCCATCTTGGATAACAAGATATAGGGTGTCTTAAAATATTTACCCTCACCTCCAATATTAAAAATATCTCCCCAACATAACGGACAACATCATGTTTAATTGACAAGGATTTTCTCATTTCTTTGCCTATAAAACACGATGTTTTTCGATAATGGACAACATCACAATCTTTCGCCGATTGAATTTCTTTTCTTTTTTCAAATGGTGAAGAAATTGAAGAACAACTTTGCAGAAGATAAACAAGAAATGAATTTTTCTCGATTGCATTTCATAATCGGTAAGGTCGTTCATCTAAAACATAGCCGATTATGGTTGATATTCTTTGTAAATAAAGAAAATCAAACACAATCGACACTGATAGTGGATGAAAATCCTACTGATTATAGTTAATGTTCTTCGCAAAAGAAAAATACCTAACTTAATCGACCCTGATTATAAAACAAAGAAATATACCTTAACCAAAATGAGATTAGGTATGATCTCAATCTCAAATTGAAAATAATACCATAGTCAATCAGAGTTTGGATGTCAGATCGAGTATCGAACATTCTTTTCGTCTCTAACATCCCAGAATAGGCATAAATTTTCATTTTAACTTGCAGTAGTTATTTATATTTCAGATGAATTGTACAAGTGTTATAATATGCAAGCATTCCCATATCGAGTCTGCCAATTATACCAGTCCAAAAAAAAAGTTGATTTTCAATCGACAAGGTATTCTTTGTTTTATCGCCGATTATAGTTCTATACAACAATAATCGAATGCTGTTATAGAGCTCGACCCTGTCGATTATTGGGTTTTTTGCCATTTTAAAATAATTTTGATTCTCTAAAACAAATTATAATAACTAAAATTAATTAATTAAATTGATTAATACTAATTAATCATGGGAGTTTTAACCAAAGTAGTTAGATACAGGGTTTTTTTGAAACTTCTTCCAACTAATTTTGTTTTGTTTTAATCAGCCCCAAAGTAATTTTAAGTAGCCCTAAAATTTGCTAGATACCTTAAAGGAAAACACTAAACGTAGACCAAAAAGAATAGTCTAAGTGTAGTAGACTAATGTTTTGTTTTTAAAAAAAAAAAAATCACAGAGAACTCATATATTTCACATGAAAATGCACAACATTATATTCCAGGGTGGTGAGAGACGTCACAGCACCTATGGATGGATTGACCTCTTGCTTAATTGCATGTATTAAGTTTAGGACAATCCAAATTGAACTGTAATGTACTTGAGTCTTGACTAATTATCCTTTTCAAAGTCAATCAAAAAGAAAAAGTTTGGAAATATTCCTTGAACTCTTTTAGATTAGCCCCTGGATGTTAGGATACTAATACTGAAAACAATGGAATTGATTAAGATTATACCACCTTGAGATACTAGTAATGATTTTGATAATAAACATACTTCTACAGGAAGTTATATTTAGCCTAGAAACAGAGAACAAAATATAGAAATACTAAAGTTAAAAAAGAAGTCGCAAATGCAGGAATAGTAGTGTTGGTGGATGACCTCACGGGAAGTTAATAGATTAAGGCTTCCAACTGATTTCAAAACTATTTTCCCCCTCTTTTTTTTTTCTCTTCCTCTAACTAATGATAAACCCTATAATTTCTAAAAATCATTGAACCAAATCAGCTTCCAAGAATACTCTTTAGCTCTTCAATCTGAGAAATTGAACACTCTGAAAACTGTAACAATCACATTCTCAGGCGAAATTCGAAGTAGTTTCCGTATGTAAGATTTAGCATGATTGAAACGGGGAATTTTGTGAGAATTAGAGTAAGTACTATGTCAAGGAGAGGATTTGGTGTAAAACGGCAAGATGAAACCATACCAATTGATGCATTTAAACCAAGTTGTTGGGCCTACATGCCACTTGAACTATTGAGAGAAGTGTTAATGAGGATTGAAGATTCTGAGTTTAATGGACCGCCGAGGAAATACGTTGTTGCTTGTGTTGGAGTTTGTAGAGACTGAAGAGAAATCACAAAGGAGATTGTATTGACACCTGAATTGTCTGGGAAGTTAACATTTCCCATCTCCTTGAAACAGGTTTGAATTTTGTAAACCATAATTCCGAATTGATATTTTGATTCAAACTAGCATTTGATAAGTTCGTAGACTTGCATATATGAGGCTTCATTATCAGCTAAGATTACTTTAGTAGCTTGTATGATTTTGGCCTTCTTCAAGTGTTAACTGCATGAAACTTAGTAGCTTGGTAAGACCTTCAGATTGTGCATTTGGCATTTTGTGTGAGGAGTAGGGACATGAATTAGCACAATCCACCTCTAATGAATTAGTTTAACCCATCATGTTAGCATGTATTCGTTGTTGATATTGCTATTCATTGTGAATTGTCATGTAGCGTACGGTTTGGTAATCATGATTGTCCTTTTACACACACTCTTTCTCTCTCTCTCTCACTCTCTCAAGATGTTGTTTCTGTTCTTTGCAGCCTAGTCCAAGAGAGACAATAATCCAGTGTGTCATCAAATGCAACAGGATGGCCTAAACATATCATCTTTACCTTGGATTGACTCAAGGTGAGACGTCAAACCTTTGTTTCTCTTGGTGGACAAGCTTACTCTTCTTTTCTTTTTTTTTGGTTTGTTAAGATGTTAATTCTAAGTTCTTTCGAGAAATAGATTATCTTAGCTGATTTAGAGTGGTTAAGAGATAGATTTCCCCGTTACAGATTTGTGGTTAAATTATTTGATATGCTTATCTCAGTCTGGGTTTAACATTTTACCACCTTATGTTCATGGCAGAACTGACTGATAACGGCAAGTTCCTTCTTGCTGCATGAAAGGCTCATCCCATTACCTGCACAGACTACATCATCTCTATAGACGCAGATGTTATATCAAAGGGGAGTGGTACCTGCATTGGGAAGTTAAGGTGAGATCCAACTTGGTAGTCATGGTCTTTCATTTATGTACGGACCTAGTTTCACTCACTTTCTATTTTTGGACAGATCGAACACCTTGAGGACTAAGTTTACAGTCTATGATAGCCAGCCTCCTTACGCTGTAGCCATGGTTTCGAAAAGCCGCTCCAATGGGCTAGTGGGCTCTAAACAAGTTACACGTAGAGTCCCTGTTGGGAACTGTTGGAGAAAATGAGTTTTAAACTAAATGGTTTTGGTCTTGGATGCTCACTCATTTGTTTGAGTGAATGAAACTCTTTATTTTATCCCACATTGGATATTCTAGAGAAGGATGTCCTCTTAGGGTGGAATGGGGTGGGCAAACAATACATGGGCTAACTTATGTAATGGGCTAATCCATGTATTGGGCCTACGAATTAGACATCATCCATGATCCATTATTTTACAACAAATCCTAAACCCTAAAGGTTTCCAAAACCCTAAAGGTTAATTTCTTATATAAATACAAAACGGTTTTTTAGATTTTAAAATCATCCCAGAAGTGGCTACAATCCCAAAAACGTTTTTGATTAACTTTTTCCTTTCCTTCCATGTTGCTAAGTTCAAGAGTGGGTAGTTTGTGTTGTGCTAATACAAGCTATATCGGGCAGTCTTATCCTGGACACATCTTCGCACGTTGGGGTTTAGCATTGCTCTTCTCGAGTATACCCGCGAACTAATGTGTTAAGGACAACTTGTTGAACCTGTGATTCTGCCCTCGTAGTTGTCCGTGGTAGAGTTGTTTTAAATTCAATTCTTTATATATATTAATCTGATACATCTAACATTTTTGTTCATTGTTGCAAGATTCCAACAGGAACTACCCAGTAGCACACATTTCATACGAGTTGAATGTGCTGGGATCCAGGTAAAGGAACTTCATTAATTATGCTTGCCATTTTTCTTTTTTCTTCTCGTAGTAGTCAAGACTACGTTTTTTTTACTACCTTCACCATTAGTAGACTCACCCTTTTCCATTTTTGGTTGGTCTAGGGGTCCACGGAGAATGCATTGTGTAATGGATGGAATCCCTGCCACCTCAATAGAACCAGGTGGAACAGCCCCCATGCAGACTGAATTCCCACTTAGCAACCTTTGAGTCCTACCCAATGTTACCATTTTTCCGGTCTAAATCGTCAGCCCAAAAGGAGAATTTTGTATCAGTCCGCTGGTGGATCAAAAAGAAGGGTTTTTGATGTTAAAGAACAAGTCACCTAGGTGGCATGAGCAGCTTCAATGCTGGTGTCTGAACTTTCGTGGCCGGGTGACGGTTGCTTCTGTGAAGAATTTTCAGTTGGTTGCTTCTCCGGAGAATGGACCATCTGGACCAGAACATGAGAAGGTCCTGCTCCAGTGCGGCAAAGTTGGAAAGGACTTGTTCACTATGGATTATCAGTATCCAGTTTCAGCTTTCCAGGCATTTGCCATCTGCCTGAGCAGTTTCGACACCAAGATTGCCTGTGAATTACCCGAAGAGTATAAGGTACAAACTCCCTTTCTAAAAGTTGAAACCACCATGCTTCTAAAAATTGGTGGTAAGAACAACATTTTGCAAACGGCAGTGTTGTTCAAGTCTTGCAATACAGTTCATAGACCATTTACATGTTTATGGCATTTATATTTCATAAAGTTTCGTTAACCTTTTCTTTTTCTCTTTCTTTTTCTTTTTTTTATGCAGGCAATGTTTTGAACCATCTTCAAAAGGGTGTCAGTGAGATCCCATGATGAAAATGTTCCAGGAGGTGGTGATGCACACGGTGACGCTGTCGAGGAAAAAGGTGCGAAAGCAGTTAAACTTTATAGGTTCACTCCCGCATCAGCTTTCTATGTATTACTATTCTTTTGTCATATTTGTGTACATAAACTACTTAAATGTCAAAGAAAAGATGTAACATGCTAAAATCCTTCAAGATCATTCTCCTTTCCAATTGAATTTTCTCCCCCGTTCACATTTATTTGTGGAGATGCATTTGATTAAAGGATGCTAGCTCGTCAATTTGACTTTCAAGGGGATTCCGAAGCTGGCTCTGGGAGTCGAGCTTTTTATAGCAAGGTTTTGTTTAAGCTTCAGTAAGAATCAAAAATAAGAAAACAAAAATCAGAGGTCTGATGTGAATGAAAATTTGGGTATGATGTCAACGAAATTCAGTAGGTTGCAAGCTTAAGCTGGTGCAAAAATCCACTCCGTTCATGTAGTTACTATTATAATTAGAAATAAAAAGACCGGAAATAAGAGAGGGAAAAAGAGCTATCCTAAAGCCACCAATTGCTGGCAATTAACTAGTTTAAAGAGCACATATTTGTTGAGTTTTTTTTTTTTGGTATTGTAATTCTTTCTTATCTTCACACGATTGAAATTTGCTAACGAGTCCAAAATATCCAGACCGTGTTATCTATTAGTCCATCCGGGAAACCCACTTTAATCATTAGTCCAAAAACCATTTCAAAAAACCTAATTACGATTTTGCCATCACGTGTACTGATCCCACGTCCTCCACCTCCTACACTACTCTTCTTCTTAACGGTCAAATACTTTCATCTACTCCACCAACATTACTCGACTTCATTACTCTCCCTCACTAAAACCTTAAAAACTAGGGCAAAATCAAAATCGGGAAACACCTGAAACAAACACCAAAAACAGAGATCAAAAACCGAAAATCGAAAATCGAAATCTGTAACAACAGGGTTTGATTTCTTTCAGCATTATACAACTAGAACCTAAGCTATTGTCAACATTATACTACTGCAAATTTCCATCTAAAATGGGTACAAAACGAAAAATCAACAGAAGTATAAAGGAAACAGTGATTGAAGAACACGATACTCCTAAATATCCACCACCGAAGAAGAACAAGAAACCTTATAAAGTAGATTCTATACCAACAAAATCAAAAAAGAAGAAGAACAATGAAGTTGTTGATTCTCCAACAACATCAAAAAAAAATGAAACAAATTGTTGTTGATTCTCCAGCAAAATCAAAACAGAAGAATAACAAATAAGTTATTGGTTCTCAAACAAGATCAAAAACAATGAAACAAACTGTTGTTGACTCTCCAGCAAAATCAAGAAAGAAGAAGCAGAATGAAGTTGTTGATTCTCCAACAACATCGGAAGAAAATGTAACAGCTATTGTAGATTCTCCATCTACAAAGAAGAAGAAGAAAGCTCTTGTTGTTTGTTCTCCATCTACATCACAGAAGAAGAAGAAGAAGGGTGTTTCTGTTTCTGGCAAAAAAGGTACATATCATTGGTGCATATCAATATATAACATACTTTGTTCATGTTGTAGGAGTTAGATATAGCATACATCATGGGTACATATCAATATTTTTTTTTCTTCATGTTTTAGCACATAGATCTAGCATGCAACATAGGGTAAATATTGATATGTACTTGGTTTTTAGTATATACTGATCAGTACATATCAGTATATGCTTATTTTCATGTTATAGCATCTAGATATTGATTGCAGGATAAGTATATATTGATATGTACTTTGTTCTAGATATTGAATTGGATAAGTACATATACATATATACTTTGTTCATGTTATAGATATAAAAGCATATATATAGATGTATATTGTTCTATACTATACATATCTCCTATCAATCAGTACATATCCTACGATACATATACAGTAAAACCTCTATAAATTAATACTCGATAAATTAATAACCTCGATAAAATTAATAATTTGTCCAGTCCCAACTTGGGACCAGTATAAAATTGAACCCTAATCGATAAAATAATAAGATAATAACTTTTTTGAAATCCCAGTGTATATATATTGGTCCCAATGAAACTATAAATTAATAATTACTAAAAGATTCCAAATTCTAAGATTGTCTAGTAAAAAATGAATCTATAGTCATTTGTTTTTTGTTGAACTTCAAATCTATATTGAGTTCATCTTTAAATCTCCTCATTGCACTTAAGAGTTGGGGCATTGTCTTCTCGTATTGCAACAAAAAGTTGTGAAGAGTTGTTGCCGCTTGCAATGCTTCTTTCCGAGTGACCGGTTCCAAAGCTATTGAATCATCCTCAACTTCGTCATCGACCGGATTTTGAATGGTATCCGCCACAATTTCTTCAATGCTTTGAACCTCGTAACATTCATTATTTTCACCAGGATAATCTAGCAAGTGATTCACATCCATTTTGTGCCGATAATGCATACCTGTAATCAAGTTCTCAAGATCACGAATGTCTTCCCCAGAATTTACATCGTTTAAATCACTTGAGCCGGTTGGATTCGCCAAACGAATTTTACAGTGTCGAAAGCAATTTGCTATGGCCTCTTGTTGCACATTTCTCCAAGCTGAGACGGCCAAATTGATAGCATCTAAAACATTAATCTTTTCCGGAGAAGAAATATCCAACTCATAACCTTCCAAAATATTACGGTAAAACCTTTTACGGTAGTACATTTTAAAGGCTCTAATTATCCCAGCATCACATGGTTGAATTTTTGAAGTCATGTTTGGCGGTAGAAAAAACAACTCAATGTTTTGCAACCCTTGGATATTATTTGAATGGGTTGGACAATTATCCACTACCAAGAGAATTTTTCGACCGTGCATTTTTTCATCCAGCCAACGAACATATTCTTCGAAAAGCAACCCAGTCATCCATGCTCTTTTGTTGGCACGGTATTCACAATCTAGGCTATTCATGTTGATATTATTAAAACAACGTGGCTTTGCATACTTACCAATGATCCATAGAGGAATATTTTTCGAGCCATCCTCATTGCAACAAATAACAATTGTAAGTCTTTCCTTGTCCTGTTTCCTACCTTCAAGTTGTTTTGTTGCAAGTGAATGGTCAGCTTGTAACCTGTAAAACAAACCAGTTTCATCCATATTAAAAACATCTTTCATAGGAAATTGATCAATTTTTTCCCTTATAGACTCCAATTTCTTTTCCATGTCATGTGTGTCGACTGAGCCACTTTCTCCGAAACGGCGATATGATTTGATACCATGCCTTAACTTAAATTTCTCAAGCCATCCTTGTGAAAGTTTATGCTCTGAAGAATCCTGTGGATACAAAAGCTTCAGCGCCTCAACCGCCTTCTCTATGATTAGCTCTCCTGTTATATTCACACGCTCTTGATGTTGGAGAAACCATTCATAAACAACTTTCTCCATGTCCGGGTACATGGCTGGTTTGTGACGCTTGGAAGATCCACCTTTGTCAAAATCAGCTGATAGGAACTCTGATGATCGCTTGAGAGTGTTTGATATTGTTCCTTGACTAACTTTCAAATTGAAAGTTTTGTCAACCCACTGCACCAAATCTTGTTGAGTGCATCCTTGGTGATCTCTCTTATACTCGCATAATAATTTTCGTTGTTGATCGGTCATTGTTGATTTTTGAACACCTTTTAGTTTAGGAGCCATAGTTGATGTGATTTTAAAAATTTTCAATGGACAATTTATAGTGATCAATTTCTAACCATGTTTAATGTACTGCGTTGGTACCATGGACCAACTTTTTGGTACCATGAACTAACTTTTTACTTATTCAAAAACAATGAACTTGACAAATTCAATTAATTTGTGAATGTACATTCATAAAATGTGCCTTGGAACTTGTTTTTGTAATTTATTTTTCATCTCTAACTAATATACATTGTAACTAGTACATTGGACTTGGAAATTTAAAGGTAATACGTAAAACCTCTTTAAATTAATAAATTATTAATTTATCGATATAATAATATCTCGCTAAATAAATAAAATATCCCGGTCCCAACATTATTAATTTATAGAGGTTTTACTGTAATTTATTGTAAATTGTCTGGGTCTGGTCCAAATTTATGTGAGAAAAAAAAACGTTTGCATACAACTCAGAGTGTACGTGTTTTTACCATTGGTACTTGCACATTGAAATTGAGCTTTTCCTCGCACACGGCCCAAGGGAGGCTCCAATTGACAACTGCAAAATTGCCACCCAATAAATTAACAATTCCAATGAAACTTGTAGAATTAAAAACTTCCACGACTTCCTTTTTGGTTATATAAAGTTTGACACTAATTTATCGGAGAATAATAATATGTTTTTAAAGTAAAGAGTTTAACAGTGCGTCTTTATCCATCCCGACCAACGGTGGCATGGAAGGATACTTTTCTATACTCCCTATCTACTTCATTGTAATATTTATCTATCACGAATAACGGTGACATATCATCGTCGCTCTTTATATTATTTTCTCTTTCCTTGTTTACCAAGTCTTTCTGAGATGGTGCTACGCATCGGGTCTTGTGGGAATTGTCAATTTGATAATGGTAACTAAAAGCATCAACCAGATCTTTTTATGTTATTGTACCCAAATTTTATTCGAACTGGAATCAAGCTGGATGATTAATCACCAACCTATTCATCAAGGCACCATTCATATTGAACCATGAAGGTATGAGAATTACGAAACACCTATATATTTTTTTTATAAATTTTCCGGGTCTTGTCTAAATCAACATGAAAAACAAAAAACAATCTAAAATACTACTCAAAGTGTATAGGTTTTACCGTAGGTCCCTCTATTCACTGATGTGGGGCTTCGCCCTGTACCCGTCCCAAAAGGGCTCCAATTAGCAATTGCAACGTATAATGAAGCATTTGGCATAAGATTTTAAATTGAAAATCATCATCACTTATACTTAAAATAGGAAACCATATATTGAATTACTTAAAATAGGATTCCATATATAAATATGATTGGTAAGTTTTTATATGGGGTAGATTTGTTTCTCAAAGAGGATTTAATAGGGATGGTAAGAATCTGTATCAGGTTAGGAATTCGGTCATCTAAATTTGGCGTAAGATCTTAAACCGGAAATCGTCATCATCGATACTTAAAAATAGGAATCCATATTTAATTGGAATGTATTGGAGTTTTTATTTTTCATCGATATTTAATATTAAAATTTGTCATAAAAGGTGGAACAAATTCACGGACTTTTCCTAAATATGGCACCAAAACTATGCAGTACTGGTTTTTAACAGTAACCGCGGGTATGTGGATTCACTCCATCATCAAAGTCTCAACACATACAAGACAAATCTCCTGGCACAGCTCCTAGCCCCAAAAAAAAACTGCATATTATCGATCATCGTGTTGAGATTTTGCCGACAACCATTTCTCAATTGTAAAAGCAAGAAAGAAAAAAATTCATTTTAACAATGTCTAACAAATACAATTAAGGATTATAAATTTTGGTTCTACTTGAAACTCGTACAGTCCTTAACTGACCCAACATCTTTTATCATTTGCAGCATTAGAGACTCCACCTGTTTATCCAACTTGAATCCTGCCTTTTCAATCTCCTAACAAAGCTCCTTACACTTGGCCAACCATCTGGTAAATGTCATAATTGTTTGTGTTTTTGATGATAGGGTCATTAACCATAAGATTTAGTTTATGTGATATTTTGATTCAGCAATAAGAAGACAGGAGTACTTAGCTCACCTATCAATCTATGCTTAGTGTACATAAACAAAACATCATATAAACCATACCGTATGATTAGTGATCCTATCACCACAAACCTAGAAAATATTGCCCCTCCTCATCTATGAAAGAACTTAGCATTTGTGATACAGGTGGTCTGGCATCAACACGTGGTGCAACACAATTCAATTATTCATACAACTCTATGTCAAATACTGTGGTACGCTGATACTTATGTTACTGACTGTAATTTAGTGATACAAATACCGAAACGATTACCATAGAGAACTAAACCTGGTGTGAATCAAACACACAACCTTCTTTCTGACTTGATGTCAGATGCACTACCATTATGCTACAGACTCATATTCCTTAATGAACCAATTTGAACCACGAAACTTTGTTGTAAAACAAATTAAACATGTCAAAATAAAAAATCTAAAGGAAGAAGAACACCACTGCTTTTGCGAATCTACCAAGAAGCAATTGCACCCTTATGGCGGAGCATAAATAATTTACGTTTCATCCAAAACATGAAAGTTAACTTTCGTATTATCTCGAACAACTTCGATGATTAACATCTTTTCTGTTCCAACAAATATCTTATAGGAGTCCATTCTCAGACATAAGATTTAGTCATTGGATGACATCAATGTTAAAGGTTTAAACAGGCAGGCGAGACAAAATATGGTTTTCTAAATGGGATCGCATGACACTACCTGAAATGAAGACTGTTACAGCTCAATGAAAAATATTGCTCATTCGCTAAAGCAGTAACGAAGAATGTCAAGTTCTCTCCAGTAGACAATCTCAAGAGTCGGGACCTGGTTACTCACAACTGGATGTCAAGAAAGTGAATCAATATACACAAAATAATTCTGATGCAAAGAGAAAAAGCATGTATTAGGAGGATATGTTAACTAATTTGGGTAAGAATCAATATAAGTGATCATTTTTCAAGGGCGATAAAGAAAGGACTGTACCAATTGATTGATGGCTTTCGTGTCCTCTGACAACGATAGGCGGTATGCAGAAATATCATTATACTCTGTAAAGCGAATATTAAATTAAGTAAAAGCAAAGGAAGAAAAAGATAAGAGCATCTCCAAGAAAACTCTCTTCATAGATAGCATCTCCAAGAGAGGATCTCTTTTCCAGAGAGCATCATTTTAAAGTAGAGAGCCTCTTTAGTGAAGTTTAAATTAGAGTGCTGAATTTTCTGGTGAAATTTAAGAGGCTATCTAGTTCACCAAGTCAAAATTAATATGCATTTTCCAGTTCTTAAGGAATGCAGAGTGAATATTGTTCCACCTACATGCAGAGAGCCGAAACCATTCTCTATTATGTTGAGCCACATCAGAGAGCTTTTGAAGAGCAATTTTTCCAAGTTGGCTCTCAAATAGCGAGGGAACACCTTATATGGAATCTCTTGGAGATGATCTATTAGAGAGAACTAACCTTAAGGAGTTGGGATGCTTGTGATTGAAATTTATTTATTATTATACCTTAAACAAAGACTAATTTAAACATCAACTACTAATCGATAGGACTATTAGTTGCACATCTTTTAGTTGATAGTGTAGCTGCTAAACCCTGCACCTCTGGTTGGTCATGCTGCATAATCATTTGAAGTTATATTAAATTCCTATAAAACTACACGTGCACTTCTATTAACAAACCATATTAGTAGCAATGAGAATTACTTGCAAAGGCAAGAAAGAAAGTGAGATCACGCAAATTTCGTGACACGTTGTTTCATATTTTATGCTAAGCAAAAACTACAACTAACATAATTTTTGTCATTTTAGAATCCTGAATAGCATAGTGGTTCTTGGTAGTCAATACCAATACTCTATTGTTACTATAGGCATACCATGACTTTCATTACTGTGCTATATGTTTATTACATAAATTAAAATTTCACTATACAGGTCAGAAAGAACTCACCTTCAACTCCAACTCAGTGTGGTTAACCGTTGTTAAGCATGTCTGATCTTTGCTACCTTCTCCTTGATTTTCCCATCCTGTAGTTCAGTAGTTCAACTTAAATCCTCATGGAGATGGCGGATCTTTGCTACCTTCTCCTTGAGGCTATACAAATCCCCAATCTTTGTTGGAACGCTCTGAACCCTTTTCTTATAGGTGCAATTGGATATGAGCATATCAATATCAATTCTAAATAATTTTCTCCCTGGAACATACCTAACAATAAATCAATTCAGAAAAAGCTAATTATTAGAAAGACAAAGGAAAATCTTAGTATCTTATCGAGGAAGTAAGGTCATCTTTGTCAAGTAATTTTGCTAGGAAATCACCTATACATCCAATGTAGGATAAAAAACATCTATTAGAAGGCAATAGATTTGGAACCAAATCGGATGTAGGAAAAAGTATCTATCAAAGTGCTTTATGACATAACAGGCCAATTATATGTGAGCAGAATGAAATCGGAGAAGACTAGCTTACCAAGCCTGATGTC
Source organism: Papaver californicum (assembly GCA_023531435.1). Classification (NCBI taxonomy): domain Eukaryota; kingdom Viridiplantae; phylum Streptophyta; class Magnoliopsida; order Ranunculales; family Papaveraceae; genus Papaver; species Papaver californicum. The sequence continues at coordinate 17,749,420 of JAJJMC010014687.1, read as the reverse complement.
ACTTCCCTTCTTTAGGAATATGTTTGAGCACTACAACATTCAAATCGACTTCTGTTAAAAATAGGGAGAAATAGCTACATCAGGCTTTCTATGTACAGGTCAAGGGAAGTAGATAGTTTTTTATTTATGATGAAAACTCATAAAAGCTTGAAAGGCATGCGCAAACACAAAGAATCGAATTATGTGTGCCTTTTGCCCCCTTGCCTACTTCATTAAGGAAAGGTAAATCATCGCGAACATAAAAATTACGGAGGAAAGAAGCAAGTCCTGTATCGATAGCCAAGTATAAGAAGTTCAAACAAACCTTCAAAGAAACAAACAATTATAAACGGAAAATAACCTGCACTGAATCAACCAATATAATACCTAGCTAGTCATGTTTAGGATCTAATTATCAAATCTTAAATCATGTCTACTCTTGCTAATGAATGAATAAAACCAAATCTTTGAATTAGAAAATATAATAAGTACCTCTGAAACTGCTCTACCGTAAAATAAAGATTTATCTCCAAATATTGATGCTGCCAAAGTGTTATTTACCTTTCCTTGTACCTTAACACCTTCCCAGCACCTAAAACTGCTCTAGTTTTGCCAGTTTTATGCCATCAAGTCTCGCCTCCATCTTCATTTGTGTGAACCTTCCTCTGTTTCCTAGTACCAGTTGTATAAGCCTTGGATGGCCGATGAAAAAAATGACGAATTAGCCTGTCTTTGCGCACCCCTATTTCAGCACAAAAACATAAAGAGTATGAATGCACGAACTTAATTCATCAACTGTAAGCAATGTTCTTCAAATCACCCGGTTAAAGTTGTAAGTGCAAACCATATACCATAGTTGGAGGCAAATGTTGTTATGTATACGTGTACACAAATTAATCGTACAAGGCATAATATATCTTGAATTACACTCAAACTCGTAAATCGATCGATACCTCAAATTAATTAGGTTACCTGGTAGCTTCTCAGGATGTGTATAACAAATTCCATTCTCTCCAAGAAGTGTAGGAATAAATTCATCGATGAGAGGGTGATGCTTATGGATGTCAATTCGTACTTTCCCTTCCAAATGCTCCTAAATTTCTTGGTCTGTTGGATCGAACTTAACACCAGCTGGTAACCCCGACAAATCATAAATCCCCGCCTAATTAAATCATCATCCATTACATATAATTAATTATTTTTCTTCGTATAAACCCATTGTCTAATTCAGAACCATACAACAATTATAAAGAAAACAAAGTTATGATTAATACTTGTTCTTGGTATTGCATCTGATAACCGCAAGATGGACAACTTTTCCCTTGATCTCTCTTTTCAGACTTTTCTTTGCTTACAGCTACTTCCACTTCGAGGGGCGGTGTAGTAGTAGTAGTATTGTTAGAGTTGGATAAGCCAAAACATTCCTCGGGTTCTAAGCCGTTTCAGAATATAGAAAGAGACGAAAACATAGAAAAGTATAAAGTACAAAATGTGCCTGACTACGATGGATAAGCCATCCAAGACAAAGCATACAACATCGAAAACTTATTGGGATTCTAGTGGCGATAAAAGTCAAGGAGATATCTGGATAATCAAGGTATGAGGGAGCAAAATCCTATCCAATAAAAACAAACACTTAGATCAAAAAAGAATTTGGTCAACCAAAACAGAATTTGTTTCTGTTGACAAATTTAGATCGAGACATTTTCTAACACTGTGTTCGCTTCGAGGGATGGATGGCTACATACATATTTAATCCCAACAGACTCCATATTCACATCTCTAATCTAAAAGCATAAAATAAATAACCAAAATGATTACAAAACAAATTCATAAATGATAGTAAATTATGAAATAACCGAATTCTTTTAGAGAAAGAGGCACACAGAGATTGACCTGTAAAAAGTAAAGGTTTAGAAGGATTTTGTTAGGCTACAAAATAACCTTCCACAACTATACATAAATCAATAAATATCTTTAGAACCGATTAAGTTAAGTGCTCTCTAGAAGTAATGGATCAGTTTTGATATGTACCGTCGGATAAATAACATTTCCCTCAAATATCAACGAAATTTGTCAAATTAAGCCTGCAAACAAAAGTGTAAAGAAGAGTTAAACAAAATAAAAGTTTTTTCTATATTTCTAACATTGAGTTTAGTATTCCTGAATAATTCAGCCTCTATATCGTCATACTCTACGGAACACTTTGAAATTTCACTTTGAGTTTAGTAATCCTTAATATGTATGTGGACGAAGTGGCAAGAAGTAGAGATTGTTTTGATCATTTTTAATTTATGGTACTCTTAAAAAAAATTAGAATCTCTTTCTATTTTTTCTAACATTGAAGATTGAGAAACCATTGATGATTTTACTGCCATTATTGAAGGAAATTCGTTGAAGTTAGTTAAAAGGGGGAACCCACAAATTAGCACTACCTATCACAAAGTTATGAAAGTAAAGATAAACCAAATAAATAGCATACATAATGAGAATCAAGTTAAGAATCAAATATAAGAACAGTGTAATGAGAATCAAAAGCTTTAAAAAGAAAAAAGAAAAAAGAAAAACTGTGAATCACATACCTAGAGCTTATCTCGTAGATTTCAGAACACTTCCTACAAATCCAGTTCAGAATCAAACCATCTCTCGACTACCTCGTAGAAATATCTGGATACCCTTTGGAAATAATAAGTATGCTTGGTACCTGATTGAATACTCGATCCTTGGCAAGCCTCTGAAAGATAGCATGCTGCACAAAAAACCGATGAGTACAGAAAAATGGCTTATAAATCACAAAAAAATTATTGTTAGTTATAGAAAACTCATAAACCAAGCAAATTAGTCACGCAAAACCTTTTAGCAACCTGCAAATGGACAAAACCTGGATCCGTCGTCATTGCTAGGGTATCTAAAGTGATGGCTAAGATGGCTTCAAGGGAAAAACAACCATAATTAGTCAAACATGTTAATACTTCGAAGTTCTTCAATTATGATCCCTAATTCACTGAAAGTACAGAGGAAAAAAACCCCAAATTACATGAACCCTAAAAAATATTTTTCATCAAAACCAAATTCAAATGAGAAAATTCAACAAAACAACGCAGAATATAAATGGGTTTCAGTACTTACGTTTTTCTGATGACTCGTAGCTTCGATTCTTCTTAAATTGTTCTTCGATTTCGATTTTAGCAGATCTGTTTTGTCTTCCTTTTCTTCACGAACAAAAAATCTATGTCAAACGGTAAAATCCTTATCATCTGACGGTTCGGGTTTGGTTTCTCTCCTTCGAGCAACTGCAGTCATCGATCATAACCTCGATCAAAGATTAAATTTGATCATTGATCGCTCAATTTCTCCTACAGTCGCGCGATCACATTTAGTATTTAATCGACGAAAACCATTATTCAGGACTAAAAGTAATCGCTGATCGACGACTAAAATTTATAGTCGAGCGAAGCACTACCGTCTCGCTTGTGAACAAACGACGGCCCAAGATTTCGCTTAAAAACACGGGCGAAGAGCTGACATTTCGCCAACTCAAGCGGGCTACTAATGTTTCGCTTGCTGCGACGAGAACCCAGCAGCTCGTTTACACATAAGCGAAATGTTACAATTTCGCCCAACTGAAGGGAACGAGATTTCAAGGCACCGCTTGGTTTTGTGCGGGCGAGAGCTTGGGATTTCGCTTGGATGTTTTTTTTCCAGGCGAAGCCTGAGTTTCTCGCTTGTACCAGGCGAAGCCTCAGTTTCTCGTCCGTCTTCTCAAGCGATGCGTTGACACTTCGCTTACGTTAATGCGATATCCTAGGAATTTGCTTGACTATCCACCGTTGTTTTTAAGACGGAGTAAAGATCAAATTTTTTGATCTTTGATCGTTGGGTTTAATCGCTCGACTGTGGATGCCCTTCAAAGGGTTATGGTGTGATTTCTTGCTAATAAACCACGACAATTCTTTGTCTAAATTTGGCATAAGTTGCCAATGAATAAACCATTATCCTATTTGTTTTTAAAAATATACCGAACTTTCTATAGCATCAACAATTCCAAGATTTGCTAGCTATTATAGTTGAACAGAGAAAGGCAAAAACAAAATAAAAATATATTTGTAGATTAGGATTTTAGTACAACTTTATCTTAAACATAGAATTAATAAAACTTTTTACCTACAAAACATCAAAATAACCGATAAAATAAATCCATGTTGTTTTAATAAAAAATTTCGTGTTTATTAATTTTTTTCTCATATTAGTTGGTTTTAGAAATCTATCTTTAGTAATCCAGTGGATGCAAAATCGACGGTCTGGATTTTATGAAAACTATGTAAACGTGGTGTAAGAATATTAATAAATATCGATCAATCAGGAGCAAGGATTTCGTCGACCAACCAACACAAAAGGAGGGTGAACACTACCGTCAAACGTGGAGCAACGGATCGAACCAACTCTATTAAAAATTAACGGTCAAAAAATGTAAGGGGGCTAATTTATTTTTCAACCAACCAGAGGCCCAGGTTTCATTGACCGTCCAATGTAAGAGGAGGTTACCGCAACTCTCAACGTGGAGCGAGAGATGAACTGGAGTGTTTAGGGTGTTGATAGGTTTTTTTTTATTACCTTACCGGTTATAAAACTTTGAAATTTGGAAATTTGGAAGAAAAAAAATCCAATTTGGGGCTACTTCAACAATCAATCGGCAGGATTCAACAAGACGATCCTGTCAATTATACATTGATCTAAGAACTGAAGAATATAATCGGCAGGTTTGAAACTTAATTACATGTTGATTTTGGTTCTTCAATGGCCTTAAATGAATGCATAAGCGGGGGTTTCTGCCATGTTTTGTTGATTATCACCTACAAATTTCATATTCAAGAGAAAAAAATTCACATATTTTTTTCTACTCATCCATCTTAGTTACCAAAATAGCCAAGACCTAGTTTTTTCCCAACTTCTTTTTCTCTAAGTCTCTAACAGCAACTGCAACGGACGATTAGAGTAAAGAGTAAAGAGAAAATTTACTCTTTACTCGCCCAAAATCAACCGCAACGGTCGATTATATATAGGAATGAGGCGAGTAAAACTATTGTTCGTGGGAAAATTTTCTCCAATTCCTATATACCCTCGCACGCTCTTATGATTGGGCATTAACAAAAGACGTTTTCTTATGATAGCGTTTTGAAACACGAACGCAGTAGCTGAGAAGCGCCTGATGAGACGCTCACAAAAGAATGCGTATGAAGTAACGGTTCAGTAGGACAACGCTCGTTGAAGAAACACAAGCCAAATGAGCGTTTGGTTGAAACGTTCTGCTGAAATAACGCCTATTTATCATATGTTCTATTATAAAGACGACGGACAACAGGCGCTTTTGTAGGAAGGCGCCGGTGAACAAGACGTCTTAATAAGATGACGTCTCCTGAGCACACGCTCCTCTACACGGACGCCGCGAACCAAACGTCCACCTTAAATAGCGTTTATACAATAACGTTCCCCTACTATAGCGTATTATGACCGGTTGAGAAAACTTTCTGTTGGTGGTTGTCGTTGAGAGATCCTTTGTGAAATGTTACCGTTGATTTGGTTGAAACGACTAGTTAATTCGTAATGTATATAAATGAGTTGCCGTAATGTATGTTTCATCTACACAGCAACATTTCATAATTCATTTTTAGTTCATACAAGAAAGAAAGAAAGAAAGTTCTAAGGTTTTCTAATTTTTGGTAATTCAAATTTGTTTGTAATCACTTTCATTAATGGGACCAAGACCAAGAGGTCCAAATTTTACTGTTAGTGAAGATATAACCATGTGTAGGATTCATTTATCAATATCTCAAGATTGTAGTGTTGGTACCGATCAATCAGAAGACAAATTATGGTCTCGCATCAAAGCTGGAATGAAAGAAGCTATACCTTCAATGGATGATCGCAGTTGGACCTCTATTCAAAAACGCTTTCAGGGAATAAGTAAAGATGTGGCTCTTTACTCTGCAAAGGAGGCAGAAGTGGAACGTGAACACCATACTGGATGGGGGCCAGAAACAAAGGTATGTGAAGACTTAATTTTTATGCACTGCCTTATGAATTGTATGTCATGCACTAAGTCTTTTTCTAAACAACGATAAACAGAGTGTAGAAGTAAGGAGGTTATTCAAGGAAGCTAATGGTGGGAAACCATTTAAGCATGAAGAGTGCTACACAATTATGTTAGAAAACATCAAATATTCAAGACGATCCACAGCTGTTTTCGATTCATCACAAGCCGAAGAAGATTCTGACAGTAGCGACGATAACCGAAAAAGACCTTCACCAAGCCAAGGCCAATGGAGTGGATACGAAGAAATAAGAGATATACCTAACACGTATCCGCGCCCAATAGGAAAAAAAGAGGCTAAACGACTGAAGCAAACAGGGAGATCAAAATCCAGTGCCCAAGCCGAAGCCTTGGACACAATTATTAACAACCAAAAAAACTTCAACAACAGTTATACAGAAAATGCTAAAAGGAAGATTGATCAGAGAGAAGCCGAGTTTGCAGCAAAAGAGGAGTATCGGATTATGATGACGGACATCTCCCATTTGGATGCCCAACAAAAGAGTGGATTGAAACTAGGAAGCAAGAGATTTTACAGAAAAGAAGAGAAAATCTCGTCTTACCTAAACAGTATTAAACTTCGAGTGTAATTTTTCCTTTCATTAATGAAAACTATAACTTTTGAGTCATGAAATAGATTGTCACTTATTCATAAGAACAGAACAAAAGTACAGTATAAGATATCTCATTTTCACATGAGTAGTGGTTGAACTTAGCACGTGCAACATGCCTTTAAACCACTAAGTGCCCCTAGTGGCCGAGTGGTGTCTCGGGAGGGTTTACAAGAGATATACCCACAAAACCTATCTGCATGGTTTACTAATTTTTCATACATCACCGAAATCCAACCATAAATGTTCGATCAAGTCATTTCGTAATTGAATATGCGTTTCTTTGCTATGTATTGCAACTCGGCGTTGGTGAGTTGACATCCTCGACAGTTCAGGTTATAGTCAAATGCATAGACACAAACAAGTAATTATATCGATATAGGTTATAGTTATTCTTCATAAAATCATTTACAAACGCTTAATGTAGTTCGATATGGAAATAATAAACACATACAACGATAACACCATGGAAATACAAACATGTTTTTCTAAAAAAACTATAGTTCAAGCCAACAAAACACCCAACAAGAATAAAAGCAAGAACCTAACCATTCAGATACAGAGACATACTTTAGAGCAATTGGCAGAAAACACACAAAATATACTTTAGAGCAATTGGCAGAAAACAATTATCACCAGTTGGATAGAAATGTCATTAGACAACCAAATTTAAGAAATCAAATTAAACCAACAGGTTCTCTTAGTCCAGTAGGTATTCCATTAAAATACACTACTAGGGTTTATTACTGCTAAATCGACATTTTAGAAGGAGGGGTTTTTATAAGATGCAATGATTGACGACTAATGGGTTTTCATTTTAGTTTTTTATGCTGGAAAATTTTAACAGATTTTTGATTTTATATGCTTGAATAACTAGGTTTTTTTTTCTAAGACTAATACAGCGCGAGAAAGAGAAAAAAAAAAGACAGAGAAATGAGTTTGTTACCTTCTTTTATGTTTGATTTTAACCGTGAAATGCCTATAGCTCCAAGCGAGTTTGAGTTTGATTTCTTCCCGTTGCCGTCACTTGCGTCTGTTGAAGGAGTAGAGAAGAAATTGAAGAAACAGAAATGCGTTTGATAGAGAAGAAGAGCGTTTATAAACTCAAACCCTAATACGGACGCTCTTCTTGTGAGGCGTCTATGTCCAAAACGCTTCTCTTGGTGGACGTCCTTGTTCACGCTTCTCTACACGGACGTTCACTTTACTAACGCTTATCCTGGTGAACGTCAAACTCCTTCCACGCTTCTGTTGGTGGACGTTTCAAGTATAGGCGCTATTATAGAGGGGCTTCTGGCATTCAGGCGTCTTTTAGGCACAACGTGTATCACTAAAAACGTCCACATAATACAACGCACAACTTACATACATTCTTATATGAGTACGCTTGGACAAGAGACGTTGCTTAATATGGACGCTTAAACATACGTTTGCTTAAGGCAGCGTATGAGTATGCAACGTTCAATTAGAAGTGCGTCTGGTTCCAGGCATATGAAACGCTCACCAAAATGTGCGCCCAACAACATACGTCACACCAGAGAAACGTCTGTGTCATCTAACGTTCATCTATAATAACGCTCAATAACAAACGTCTGCTTAAAAGGGCGTGCGATCATATTTAGGTTCAAAACCGTTGCGTTTAAAAAGAAAAACGACCAAATAATTTTTCTCTTTAGTCTTTAGTATAGTCTCACCATTGCAGTTGCCCTAACGCATTTTTTCTTTCTGGAAAATAAAACTAATAATTTTCTAACACATAACGAAAAAATAGTTAGATAAAAGTTTTTGAATATTATTTCAAATGTCTTTTTTGTTTAATTATGTAGCCCTAAATTATTTTGGATAGCCCTTAAAATTATCAGGATTGGTAAACCACAAATAATTCAGCAAAACGATTTAAGTACAGGGAACCAAGAGAGACACCCCGTGGACGATTATCAGGTAGGTACCAATGCTTAGTTTCGTATATCAATGTACAAGGATTTTCCCCTTTCTTTGGATTTTCCTATATCAAGAGAGACACCCCGCCAATATGGTTGTAGCTCTTTGGGACTCTCTATTTCGGCACCATTGATGGTTGTATTTTGTTTTTAGCTTTTTGTCTTTTCTCTTTCTTTGTTCCTCATAATTTTTATCTTTGTTCATTGGATTGAAGTATCCCCTAAGTACCTCCTCTTTTTCAATGAATTTTCTTTTGACCGATAAATAAAAAAAATGTACAAGGATTTTCCACGCCTGTAGTTTCAGTACCATACGACTAATAAGCAAAATTGAAGGATGCATTACAAATTATCAGCATTGTTACTCCGTCGCTAGTCGTCAGATGACACGGCGTGATAGCTTTGACTGTAATAGTTATATAGGTCGACTGACTAGGAAGCTAATGAATTATGCATATTCTGGATCCTCAATGTGTCCTACGTCTTGCTACAAATAACACTTGGACAAACTATACAACAAAGTAAAAATAGTTACATACCATTGGCTATGGCGCATTCGTTGGCAATATCTAAAGCTGACTGCAGAGATCCAACAACCATAACACGTTTCCCTTTGATGAATTCTGCAGCATCATAATCATCCATGCCAGAGTAATCTATAGAATGTATAACTTTACCTCTAGTGAAAGATTTGGTGGGATTTGCAAAGAATCACAAATTTTACTTTATAAACTAGATAATCTCGACCAGTAGTAGTGGTCATTTCCCATTCTTTAGGACCACTGAAAGCTTGTTCTGCACTACCCCAGAAGTGACTCCATGAAAACATATCTTGACCTTCTTCTATCAAATAGTCAATGTCTACAACTTCGGTGTTGAATTTGATGCAAGGAAGTAGATTGAAATGAAGAGCATAAGATTCTAAATACTCCATAACTTGATTATGGTTTGGGTGGTCTTCTTTAACAGAAAAAGGCCATGGAAAATCAGAGAATAGATAACCTTGTCTGGGAGTTTAAAGTTTTGTTGTTTGAATTGTGCGAGTCCAAACTCCACCAAGACCGGATTGGGGTTCAAAATCAATGGGTTGAAACCCTTTTTCAACAACATATTTACAAGCTAGTAGCCCACTAACTCCTGCTCCAATTATTTCCTTATCTTCATTACACAGTTATCAGATCTGGCGTCGATGTTTTTCCAGCAAATATACATGTATGATTTCCCATATACTAATTCTTTAAGTAAATGATTGTTCCTCTTAGAACAACTCATACAACAAATGTGTATTTCCAATATATACTATCGTAAAAAAGTTCAAAAAGAAAATGCTACAAGGTCTCCACAGAATGCCATATACATACACTACATTTACCACTTTGATTTACAAAAAGAGTGCAATCACCACACTGTATCCAAAATTGGTGCAGCCTAAGTCAAATCAATGGCATATGAAGTTCACCAACAACAAAACTTGGAAAGCTTGAGAATGTTGTTCTTTTCAAAGATCATTTTGAACTTTGGTTAGGGCGACGATGACACTACTTTAACGACACAAGGTTAAATTTTGTAGGATATTATTAGATGTACCGAAGTTGCGATGCTTACCATCAGCTATGTTTGAGAGTCGGAAGCCATAGTTAGGGAGCTGGTGGATCAGATTAGTTTCAAGTAAGGTAGCAAAGCTCTTTCCAGGAACTTCAATGTAGATGAATGATACATTCCGCATACCTTCCTTTGAATGATGAGCACGAACTCGGCCTCCAAGATCCGTCTGATCAAAAACACAAGATGCAGAATTATACATTAAGGACAAATTCGAGATAAGGAGTGAAGGAACACATACAACGAGTGAGATTTTGTTGACCACGTTAAACATAACCCAACACTAAAATAAAATGAGAGAGGATGTAGAAAAGTTTGTGAGTCACGAAGAATAAAATTTACCTCTCCTACATATAACTTGCCATCGGGTTTGAACAGCACATAAACACATGAAGAACCTATCACTGACGGAGGTGGCTGTTCTCTAGGGGCAATAGTAGTACACATCACTTCTGCAGGTTCTGATAGATTCCCATCCTTGCAGAGCTCAAACAACTTCTTCCGACAAATTATGGCAACAGCACTTGCAACTTCTTTTCGTAAGATTTCTGTAGGATTCGGAGTCACTCTTGCGGTTCAAGGATTTAAGAGTACTTGATCGATCTTCAGCTTTATTGATCCACTCTTTTTTCAGAAATAGGACTCTGATGTTGTACCTTCATGGAATTCTTCTGTAAACTCAAATCCTTTCCACTGAGCGAGAGGTATAACTCTCCAGCTCTCTGGATCATTGCTTCAGGAATTCCTTCTTTTAAGACTGTCTCAAAAGCAAGTCTTTCTCTACAAATCCCGTCTATCAATTTCCATGTCGGTTTTGGATGTCCATCGACTATCTCACTACCCATTGCCTTGAATACAGTATTATTTGTTTTCAACGGTAAATTGAAAATTCTATGCAAGTGGGTAGAGACGATACCCAAGCAACCAATGTCATCAAGAGTCTCAGTAATGCTTCCAGCAATAAAGGTCCCTTTTGCCATCTCAGTTCCCCTACAAATTTCATCCACAAGAACGAGGCTTCTTGACGTGGCTCCGGTGATTATAGAACAAATCTCAGACATTTCAATCTGAAAAGTTGTGCCATTTCAGTTAAACAAAATAATGTTTAAAATAACGAACGAACTGGTGAACGTATGTGCTCAAATAATGAAATAGGAAATGACTTGAACGAATAAATTTTTTTTTAAGAAAATAAAGAACTATAGCCTCACCTGAAATGAACTTTTCCCATCTGCAGGACTATCATATGATTTCATGTGAAGCATTATAGAATCAAAATGTGGAATCAACGCAAACTCAGCGGGAACCATCAATCCACATATCCCAAGCACCACTGTGCAAATTGAACGTAGCAAACTTGATTTGCCACCGCCATTTGGCCCGGTGAGAAGAAACATGGATTCCATTTCCACGGTATTATGTGTTGCACAGCCATGTACAGCATCAAACCAGTAAGGTGATAAGCCTGATAGTTTCATCTTATCAGATCCATTTCCCGAGCTTTTATCCTACATAATTAACATTTTAGCATTGAAGATAAGCTCGCTTGGTGTCCAGGGAAAATTTTCAGGATGCAAACACAAAGAAAATGCCTTTATCTCGAAAGGAGGAATATTAAATTTTGATCGCGGTCAACACTGTTAAAATACTTCCACCTTTTTGCATATGTAGGTGTCCAAAATGCATTCTATTAAAAAAAAAAACAGTCTAACATCCTCCATAAATAATGCAATTTTTCGTCATCAGAGTCATCCGAATTTCTCTCATAAACAGTGGCGGAGCCAGGATTTAATTTAAGAGGGGGAAAAAAAGATCCACTGTGAGGGGGTAAAATATGAATGAAAGAGCCAATTTAGGTGGCTTGTGTGAAAAAAATGCATAAACAGCCATCAGGAGCCAGTTGCCCCAATTGCCTTCACTTGGCTCCGCCCCCTGCTCACAAACACTATTGACTACTTGCTCCCCTACCATTTTTGAAGTACAGAAATGCACCACTTTTTTTTAACCAACCTCAGCATAATTATCCAAGAAACTTGTGAGGGAATTACAGAGTTCATGCATCAGGAGCAACTAATTACTAGACAACAGCTAAATTACCCCGGTGTAAGATACCTTTGTTTTAAGGAACTCGACTAAGGATTAAAAAACCCACTTCCTTCTTCTACCTTCACTGCATTAATTGTCAACAATCAAGATCACGATCCAGAAGTACAAATTGACTAGGATGCATAGGTAAACAATAGCATGCAGTTAACAATTAGTACCACATGTGATTTGAAAATTCACCTGATTGAATAGTTCTGGCAATGGAAACCGATGCATTTATGTAAAAGTTTTAGAAACGAAGCGCTAATAAATTTAATCTGAAGAGAACTATACAAAATGAAGAATATAAAAACAAATCTAGAATGAACAATAAATGAGAGATACATTAACTAACAAATGCTCCGGTTAAATCTTTAGAATTAGAAATCCAACCTCACATGAGAGAAAAGTGCCTTTGAGATGACAAGCATCATGGAAGTGGAAACAAGGACATTTATTTTAGTTTGCAACTCCACAGAAAGATCCCTCAGTAATTCCAAGACCCTAACCTTCGCCTTGGAACCTGCCTCATGGTACCTGACGCAGAGACGACAACAGTACCTTATTGATCTAGAAACTTAAAATTGCAACTCCAAGAATACCTTTAAGTCAGTCATCACTTAATAAAAAAAGCATACCTATTTAGAGCATCCTCAACTTTTTTGGTGGTAAACCACTCCTCTGCAACCTTTTTCCCTTTTGAATCTATAGCAGGTCTAAGCTGCTTGATTTGTTCTTCACCTGGGGTAACGCCCCATACAGAAGATGTAAAACGCTTACCCTTGAACCAAACTGCATCATGTTCTCTAGCATACACTATTTCACCTTTTGGACCACCAAGTGGGGCAGATGTAGCTTTTATTCTCGATATTATCGGAAGGAAATCTTCTGTTACCTGTATAACATTGAAGCACAAGATGCATTAGTTGGATCGAGTTCCGGAGTATTGATGACAACTTGTACGGTTTTGAAACATTTTCTGTGATGGAATAATTTGGCGTAGATATAAAGCAGACTATGCAACACAAATATCATGCATCACAATTAGATCAACAGCTGCTCAGCATGTTAATCGCATATATACAGTATCTATATCAATATTTACAATTACTCAACAACAACAACAACCAGGCCTTTAGTCCCAAACAAGTTGGGGTAGGCTAGAAATGAAACCCATGTCAAAGAAAAAAACACAACACCTGCAAGAACAAGTGTAGTGATGAATTGAAGTTCTTAAAAACCTACAGCTAGAGATAAGGTATCAGCTGCTTTCTCCACTTCGGCAAAAACTTCTTCTGCATGGATCCTCTTCACACGACCTTTCCACGAGGACTCCACAGCCTCAAAAAAATCACCCGGAATGACAGCAGAAGAGCTTGTTCTTTGATCACTTTCACCATCCAAAGAGATTACTTGAGAAATTTTCTTAGAAACCCACTTGCACTCCCTCACCTATAAGCCGACAAAAGAATAACTCGAAACCTGAGATGTTTTAGACTTGAGGGTAAGTATAACAACAAGCTGACCATTCTACTTGACCTTAGATGTGTAAACAACAAATTGGATAATGTAATGTATAGAGAATGAAACTGGAGACTTATAACAGAAACCCAAAATATGCATGTGCTGCACTCAAGTGGACGGCTATCTACTTATATTGCTGAACCAAAAGAAGGAAACAACAGAAACCAATAGGGAGTAGCAAAAACTATTTCACATGATACTAGCAATAACAATAATTGCTATGTTCACGAGTAAGTCTGATAAGTGTGCATCCTAGCAATAATTTACCCACTAAAGTAACTTGCAGTGCATCATGCAAAAGGTAACTCACTCATTTTAATAAACCTCAAACTCACTGTATATTCTAGCTTAGCCGGTTAGCCATTGACTGATAGATGTAAGGATATAAACTAATAATACAAGTTAATATAGACGTCAAAAAGCATATGCAACCACTAACCATGGTCTCATGTTCGATTGTCAGACCAGTTGCAACCCAGGTCGGATCCAGTAACAATCTGAGAATAATGTCAAGCTCAGAGTTTCTGTGCATCTGTAAAATATCATCCACCAAATTCTTGATTTTGCAGAACTCTATTTGATTAGCTTCCTTCGATTCGAGCAGTTTCACAAGCTGCAGACATCAACCAATACTGCAGAATAAGCCACAGAATAAAAAACTACACAAAAAAAAAGAAAAAGAAAAAGAAAGATAAATTTTTGATGTAACATGGATAAAGGAACCATGGAAATAACTCATTACATGTTTGATGTTTCAGAAAAAGGTAACAGGTTAAAATAATTCTTAAACGCCTTTGCACATCCAATACTACAATTTACTATAGGGCGCTAACTGGTACTATAGTTGCACAATATCATTGCGAACTTCAAAGGTATAAAACACCTGGAGAGAAATGCATCCATAAGGATACATATTGATAGAAGATTATGATGAGTACGGTCAATACAGTACTGGAGAGTCTGAGGGCTTATGTCGACCAACTGTGACATGAAAGTTACCAAATTTCTTAGCTCATACGATCTAGGCATTCTTCTGTAGCAGAGATTTAATAGTCCTAAAACCTAAGAATTGGAGGAAGATACATAAAATGTTCCAGTAAACATAAAAGTGGAATCTCTCGTACGTATGTGAAAAATAGTAGCCACAAAGATGTGTTAAGAAAATAAGACGCAGCAGAGATGCAACTTTATAAACAAATCATGTGTTGTTTCACTCGGAAAAAAAAAATGTTAAAGACACAATTTACAACATTGTAAAATAAACGAGATCAAAATGTTAGTCACCAATAAGTCCTTCCAACTACCCATATTACAAAGACATTATGGCTGAAGCATTCCGGTAATGCTAACCATGTCAAAGATTGGGTAGAAAACAAGCTAAATACAATCAATTGACATCCATTGCTATAGATTTTCATAGTTGATTTTTGTAAGTGATGATTGTTGGAGAAATCATCACCTACAGAAACTAGCAGAAAGAAGCTTAGCAATGATCACATGTTAACGATAATACAACCTTTGCAGGAGATTCACACGTAAACTCAGGATTGAAATTGCGACAGTGCTCATAAGCTTGCATGCCTCTGCCAGAGAAAAAACGAGTTTTAATATTACTATCTTGAGCTGTGCATGCAGTGATAAAAGACTAACAATGTGTAAAAGAAAAGAAAAATAGAAAAAGAGGGTGAAAAGCCAAATTCTTACCTTGAATTGATGATGCAATTGCATATGGTGGAGGGCTGAGAAGTAGATCTCTAAGATACCTGAGGGATAAACAGAATAATAATAAACGTCTTGAACGCCATGGTCAGCCAAACAAAGAATATAAAAACTAATGCATCGAAAATAACAGTATAGCTGACACAAAAATGGTATCCACTACTAATCACTGATGGGAAGACATAACAGAAGCCTATTGCTTACTGAACCTAACAAACATATCTCTTTCACCATCAATGAACACTTGCAAATGAATATATAATTTGGAAAACAAAACCATGTTGAAGTGATAAACGGAAACATACTCTACAAAGTAAAACTTCACGCGTAAACCTTGATTTAAACTGTAACATCTCCCAGTTAAGTGATCCTTCTTTCAGTCTACACACACAAAACATTGTCAACAGAAATGAGCAGTACATAAGCAAAGAAACAAGTAAAATTTTTGATGTCACACCTTGCGTTCCGCAGATTCACATACACACCAAGTAAATTCCTGTAGACTAGCCTCTTCACCAACTCAATAGTTGTCTGTTTTTTACATTCCTGCAACTTCTGCAACACAAATAAACCATTGTCACCGCAAACTGAACTGAAAATAACAATAAGTAAAAAAATGAAGGAAGTAGTCCAACCAATATATTGAAACCTGTTTCCACCACATAATATGAGACTCATGTTTTTCTTCTAGAACTCTTTTAGTTTCTTTCACTTTATTCTTCACTGTGGTATTAGTTTTAGCAATAGTATTTGGTTTTACAATCCTCACTGATTCGGATGAATTAACCGACCCTTTGAGTGGGAGCGGAGGAGAAGAAGAAGAAGTAAATGAGTTGAGTCTTGGAACAACAACGTAAAATGGTAGTAAACGAGGGAGTGATATTATGAGTGTTTTAGCTGTAACCCAATGCATACTTCTTCTTATTTGTCTTTTCTCTCTCCTAGGGTTTGCTTTTTTGGAGTTGCAGAGGTTTGGTTTCGTTTGGTCTTCCCGCCACACCACACCAGAGAAATTGTTTG
Organism: Papaver californicum; assembly: GCA_023531435.1. Taxonomy (NCBI): domain Eukaryota; kingdom Viridiplantae; phylum Streptophyta; class Magnoliopsida; order Ranunculales; family Papaveraceae; genus Papaver; species Papaver californicum. The sequence goes on along the minus strand of JAJJMC010014687.1, from coordinate 17,732,849 downwards.
CTTTCTATTTTGGGAGACTGTGTTGTCGAAAATTTTCTAAATTCTCACGCGTGTGGATATTCTACTGGGTCCTACCGTTAGGGGTTGTACATGGTACAGCGTGGGTAACGATTTTTCAAGTTTTTAAAACAGGACTAAACCGTTTATCATATAAATAGTTCGGTATAAAATTATTGGTTCTTTAAAAGCGATTGTTTTTTTAAAGATAAAAATAAAATTAATATTTAATATCTATGAATTATAATTATTCATGTCTCGTACAGTTTAGAAAATAACATTGTAGTATTCTTAATAAATATATATATGATATCTTATTAATGTTATATTATTTGTAAACAAATAATTAAAGAGTGAAACTATTTTTGTTTTATAAGTGTGGAGTTGATATTGATCGACTAAATTTAATATTATTTTGCTTAAGATTAGACTTCGACAGTACAACCAATTATAAAATAAAAAAATTAAAATAAAGAGTGAAGAGAAGGGATTGGAAACAATTAGGTTAGTCCATAATCTAACGGTCATAAATGAAATAATCTAATGACTAATATTAACGGTTTTACCAACGTTTTTCGGTTCGGCTCTGTGCGAAACCAGAACTATACCAAAATAAACGGTTTTCACAAAATTAAAACCATGTCAAGCCGTTGGATAGATGGTACAGTTCGGTTTAGGCTTACAGTACGGTTTTACGGTTTATACCATACCATATACATCACTAGTACTTCTATAAATGTGTTGTTCCATCATCATTTCGCGAGGTTATGTATTATAGTTTTCTCGTTAACAAAATATTGGTATGTTTGCTTTACTTTTAATTCAACATTATAAATTTTATTATAATTAAAGTGAAAGCAAATAAGTACATTAATCAACCTTGAAGAATTCGGTTCTTGAAAGATATAACATTCAATACTTACTCTTGTTTGAAATTCAGATCTTGATAGAGATCATTTTAGGTTATCCTTGAATATTGATTTTTGAGGTCGTCCAAGAAATTTGTCTTATTGATTCACAAACGAAAAAGTTAGTGGCGTACTAGGTACCCTTTCCTTTTCACATTGTCGGTGTATTATTAACCAGATGTTTACGCTAATTTGAATTATTCATAATAACTTTTATCACCGGCGTAGTAGTAGGAACTGATATCCTTAATTGCGAAGTGACTCCAGATATGGCCGGTAATCTTCTAAGTGGCACAAGTGTTTCACAAAGATTAAAATCACCTTAGGCCAAAGTATTTAATTAAGATCAAAAGATATTATATGACTAGTCATAACATATAGAGATCAACCATTAATAGACACATATAACTAGTTATTATTGAACAGAATTCATATAAATGATCATGAGAACTAGCTTCCAGGTTTTCATCAACACGAAACCCTTTAGCACATCAAAATAAGAAACATGCAACTAAACACCAGTCAAATCAAAATACAGAATGATCATATCTAAACAATAAAGTTCAACTACCAACAACAACATCAATATTGATAGTAAGATATATGAGTAATCTATGTGATAGATAATCATCGACTTTCTGGTAAAAGAAATATAATCTGAGAATTTATTGAAGAAAATCATTTTTATAACATCTGGATAAACTATAAAATCTTCAAAAGATTAGGAGATTTGTAATCAATTAAAATTAGTCAATAAACTACTCTGAAGTCGATGGTGGTAAAATTCTTCACAAAAATCAGCTAGGATCATGATCAAAACTTATAGAAATCTTTTTCTCCATGATTATCATCAAGAATCATCGTTGATTCTCCGATTCAAGCAATAAAAACAAATAAAATGAATCAAATCAAATTCAAGTTATTGAAATTACTCAAATTTACCAAAATCATTGTATTAGTTACATGATTTTAATAAAACAGGTGTTGAATTCCATTTAAACTTGAAAACAATCACATAAAGCATGATTATATATGAAATCAAAACTTCATCAAAATCGTCAGTAACAACTTAAATAGGATTTTGGAAGATTTTATTTTTATTTTTATTTTTAAAGCCAAATCTCACTGAAATCATGATTAAAAAATTACAAATAAGTTAAAATCACAATTTTATGTGGCAACAACGCTAATGAAGATGTCAATATTTGATTATCTTCACAAAGTTCATACGATGATTCTCTAATTAAATTACATGAGTAAAATTAATTACCTACACATTCATCTAGACTTGATCTTGATTTTGGTCATGTCGGTTAGGGTTTGCTGAATGTAATGCGTAATAACAAGTAACTGATTGCAAAGGGAAACAATGCAGAATGTGTAAATTATATTAAGTTGTGTATCCTGTCACATTTCTTTCCCCATAGGCTATTTATAAAAGTGAGAATTCAGGAGATTCTCATCAAAAATGTGTGATATGCGGGGACCATTCTTATTCACATGACGTCTACGACCCACATGACACCACCTCGGCTTTCCGTTTTTACTTGCATACACCTGGACCTGACACCTTCATTAAGGTAAATCACAATTGCCAGGTTTATAAATTCGCATCCATACGCTATTTCTCAATTGCAATCTCTAGAATTCAAGTTCACCAACTCTCAGCTTTAGGTTCTCTACCCTTTAGCTCTCAATTCCTTTTTAACTCTCAGCTCCAAAACTCTTCAGGTATTACTAGTTGGTAGATGTTATATTTTTCCATATACCAATGATCAATTCTTGTGACCCTAAATGAAATCTTTATTATGAACACTGGTTATAACATTCTTGCATGGTTGTAAAACCCTAGACCTAAACCTCAAAACGGGGATTTTGAATTGGTATATACCAGTTTATTATACATACATAACCTCGCGAAATGTTATTGGAAATAATTGGGGTTTGAATAATCAAACAAAATAGGATTATTTCAAAGTAAATCCTAAAACCCCTTATCCATATATATTTTTATTAATGGAAAAAAAGCCCACACTTAATTAGTTGTTCATGAGTTGAATCAATTGAGATTAGGTTTAGATTGAGGTAAAAATAACAGTTTTTTCACACTTTTTTGTGAGATTTTTTATAACCCAAAATCGGCAGGATCGAAAACATAACCTGCCAACTGAAATTCAATCGACGGTGGACATGAGTTTATCCTGCCGATTTGATGGAAAATTGCATACTCCATTTTAAACTGCTTTGATATTTTTATTCTACACTCAATCTTAGAATGAGGGAAATAACCTGATTTTGTATTTCAAACTCGATCTGGATATGGATAAGATTTTTACCCTTCACAAAATGAGTTTGAAACAAAAGAATGAGATTGTCGAAGAACATACTTGTCGATTAAAATTAATCGGTAGGGGATATGAATTTATCTTTCCAATTTGATGGTAACCCCTAAATTATTGATCTATTATCGACAATAAATGAATAACACATTATCAATTAAGCTCGTGAAATTGTCAGGACCGACAAATGATTATACTATCGTTTGCTGATTGTTGCTATTTTTTAGCACATGAACATTGAGATTACAGTTATATGCAATAATCAACTAGGTTTAGATACAATCTTTTTCGTTTAAAATGTTAATGTAGATCATTTACAGAAAACATCAAACATAACTGGCAAGTAATTCAAATAGACTTATACCATTTGTAGATGAAACTAAAAACACCTTCTTTTCGGAAACGGTAACTTAGTCTTTTTAAAGTCCCTAAGAGCATCTCCAATAGAAGTGTAAAAAAAAAATTCATGATACATGGGATTTTAGACCCCATTTAACATAAATTCATCATATCTTACAAAATAGGAGGGATGACATACTAAATACAAAGGAGTAAAAAAAATCTTAACTAATCCTTCGAAATGACCTCCATGTCATATTTTCATTATTTTTTTTTTTTAATACGTTTATTTAAATTAAAATTAAACTTTTTTGATTTCATCACATAAGATATTCTAAGGTTAAATTCCTATACTATTGAAAATAATTTATTAGCTATGGGATCCTATATGTACTATATGTGTAAATCTTCCTAAAAAAAATCTTAATAAGATTTTAATGTATGATTTTTTTACACCTGTTGTTGGAGACGCCCTACAAGATACTCCTTATCAAGCTAACCTAATTGGCTTTAAAATTATTAGCTCGCTAAATGCCCCAAATCTCAAGGATAAATAGATCCTTTCATTGATCATTTATTCACCACTCTTCCTGTAAGTAATATGTAATCATCGTTATTACAAAAGGGTCACTGTTTCTATTTAGGATGAGGTGATTGTTTTATTTTGCATCCATAAATTTCCAGTAGCATGATTCTAAATAGGCCTATACAAGTGTTATGTGGAGATACAAATACTACTCATGATAAGTGGATCCTGTATAAGGAAACTGACATAGCTGATTACATTTTGTTTTATTCGTTAATTTTTTATGGCAAAGTTGACTTATGCACAACGAAAAAACCACTTATCATTCGCTTACCATAAAAGACAAAGAAACCCACTTAGAGTATCTCCAATAGTAGGTGTAAAAAATCATATGTGGAGATCTTATCAAGACTTTATTTAATAGGTTTTATAAATGTAGTAAATATAAGACCCCATAACTAATAAACTATCTCCAATAGTATGTGATTTAATAATAGTCTCAGCAATGTCATGCGGCATTTTGAGTTCAACTTCTCGGTTGCTTTTATAATCAGCTTCGATTTCCAGGTTTAAATGATTATAAAAAAAAACGTAGAAATTTTACAAACACGGTACTATTAGAAGTGTGAGGTCACTACTATTTGTGTTTTTTCCTTTTAGTATCTTTTTATTTGATGCTATGTGTACACAATATTGATAGTCAGTTTATGCAAATTCATTATTTTATAGTCCTGGACGAAGTTAATGTCTGTTTACATCAAGTGATTTTTTTATTTTACTTTTTTTAACAACAAGTAATTTTTTCAGTTCAGTAGGCTGCACATTTGTTTTATTGGGAAATAAGATTAAAAAAAACAAACCAATTTAGTTGTTATATGAGCGCTATCAGCCGGAGTATTAGGATTCTAAATGGTTTAGCGGGGATGAAAAGATAATGCACAAACATCCCTTGCCGCATATGTTATTTTACTCATCAGTTTTGCAATAACATGTTATGATAACATCTATCTATCATCCAAAAGAAGGTCTGAATTAAGTTAGCCCTTTTTTCGCCGTTACACAGGTTGTCTAATCTGAATATGGAGTCACAACAACTGCAGCCTCGGATGCCATAGAATTGGTCTTTTTATCCACGTCAAAGAAGGGAAGCCATGATTAAAGAGGAACAACATCGTGTTGTAAAGGAGAAGACAATCTATAGTGATATACACAAGCAACAACAATGCCATATTGTGCAAGACAATTCGAAAATGATGGCAGGCAAATTTGACGTAGTTTGACTGTTGTAAGGAGGAAAATAAGCCTGCACTAAAACATGTTTGCCTGAAAGCAATGATAAGTCTTTTTTGTATCATATTATCGTGCTTTTGTAATGAGAATTGTATGTTTTCCAATGCAATGATAATTTCTTTTTGTATCATGTTATCGTGCATTTGTAATGAGAATTATCAAGTATAAGTTTTTTTTTGTTTTTTTTTTGGAATTTTTCGTGCAAAACTATGAGGTTCAAGCGGCAGGCATATAACGCGTGTGGTTTTGCTAGTTCTCATAATCGTTTGGTGTAGACATTCCTATCGAATGATTTTTCAGTCGAGAAAACACCTAAATTTCCTATTGGTTTTTTAGCTTAGAATCGGTGTATATGAGCACAAACATCGAACGGTTTTGTAGTGCATAATGTTAGGAATGGTTAGATGTGGATGTATCGTGATGGGCGATTGTACTCTTGGAATTCCTAAATTCACTTGAATTTGATTGTTGTTTATCGTATGTTGTCGTACCCTTTAGAGAAAAGGCAAAGGGAAAGGCACCGGAAAAGAGATCGAAGAAAAAACATGATTTTGCTTCTCCTTAAAGCTTGGGACCTTGTACATAGGGCGTTAAGAACTTGGGGGGAAAACACCGTAGGGGTTCGGTGGGCAAACCGATCACAATCAATGAACCAACTGAAGTGGAGCAGAAAAGAAAAAAAGAACCTCCTTCTTCTGATAAAGCATCTGAAAGAGTTCCAGGTGAAGAACTAAGTGATAACAAAGATAGCGATAACCATGACGAAGAAGAACAAGGAGGTGGAGCACCACCACTACTACAACAACAAGGAGATAAAGATAAAGATGCAGCGGTAGAAAATAAGAAAAAATGAGCATACTTGCCAAAGCCTAAGATATGGGCATCAGTATCAGACGATTTTAGGTGTTGAAAATGCCAAAAAAAATTGTTGCTTTTTAGCCTAGAATCGTCCAATGTGGACCTATATATCTACAGATTTGACAAGCCAAGTATTCAACATTATTGATGACTGATGAGGTAAGATCGTTTTATGTGCTTATATTATAAACTAATACTCTATCAGCTGGAGTATTAGGATTCTAAATGGTTTAGCGGGGATGAAAAGATAATGCACAAACATCCCTGCCGAGTATGTTATTTTACTTGTCAATTTTGTAATAGCATGTTATGATAACATCTATCTATCTTCCATAAGAAGGTCTGAGTTAAGTTAGCCCTTTTTTCGTTGTTACACAGGTTATCAAATATGACTATGGAGTCACAACAACTGCAGCCTCGGATGGCATAAAATCGGTCTTCTTTATCCACATCAAAGAAGGGAAGCCATGATTAAAGAGGAACAACATCGTGTTGTAAAGGAGAAGACAAGCTATGGTGAATTACACAAAGCAAGAACAATACCAGATTGTGCAAGACAATTAGAAAATGATGGCATGCAAATTTGGCGTAGTTTGACTGTTGTAAGGAGGACAATAAGCCTGCACTAAAACATGTTTGCCTGAAAGCAATGATAAGTCTTTTTTGTATCATATTATTGTGCTTTTGTAATGATAATTGTATGCTTGCCAATGCAATGATAATTTCTTTTTGTATCATATTATCATGCATTTTTAATGAGAATTATCAAGCATATATTTTTATTTTTTATGTTTTTATATAATTTTTCATGCAAAACTATAAGGTTCAAGCGGCAGACGCATAGCGCGTGCAGTTTTGCTAGTTTCTCATAATCATTTAGTGTGGACATTCCTATCGAACGTTTATAAGTCGAGAGAACGCCTAATTTTCCTAGTGGTTTTTAAGCTTAGAATTTGTGTATAAGAGCACAAACATCGAACGGTTTTGTAGTGCATAATGCTAGGAATCGTTGGATGTGGATGTATCGTGATGGGCGATTGAGCTCTTGGAATTCCTAAATGCACTTGAATTTGATTGTTATTTATCGTATGTTGTCGTACTCTTTAGAGAAAAGGCAAAGGGAAAGGCACCGTAAAAGAGATCGAAGAAAAACATGATCTTGCTTCTCCTTAAAGCTTGGGACCTCGTACAGAGGGCGTTAAGAATTTTGGGGATAAACATCGTAGGGGTTCGGTGGGCAAACCGATCACAATCAATGAACCAACTGAAGTGAAATACAAAAGAGAAAAAGAACCTTTTTCTTCTGATAAAGCATCTGATAGAGTTCCAGGTGAAGAACTAAGTGATAACAAAGATAGCGATAGCCATGACGAATAAGAGCAAGAAGGTGGAGCACCACCACTACCACAACAACAAGGAGATAAAGATAGAGATTCAGCGGTAGGAAATAAGAAAAAATGAGCATACTTGCCAAAGCCTAAGATATGGGCATTCATATCAAAAGATTTTAGGCATTTGCCAATTTTTCTAGTTGTTTTTTAGCCTAGAATCGTCCGATGTGGACCTATGTATCTACCGATTGGACAATCCAAGTATTCAACATTATTTATGACTGATAAGGTAAAATCATTGTATATGCTTATATATATAAACCGATTCTAGCAAGCATAGTTTTCAACATTTTTGCTAACTCATAATCGTTCGATGTGGACTTACATATCGAACAATTATTACAAAATATTTTACCCATATTTTAAGTTTTTTTGAAAAAAAATATTAGTCATTGGGTCTTCCTCTGTTAAGAATGACCTCTATCCCATACCTAATTTTCCTCTGCATAATAGTAGCAGCAATGTCCTGCAGAATTTTGAGTTCAACTTCTCGGTTACTTTCATAATCACCTTTGATTGCCAGGTTTCAATGATTTTAAAATTTTTTTGAAAATTTTACAAACACAATACTATTAGAGGAGTGTGAGGTCACTACTATTTATGTTTTTGCCTTTTAATATCATTTCATTTGATGCTATGTGTACACAATAGTGATAGTCAGTTTATGCAAATTCATTATTTTATAGTCCTGGACGAAGTTAATGTCTGTTTACATCAAATGATTTTTTTTTTTTAACATCAACTGATTTTTTCAGTTTAGTAGGCTGCACATTTGCTTTATTGGGAAATAGGACTAAAAAAATAAACCAATTTAGTTGTTCTATGAGCTCTATCAACTGGAGTATTAGGATCTAAATGGTTTAGTGGGGATGAAAAGATAATGCACAAACATCCCTTGCCACGTATGTTATTTTACTCATCAATTTTGAATTAGCATGTTATGATAACATCTATTTATCTTCTAAAAGAAGGTCTGAATTAAGTTAGACCTTTAGCCGTTACACAGGTTGTCGAATCTGATCATGGAGTCACAACAACTGCAGCCTTGGATGCCATAAAATCGGTCTTCTTTATCCACGTCAAATAAGGGAAGCCATGATTAAAGAGGAACAACAACGTGATGTAATGGAGAAGACAAGCTATGGTGACATACACAAAGCAACAACAATGCCAGATTCTGCAAGACAATTAGAAAACGATGGAAGGCAAATTTGGCGTAGTTTGATTGTTGTAAGGAAGCCAATAAACATGTACTAAAACATGTTTGCCTGAAAGAAATGATAAGTCTTTTTTGTATCATATTATCATGCTTTTGTAAAGTGAATTGTATATTTGCCAATGCAATGATAATTTATTTCTTTTTTCATATTAACGTGCATTTGTAATGAAAATTATCAAGCATATGTGTTTTTTTGTTATTTTTTGGAATTTTTCGTGCAAAACTATGAGGTTCAAGCGGCAGACGCATAGTGCGTGCGGTTTTGCTACTTCTCATAATCGTTTGGTGTAGACATTCCTATCGAATGATTTTTTAGTCGAGAAAACACCTAATTTTCCTATTGGTTTTTTAGCTTAGAATCGGTGTATAAACATCGAACAGTTTTGTAGTGCATAATGTTAGGAATGGTTAGATGTGGATGTATCGTGATGGGCGATTATACTCTTGGAATTCCTAAATTCACTTGAATTTGATTGTTGTTTATCATATGTTGTCGTACTCTTTAGAGAAAAGGCAAAGGCAAAGGCACCGGAAAAGAGATCGAAGAAAAAACATGATCTTGCTTCTCCTTAAAGCTTAGGACCTCGTATAGAGGGCGTTAAGAACTTGGGGGATAAACACCGTAGGGGTTCGGTGGGAAAACCGATCACAATCAATGAACCAACTGAAGTGGAGCACAAAAGAGAAAAAAAACCTCTTTTTTCTAATAAAGCATCTGATAGAGTTCGAGGTGAAAAACTAATTGATAACGAAGATAGCGAGAGTCACGACGAAGAAGAATAAGGAGGTGGAGCACCACCACCACAACAAAAACAAGGAGATAAAGATAAAGATACAGTGGTAGGAAATAAGAAGAAAGGAGCATACTTTCCAAAGCCTGAGATGTGGGAATCTATATCGAACGATTTTAGGTATTGAAAATGCCAATTTTTTTGGTTGTTTTTTAGCCTAAAATCGTCCGATGTGGACCTATGTATCTACCGATTTGATAAGCCAAGTATTCAACATTATTGATGACTGATGAGATAAATCGTTCTTTGTGCTTATATATATAAACCGATTCTATCAAACCTAGTTTTCAACAATTTTGATAAATCAGAATCGAACGATGTGGACTTACGTATCGAACAATTGTTACACAATATTTTACCCATATTTTGAGTTTTTTGGAAGAAAAAAACAACTAGCCATTGGGTCTTCATCTGTATAAGAAGGACCTCTATCCCATACCCAATTTGCCTCAAACTTACACCTTTTACCCACTCCTACTTCATCCACTACTTAATAGAGCCAGAAAATGGCATGGGAACCGGAAGAAGATTCATAGCTCATTAAGTCGTTGTCTTCCGCAAACTTCCGTACAAAACTTATTCAATATTTTGGAAGAGTGTTAGAGAATTATTCTATGAGCGCATCGAGAACCCTAAACATCGCAAATGGGTAAACCTGGCGTTTAAATTCTACTAGATCAAATGCATAAAATGAGAGTTTCGTAAAATTAGAAGAATAATTACCGAGCATCATCCCCAAGATTCTCCTAGCGAGAAAGTGAGTAATTCAGATTATTTATCGCTATCTCATCGTTTAATGTTCGCATACTAGCGTGTAATCGATTATTTCAGATCAAATGAATTTGTAGCCTATGGAAAATACGAAATGGGGAAACAATGTCCATGCACGCGGGGGAATACATCGTGTTAAACAAACGTGCTCGGAGGTTCAATAACGATGTATGTGTGAACTTCAAGAATACGAGTATTAAATTATGTAATGCAATACGTTAATTTCCTAAACTATTAATGAAATTTGTCTTTATCAAAGTGTATAAGAATCGTTTCATACAAACACCCACATAACCCGATTCCTACAATCGGCTTTTATTAAAAGATATATACACCGATTCTAGTGTCCATCTTCAAGCACTATTGTAAGGTGGGTTTGCTTTATAAATAGTACTCCCTTTGTTTCAAAATTTCAGTCCGTGTTGACTGAGTCAAAATATTAAGGAGACAAAAAGATTTCCTAGATTACCCTTATTTATTTACTATATTTTTCTGTGTAAAATAATAAATGCTAAAAAATTAATTGAAATTATCTAGCTCTATTTTAAATAGAAAACGAAAGACAAACAATAAAAGGAAAGAAGATAAAAAAACAAGATATCTATTATATTTGTTTTATATTTTAACAAAGATTATTTATAATTTTATATTGGATCCCATAAAAAATTTATAATAAAAACTAATAAGGATATATTTAATAGTTTATATGGAAAATATGATTATAAACGGAAGTTAAACATAATTTTAAACTAAACAAAAATAATATAGAGGACAAAAATTATACCACGAAGAGAGTAATAGATATTTTAATTCAATGGGTAATGCTCAAAAATGCCTCATCGCCGAATGAAAAACTTTAACACCCAAAGTTTTTTATGTTTTGGAATTTCATCGGGGCATCAAAGATAACTGAATAATATATATTGGGTGATCATTTTCCCATTGGTATATTTATGCAATTTCCTCTTGCTTCCTGCTGGATTTTACTCGGAGGCTTGAAGCTTTGAAGCTGTATAAGGTCACCAAAATTCATCCCGATTGACCGATTAAAAATAAATAAAAATCATCATCCTAGCTGATAAGACATAGCGTCTGGCATTAGGTGATAAAATTCGATCATTAATTCATTTGTCTACTAGTCGTCTTTAGTTATCTATATCACCTAGCATGTATGTTGTATATAACAACCCCATACTAGACAAGTATTTTTCAAGGGTATTATTAATAAATGATCATCCTCTATATAACTATAAATATTAAGGATATTCTTTTTTTAGTTATAAAAGTAGTTAGAAATCGGTTAGTAAAATCTTTTTTAGAAAAAAATATAATTTTTAATTCCTAATTTTTTTTATTTTACATATATCCATAAAAAAATCCCTAATTGATCGTGAGAAACCTATGAACCCCATAATTGAATTTAAGTTTTTCCGACAGGATCAGTGAAACATCATCCTGTTCGTTTACATCAACAACAGTTTTCAACAGTCCAATCATCAGGTTAACATCTAAGGTGCAATAATTAAAAATCTCCATTCCAATTAACCCCAAGCTTAAATATCCGACTTCCTTTTCGCCTTAACAAGAAATCGTTTAACAACAATAATAGCATCCTCTCTCAACAACATTTTTACTCTAAAGAAAATCCACATCCAGAAACATTACTTCGTCTTCTTGAAATGGATGTATCAAATCAAACCTATTAGTCCATATATCTAAATTCCATAACCATAAATCTATGGAATTCTTGATCAGGAATCAATTATATTTTTACAAATAAACAATTAAAAAAAAATCTCATTCATACGACAACCTTAGGTGGAATCTTTTTTGACCGTTATCTCTATCAATTTAGATCTCAATTCATATTAAAATTCCATAAGAAAAATTTAGAGTTTTATTTTATTTATTTTTGTTTTGAAGAACAAGTTATTGTTTTCTTCGATATATCTGGAAATATACAAATTTAACAGGGCATCATTAGTGTTTGAGGGGTATATAGAGGAACAACCTAAAACAAAGTAAATAAAGAGCATGAGATCAACATATGCTAGTAAAGAATAAGGTTCGATTGAAAGTAGCTCAAATATATATACATAAGTGCTGAAGTTTAATATACCAACCTGTTGTTTGTGGGTAAAAACGATTGAAGGGGGAAATGGGAAAAGTGATCGATTAGGTTAATACTTATGAGATCAAATCGCTTACTGTAGAAGCACTTTTAAGATTCGAGAGATCAATTTGTACGAAATTGGCATAAATCAAGAAATGGTCGTTCCGATTTCGCTTCAGTCACGAAGGAAGAAGAAGGATTGATCTGTAGGGAGGAAAACATAGAGAGTATTGAGATCAATGGAATTAAACGTAAGATGTGTTGAATTGCTATGCAGACGACAATGAGTTTTCTGATAATCTATAGGATGATAGCTTTGTGATCATTCAAGTGCTTATGAGATGAAACTCTTATCCCAGAAAAATTTGTGTCCCTTGTCAATAGGTTGAAGAACCTATTTATAGAAGTGGAAGTTAACACATTGATCTCGTAAGTGGTGACAGTTGCAGAGGAGTGGGAGATAAGAGAAGTAGAGATCATGGTGAAAACCGACTTCATCATGTTAGTTGGACTTGACAGTTGCACGACCACTATTCCCTTCACTTCTTCAACTGCCGACACGACTTTTATACTTTCTCATCGTGGGTGTATTGTTACACCACACGTGTTGTAGACCGCCAGACCAAAGCCCTAGTAAATATCCCCCCATGTGACTATTGATGTCTCGAACATGGTTTTAGTCTATTTTATAGACGTGTATTATTTGGTCAATCGTTGACCTAGCTAGATTGTTAGTCTTAGCATATTGATGAGTCTATCATGTTGCTGAGTCTAGCTTGTTGTTGAGACTAGCACATTGTTGAGACTAACATATTGTTGAGATTAACATCTGCTGAGTCTAGCATATTGTTGAGTCTAGCATGTTGCTGAGTCTAGCTTGTTACTGAGACTAGCATATTATTGAGACTAGCATATTGTTGAGGCTAGCAATGATGCTTAATATATCATTATGCTTAAAAGTATGATTAATATTGATATTTGGTAGTTGAAGTGTACCATTGTGCCAGTTGGGACAACAATATGCTTATATGACTTTTGAAGTTATGTGAGTGGAATGTTATGTGAGCACTAGAATCGTGTGATTAATGAACTTGTGTAAGCGCTAGACTCTTGTGAGCGCTGAGCTTATATGAGCGTTAGATTAATGTTAGCGTTAAGTTTATACAAACGCTAAACTTGTGTAAACGCTAGGCTCATGTGAATACTGGCGTTAGTAATTGTGAAATGATTTTAATTTCCTTACTGTGAATAACAAAGTAGAGAAATTCAAGATATTGTTGGTAGCAAGACCAATCAAGAAGTGATAGAGGAACCGACCAAGGTAGTAGAGAGGGGCCGACCAAGATGGAGAAAAAGGGATCGACCAAGGTGGTAACACAGGTTTAGTGAGAGAACGGACTTGTTAATCGTGACTGTATGCTTCGTCTGTCATATAGTCACTTGCAGTATTTTGACATATATTTAATAATGATACCAATGCAAGGACTAATTAAAGAAAAATAAATAGGAATACTAAAATAATAATATTTTAATATATATTAGGTGATTGCAGGGCCTTGCTGATTGCTGGACCTTGCTGAGCGTGAGACCTTGTTGTGTGTTGCTATCAGAAGAGCAAAGGAGTTTTAAGAGATTAGGAAACCCTAAAGTAAAAGGTAAAAACAACAAAACTTAAGAGGAGAGGGAGTGGGGACCGACCAGGGTAGCCAACTGGCCGTTCGGTTGGCACCGGTCCCACAACCCTCCTTTTCATTATTATTATTTGTACCTTCTCTTATTTGCTCTTCGCGACTACAAGCTCTTCGAAACAACATGTTAGCTTTTCACGTCCAGAATTTTCAGATGTGACGTCCTTCAGTAAAAATGTTGTAGATTTCTCATACAATGTCCGTTTTTGATAATCAGCCCCAACTCGGAATCGAGAAATCGTTGGCTACATCCCTTCGTGGAATAGATTCGGTTTTTATCATGTTTGGGTTGTTTGATGGAGCAAACAGTAACCCTCAAAATGAAATTCTGACAGTTTTTCAGCTTATAGTTCATCTAGGGTTTAAATCATATCTCCTAGACCGTTATTCGGAATGGGATGCCTTTTTAGTATGTCGTAGTAGACATGTAGGGGAACATATGTTGTTTAAAATATTTTTCCCCATTCTATACTCATCGTCACGTTTTTGCAAGGTGATTATGATGTATCAAAAATTGAGTATTAACCAGAATTAAGGTTTTGTTGTATTTCGACCAATGTTAGGATTTTCAATGCAACCAATATTGGGAATATATTATTTAATCTCAATCAATGATGATTGGAGCTTTAGTTTTTGTATTTGGCGTGATGGTAGCTTAGTGATCACACAAAGATGTGATGTTTCAACTTAGTGTATGTGGACGCAACTTGTTATGAGGTTATGATAAATCAATATTATTCAGTTTAAATTTGAATGTTGATGTAAAGTCACTCTAAATATTCATCCGTGGAATATAAGGAGGAATTAAGCTGCTCTATACTAGTGTGCAATACATCTAGGAGCATTGACACCCATTCGGGAACAAAGGAATGTTCTGGATGTTATCATCTGGGGAAAAACTACTATCCACACCAGTGATATTATGAGGACAATGTCGCTCTATACTAGTGTGCGATACATCTAGGATCTTCCCTATAATAAGCATTCGATTTTAATTCTCTTGCGGAATATAAAATATGCTTATTCGATATTTCAATTCTCTTGTGGAATGTAAAATATGAATTTTATGCTTTTGATACCGGGTCAGTAGCATATATAAAGTTATATTATTTCTTTGATTCTACTGTCGGGTAGAGATGACTTGACTATTTTATCCTTTGTTAAAAATCCACCATTTACACATGTTTGTGGGGAAAAAAAATTAAAGGGTAATTTAGTAAAAAAATAGGGTGAACAAGTGATAATTCGTAAATCCTAAAATATTACTTTGTTTAGATTCGAGAGATCAATCCGTACAATTCTACCTAAACCAAGCAGTGGCCGTTCCAGTCTTGCTTCAGTCACAAAGGAGAAGGAGAAGGGTTGGTCTTAGGGAGGGAAGCAAAAGAAGGATTGAGGTTAGAGTATCAGATTCTGTGGGATATAATAGGTATGAATAACTATAAACAATTCTCTGTGTGAGAAGGTTGAATGATCGAGTTTTTTCGATTTGAATTGTTCTGTATTAGACTTAAACTTGGAATTGTCGTATTTCAGACTTGTTGGTTTTAATAAATTGGGAAATCTATTTTATAGTCATAGCTATTGTTACCGTTCACCTGGCCTAGTGTCGATGGTTGAGTAGTGGTGAAGTGGAGAAGATGGAGAGGGTTTTGCCAACTGCTCCCCACTTTGATTAAGGTTGAATAAATGGTTACTCAACCTACCACTCTTTTACTCAACTATTGATCGAACTTTCCAGAGTTTTCTATTTAGTGGGTGCATTATTGTACCACGTGTCGTAGACCGCCAGACCAATACCCTAGTGAATATCCCCCATTTGTGACATTTGATATCTCATGTAATTTTTGTAATATTAAGTATCACCAATAATATTAAGTCGAATGATACTTGCTTAGTCTTTTGATTGAAAACCTATCTAGCTTGACTAGGATGAGGATTCTTGACAGACTAAGATAAAATAAAAAATATAGTTATTTTATTTATGAGAAACAATATGTTCAACTAGGTCAATTGCATTGACATGCTTATTTTATAAAATAATTATAAGCTGCTGAGTCTGAAAATATGTATACGAAGCTCTATGTAAAAATATATGTGTATGAAGCCACATATGAAAATAAATGAGTGAGAGGCCTAGTATGGCCTTTGACATGAAAATTAGGGTTTTAAGGCTTGTATACATGAAGCAAACCCAAATAGGCAAGCATTAGGAGATAATGCTAAGGTGGATGAACATTAGGATGATGCCTAAGTCGGATTGGGGTTTGGACTGTACTAAGCCGTATTAGTTTAGGATCTAGTATTAATCCACCTTAGCATTTGGAGTAATACTAAGCCTCCTTAGTTGAAAGGAATTGTATTAAGCCTCCTTAGTTGAAAGAAGTGTATTAAGCCTCCTTAGTTGAAAGGAATTGTATTAAGTTGCATGAGTTTTTCCTATGAAACAAATACACACAAGTTTTCTTGTTAAATTAAACGCATGAGTTTGCCTTTGAACTAAGACGCACGAGTTTGCCTATTTGAACTAAGATGCACGAGTTTGAGGAAAAAGAGTAAAAACACTTAGTTTTGGTTGAAGATGCAATATATACACATTTACTTTCTTGCACTAGACGCCCAAGTTGAGGGAAAAAAGGGTAAAACGCTTTGTTTGGACAAGATAGCATAAGATGCATGAGTTTATCCCTTTGAACTAAAATGCACGAGTTTAGTTATTTGAACTAAGGTGCATTAGTTTAGGGTAAGAAGGTAAAACGTCTCATTTTGGTCCCAAAGACAAAGACGCACGAGATTTGCTTTTGGACTAAGGCATACACGTTTAGTCATTAGAACTAAGGGGCATAATTATGGGACAAAGACGCACATAGTCTGTAGCAAGACGAAGACGCATTAGTCTTGTCTTTAAGACAAAGGCGCACTTGTTTAGTCTTTAAGACTAAGATGCACATGTTTTATGGTTATACTAAGGCACATAAGTATTGTGATATAACCTTTTGTAACGCTTTACATCTAGCGACTCCTTTTCAAATTAGGGTCTGAAACTGTTCCTTGATCGTTTGAGATGCTTATAAGTGTTGCGAACTTATTTTTAAGTGTTTTGAAAACCCTAAATTGAATTCTTTTCACCCTCTCACATTAGTTGTCTCTTTAAGCAAGGATTAATGTGACTGAGGCTGGGTTTAGCTAGTACAAGCTATGAAATTGCGCTTGGCACAATTTTAACTTTGAATCTAAGCACAATTTTGGTACTTTAATCAAATAGATTCATATGTAATCTTCTATATAAAGCTATATAGGTATTTTAGTGGGTCAATATTGCTCAGTTGAGCATGAATATTGACATAGGGTAATTTTTGGGAATTCAACTGTGGAATATAGCACCAAATAATAACTGGCCATACATATAGAGAGAGGACGAGGGTTAGCACCTGAGAGGGGACAGGGATAAACACATACCTAAACAAAATTTACAGAGTTTTTAAAGCTTAATATTTCTCAGACTCGAGTCTTGAGAGATAACTTTATTATTTTATTCTTGTAAAAAACCCACCATCTACACAACCTTAATCACAAATTCTATGAACAACATAATATATATTTATAATTTAATCGACAGGGTGTACGATTCTGATCGGTCTAACTTAAATTGATTTCTAATTGCCGGGTAGATAACTCTAAAGCTCAACTGTCGGGGGCCATGACTCTGACCTGTCTAAATTAAACAAACTTCTAATTGTCGGGTTTGCAACAACACAATGCATATTTGTAATTTAATCGTCGCTGACATAAAAAAAATTCTAATTGTCGGGTAAATAATCCTTAGCTCTTTGACCCACCTAACTTTAAACAGACTCCTAATTGCAAGGTTCATGGGCCCCGACTAACTTAAAGATAATCCCAAGCTTAACCTTGACCTTGTTCACGAATAAACACCAAACTCCCAGACGGATTACCCATAAATATATAACAATTTGAATATATGCATTGCAAATAATTTCATAGTTGAATCCATTGCACTTGTTTTATATATACATCAATATTTACACTCACATTGCGTAATTTTGATTTATTATTTATAGTTATAGTACCTCTGTATGTACTTTCTTTGAACACGAGTTTATCCATATAGGCCTTCAATGTATTCATTCGCTAAAATGAATTGCTAAGTCCATTCATAGTTATTCTCAGCTGAATTCTATGGACTTATCTTAATATCTCTCACAAATTTAGTTCGCAGAGGACCAGATTCTTGATTTTTACAGTGCGACTAAGATTGGTATCAGGCTCTAACGCTAATGTGTCATAACAAATGATTACGCCACCAATGGCCAATTTGAGTATTGCATGTATAGATGCAAGTGCCAACCCAATGCAAGAACAACTTATGCAAATAGTAATAAGCCTAACTGCTGAAGTGATCGGAAGCATGGATGGTCGAGAGCTAATACTAGAGCCATGGCTTTCGTGTAAAAATTGCTAACGTCGACGCACCATAACACAAATATTATGATCATTTAGTGATACAAACATAATTTATACATATTTACCTCCTAATTAATATTTGTTAGTACTTAATTTTATGTTAATATTATTATTTTATTTCTTTAATAGGTGGTTCACATATATCTAAAGTTATGAACGAAATACGGCTAAACAGGTTAAATTGCTAATTATGGTTATTTGCACTGTTATCTTTTGGAGTCGGAGCAACATGGAGCTGATCTTCTAAAAAGAAATAGGAACAGGAACATCATCAGTGGGGGAGTACACATGTGAGGTTGTACGCATAAAACCCGAAAGTGAGAAGTAAAACTTGGCTAACTGTATGTCTGCAAGCATTATTCTCAATGTCATTGTCGAACCCTATGTGTTTTTGTTACAACAATTGCTTTTGAAATGGGGATAAACATGTCAAACGTACAACACGTGAGTTTGACAACGCATCAGGAGGAAGACTTCTTTTGGAGAGTTATGATTCAACTGGGTTTGAGCGTGTATTAGACGTGAAGAAAGAAAGTCTGACATAGAGTAAGATGATGTGATCAAGAAGCATAGCTGCGTCAGAAGGAGAGATAGGAAGAAGTTCACGTGATGGAGTTTGAGGAGTAGGTGTTGTGGATGCTCGGTTTAAGGGAGTTGATGTGAAAGAAAAGCTGCTTGAACGAGTTCGTTGTGCTGTTTAGGGTGTGATGATGGGTGTGTTGACTGATGGATTGATAAAAGATGAGTGGGAAGTATGTCTAGTAGGTGGTTAAAGGCTAGGCTGGTGCCATATATGGACGTGATTAAAGACGTAGCAGGAAGTGATGGCAGGCTCGGCGTACTTTGCTTCATCTTAACAGGGCGTACTTCTTTGTTTTCTTGAGAGAAGAGTATGACGTTGGCTATAGGTCTGTACACGTCTGAAAACAATTCAGAGAGATTACGTGAGATGGAAGTGAGAAAGAAGACTTGTCTTTTTATTAAGATGAGTACGTGCGTCAGGTGAAGAGAATGGCTGGATCGAGTACAAGATTGGTACGGTGAAGAGAATGGATGGACAAGCCCATGTGATGATTGTAAAGGCTACAAAGACCTAGGGAGCTAGACCCAAAAGAGAGGACTATAAATAGAAAAAGGAAAGATTGAGAAGGGGGACGGAAGTGTACAGGGACGTTTTTTTTTTACTTTTTCGTTAGCTTTCTTTTTAGGTTCTGTTAGGTTTTTCTGGGGATAGCGGCGGCTGAGAAGAAAAAAAAAGCAGGTGGAAGATAGAGTCTGTACAGTTTTCTTTTGGAATTCTTTGAGGTTTTGCGGCCGTGTAAAGTTCGCTGGATAAAAGAAGAGGAAGAAGATTGTACCGGGTGACGACGGTGATACGGTTAATCTATCTCTACTTTTGTCAATTATTTTTATGGGTTTTAAGAAACCCATCTCCATGTCTAGCTAATTAATTTGTAACTAGGGTTCTATGTTGAAACCACTTTTAGTACAAGACTAAATAAATTGAATTATTAAGTAATAGACCATTATGATTTGAATAGATTAATTCCATGATTTTGTTTATTGATTTAAATCTAAAGTAGTTGTCGTTTCACCGGTTCTGTACAATACAGTATCCTATGCGCAGAATCAATAGGATAATAAATATGTTTGTCTACTTTTTAGATATTCCATGCTTTGGTTAAATCTTTAGATGGGGTATTCTTTTTAGAGCCGGATATTATTTGTGAACCTACAATTAGCTTCGTATTATTTTCTCGCTAACGCAATTAGATGGTGTATGCTTCAGACTAGGGCTTTTGATGCGCCATGCTTAGGGCGTCCCAGTGATATTTGCGACTCTAATACATATAATAGGTGATGTCGATAGAACGAACAATAAATGAATATCATGAGTTATGTTTCATTTCAGTAATTAAATAGAAATAGTGGTGGATACTGAAAAACCCTGGTTACCGACTCTCCCGTTTGATTTATTTTTATTAGTTTAGTCCGTTTTATTATTTTATTATTTTATCTAAAAATCCAAAAATATTGTTTCTGGTTAGGTTATTAGAGATATTAATTGCAGTATTTCCCCGCTCTCTGTGGGTTCGATCCGTACTTGCCGTTGTCTAGCAGTTAGACGCCGTGCGATTGCGGTTATTTATATTGGGTAATCCCAAATCATATCAATTTTTGGCGCCGCTGCCGGGGAGCGGTTGTGGAATATTGTAGATAGTATTTTTGATTTTCTAGTCGTAGTTTAGGTTTTATTTTATTTTGTATATATTTCTTTTTTATGATTTTTAGTTCTATTTACTTTTTTTTGTTTTAATATCTCTTTTCAGGTACTTTTTCGAGGATGATGAATCTTTCGTCGGAACATCTAAGATGACGATGGGGGAATTATTCTATGGTCCAGGATATAAGGAAATTTGTGATTATAATCGTCTCGTTTATGGAACTTGGCATCCATATCGTCCCGTCATACGCGGTTATTCAACTAAGTCTACGGTAAGTCAACAATCATCTCAGTTTAGAACCAGAGAGTATAACTTGATGTTGTCTAGTTTTGAACAAAGAGTGAGAGATATGGAACGCAAGATATTATTTATTGATGATGATCAGTCTTGTACTGACCCTCTGTTCCATACAGACTATGTAGATGACTATGTGGATGAAGAGTATTATAACCAGAGACTGTCTAGTTTGGAACAAAGATTGAGAGTTCTAGAATGCCACCAGAAATTATTTGGTGATGATGATCAATTTTGTATTGGCTCTCAGTTCCAAACAGAACATATAGATGACCCTGTGGATGATTTTGTAGATGATTTTCCTAATTCTATTGATGAATCTATCTCACAAGACCATTCACCCGACTTAGAGGTTGTTTCTAGACCCCTAGACTTCCAAAAGTTGCCTAATTAGGGTTAGAGTTGTGTGCTTCTCAAGTTTTGTTGGATTACTTTGCATCCAAATATCCAGAGGACTTGCCTATTCCTGACACTGTGCATGAACCAATTGATATTTCCCCAGTCCCAAATGTATCCCCTTATTATGTTCTTTACGCACTTCCCAATGTAGTAAAAACTTGGTTTGGGGGTAATCCCTTATTTTTGATAGTTTCAGTGTCTCCATGTTGCCATGATATAATTGTGAAACTGTCATTTGCAAATACTGTATTTTGGGTTGATCCCCAAATTTTCAGGTTATTAGTGTATGGGGATTCTTCCTGTACATATCCAGTAGGTAGATTTTTATTTTCTTATTTTTATTTTCTTTTAGGCCTTTTGTTTATTTTTCTTTTTAGTGTTCTTTGTTATTACTATCGTTTGATGTGTGTGACAGAGAATACTGCTTTTCTTGCGTCAATCAGGTGAGACGTTCCAATCCCTTCTCTTTAATTTACATTTGTTTCTCTTATTTATGTTTATTGCAGACCATTCTAGGTTGCACAGTTTGAAACATTGAGGACAATGTTAAATTTAGGTTTGGGGGTATTTGGTTCCGTTTCAGAAAATTGATGCCAATAAAGAAACTCCGAAATTTAGAAACATGTGAATTATTCAGGATGACACTAACCATTCTAGGTAGATGGAAACATAGCTCTTATCTATAGGAATTGGTGTGCCCAGCTAAATGGTCTATTCATCTCTGAATGCACTCAGGTGTTAGAAATAACATGATAATCATTGAACAAACATTTCTCAGAATCATCTGAATCATATTACTTTCTATTTTTATTTTTGCAATATCGTTGTGCATTTTTTGACGAATTTATCCGCCAACTTGCGTCGTGATGCTATCTTTTACAAAGTGATGCCACTAGCTTGAATCGGTCACAAAGAGATCATATGAGCTTCTACTACTAATATATCATGAGCTGGCATCACCAATAAAGATGTGCCACGGGCTTGCATCACTCAACGAGTAATGTCATTATTGTGCATCATGTATGAAGTGACGCCAATGCCTCATATCATCACTAAATTGATGCATGATCATTCTGGATTAGTTGTCAATCGAAGAAAGTAGCAGGGTAATGTTTGTGAATCACTGCCAACTTCCACGACTCTCAGGCGTCAATATCAGGATGTTATTGACATAATTATCTCTTTACTCTTTCATGGTTACTCATCACCTTGTACTGATGCCATGAAGTGTTATATTGACTACGAATACCCAACTTACTCAACTGTCAACATCTGACATAAATTATTAGTAGTGGCATCACCATGCCCAAGGAACGCATTATCAGAGCGAAATGCTCAATAATGCCAATAGTATACTCTACTTGACTTAGTAAGTTATTGATAGACTTACTAATCATACAAGAATCGACACTAGTCAGTTTACTTAATTAATTGGTATTTTGAGCATCTTTCCTCGTTAATTAATTGAGTAAGTCACTCTTATGACTTAACAAATAATAGTAAGAGTTCTACTATTAATTTTCTACGAGACATCAAATATGTCACATGGGGGCGGGCCCGCCCCCTATTCATTATGGTTTTGGTTTGGCAATCTACAACAAGTGTGGTGTTGCAATACATGCAAGATAAGAAAGTAACTAAGTCGTGGGAACGGTTGAGATAGTGAATGGAATAATGGTTGTACATAACTATCATTCTTCCCAAACATTGCGGACACGACTTCACCAGTATCTCCATAATCTCCATTCGTCCACTCCTCTGTAACTTCCTCTTTTTGCGAGATCAGTGTATTACGCTATTATTATAAATAGGGTACTCAACCTATTCACAAAGATTTATCATATATACGTAAAAAAGTATAGTTTTCTACATATTGGATCAACAATTCCACACTACAAAACAAATCACAACCTAAGATCAACCCTTTCTCCTCCTATATAACTGAAGCAAGACTCAAACGACCATATATTGTTTTAAGCGAGTATTGTACGATTTTGATCTCTCGTACCCGTACAAGCATTTCAGCTTACCCCTCACTATTCACAAGCATTGTTTTTGCCCCAAAACACCTATATATATATCGCTCAATTTGAGTGACGCTACGAGTCGTTGGCTTTCCAAAGACCATGCCTTGTAGAGTATCATTTTTCTTTGATTATACGTCCAATTTATCTTGGATAGTTTTTATAACAAGGGATGTCCAGTTTCAAGGGAATGTAATTGCTACTACTCTGCCAAACTGGGTCGACTGAGATGAAATCTAAATTTTCAACATCTTTTAAAGATCTCACTTGCACCATACGAACATAGATCTTTCTCGAAATGCTTGCAGAATCAAACGTTGTATTACAAGATATTCGCTATATATTCTCCTTGCACACATGTTGGATACATTGCCAGAATTCACATATTTAGTAGTTCTCAACATATTTCATTCCTTTTTGATGATGTAACATAATAAATGGTGTCTTTAAAAATTTTATAAGGTTTTGTCTAAGAGATTTAAGGTTTCATTGCCTCAAGTAATATCTCAACAACAATCTGCTTTCATAAAGCAAAGACAAATTTTGGATGATATCCTTATTGCTAATGAGTTGATTGACTCTAGATTGAAGAGTAAGGTCCCTGGTTTATTATGCAAAATTGATTTTGAAATGGCATTTAATCATGTGAATTGGCCATTTTTAGACGATGCTCTAGAGAAGATGTGATATGGTTTGAAGTGTAAAAGATGGGTGCAATGTTGTGTTGAATATGTGAGATTTTCAATTCTTATAAATGGTAGCTCGGAGGGAAATTTAAAGAGTAATAAGGGCATCAGGAAAGGTGACCTTTTATCACCCTTTTTTTATTATTGTTAAATCTCTGACTGTGATGATGCATAAGGTACAAGAGGATGGTTATCTCAGTGGTCTTCAAGTTTCTGCCAATAGAACTATAGTGAGTCATCTGCAATTTGCAAATGACACCTTGGTATTCTTAGATACAGACTTAGAGCAGGTTAAGTTTTTAATAATGCTTCTTCTTTGTTCTGAATTGCTTACTTGTTTTCATATTAATTTCCCTAAGATTCACATGTATGGTGTTGTTTATGATAGGGATATATCACATTTTTCTTCTCTTTTGGGCTGCTACAGTTATGCTTTGCATACTACTTATCTTGGTCTGCCTCTTAATGACAAGTATAAAGGAATTCATAAGTGTGACAAGATTGTTGATAGGTCCACTACCAAGCTAGTTGGATGGAAAATACCTTTATTAATAAGAGCTGGTAAGATTGTTCTCATTAAAAGTGTTCTGATAAGACATATTTTTGTGTCTGGTTTGTCTCAATTCTTTTTATTGATAATGCTCGATTGTGTACTAATTGTGTTATTTTATGTGTTTGTAGGTATTTTTGGAAGAATAAATAATTATAGAAAAATCGGCTTGAAAAGTACTAAAGGCATCCAAAGTGATAAAGGTACCCCAATTATGGATAGGGGCACCCCATTTTCCATTATTTTTGAATTGAGTTTTGGCGGGAAAGCTTTCTTCTCAATTCAACATGATTTAATTACTTGGTATTTTGGGTAAAATTCAAGAGTTCAAGGCGGGATATTCTCTTACCTTTTATGTAAGAGTTGTATGAATCTTAAAAACTAAACAAGACCAAGAAAATCTCGTGAAATTAGTAAATCAGGAAAGTTATTTATATTTTCGGGTTTGGTTTTAAAATAAGATATTCTCTCGATAAGACTTAAACAAAATCTGTTATTCTCGAGCTGTTAAAGGAAACAAAATAAATATTTGGTCGAGATAAAATCAGGACTGAGATCATATGGAAGAAAACTCAATGCAGAAAGGAAGAAAATATTCCCGAGTTGTTTTTGTTAATTGTGAGAAGATATGAGAATTAAACTGCAGATATTTGGCCTTGGCGTATATAAATAGGTGTTGGGGAGCATTAAAGGGGGTATCGAGTGATTAGGGAGAGCTAGAATCGAAGAAAAATTGAGTTGCAGAAATTCTGCTGCTGCTATTGAAGAAGAAGATCAAGAACATAAGGCTGCAGAGAACAGTTGCAGAGACTGTCGCTAAAGCCTTTTCTCTTTACAGTGCCCAGAATCAGTCGTTTGCTCGAATGTGTTACCTTTTTCTTTAGCGACAGAGGAAACACTTTCTGTAACATTTATAAACGTCTCAAATTTGTTGTTTTCATTATTTTCTTTCATTTTCATCTCTGTAAACAATTTTTGAGCCATGAATAAATATTTTGAGAAGTTTTTTACCTTGATAAGCTAATTCTCACGTAACCAGGGCAATGGAGGAAACTATTTACGCATAATTGATAGGTAATATCCTTTAAATTATTTTATTTACTCTAGTTTTATTTGATTCACTCAATCACTGTTTTTGCAGAGTTCTAATTTGATCACATGATTTTCTTAATTATTTTTCATTCAATTTGATAGGTTATGCTTAGTTAAAATATTTGATAACATATGCGTAATGTTTACATATAAAGTTTTAAAATATGTCTGATTATTAGTGAATTAATATATAAAAGGACTTAAAAGATGACTAGAGTTTTGAAACCTTATAGTAACATTCAATCATGAGTAGTAGTGGAACCCAGAGTCTTGGTTGTTTTTAAAATCTTAATATCACTTTCAATTTAGTTTTCTTTATCTTTTTATTACAAATTAGGTGTAAAACCAAATCTTCACAAGTCTGAGTAACAAACTTTATTTACCACTTCTATAATCACATCATGTTCTTTCCAGTCTTCCTATTTACTTTATGTTATTGTTTGAAATGCCAAAATCTATAGAAGTTTATAACTACCAAAAATCTGATTGCCAGGGGCCACCACAAATCCAATATAACATCAAGAAGAATTTTGATGAATTCATATGTTAATTAAATACCTTTGTTAGCAATTGGAACAAAAATGAAGAAGTCTCTAAAAGAATGTTAAATGCATAACAAAATGGAAATGAAATCAACTCAATATATAACGTGGTTCGGCTATTATGCCTACATACACGGGAAAAATATGGCATCTTATTTATAAACATTTACTTTTTACATATGATAATATAAAGAATTTAAGAACTTAAATATAAAAGAATCCTTAACCTAATATTAGCTATTTTCTCCTCTTGATTTTCTTTCAAAGTTTTCCCCTCTTACTTCCGTTGTGTCTTTCTTTCTACTTGGGGTCGGTATTTATAGCAAAATATGATGGATCCCTCTTTCTTACTTATTTTTATCTCTATTTGACCTGTTTGATCTTATCTTGACTTTGGGCGCAGCTCATTTTACTCCTTTTGTGATGCTTCTTGCAGATTCCACTTGTTGGGTGCACAGCTTCTCTTTGGATTGAGCGATTGTTGGTCATTTGTCTTTATTGTGTGGGTGCTGGCATGTGTGACATGTGGAATTTGACGTGTCGCTTCTTGCTTTTGGGATGTGTATTCCTTACACGTGTTGAAGTTATATTGCTTTGTGTCAGCATTTTTTTCCAAGTGTTAATGCTGATTTCCAGATGTCAATGCTTATTGTTTGTTACTTGCAGTTGTATCCATGTGTCCTGACTAATGCCATTGTATTTTTCCATTTGTACTGCCATGTATCATTGTATTTTAGTACGTGTCTTGGTAATCTTCCACGTGATAGTCCTGATCTTATCCTCGTACATTCTTTGTTTATCGTTGATGTGGAGCATGGTTGTGCTTTCAGGATTGTAACTTATAGTGCGTAAGTGATAGGGCGCAAGTGACTGTAAGGCGCAGGTGATAGCAGGGCGCAGATGATTGTAGAGCGCAAATGATAGTAAGGCGTAGATGATTGCAGAGCGCAAGTGATAGTGGGGCGCAGATGATTGTAGAGCGCAGATGTTTGCTTTGGCTATCAATGATGCTTTTTCTCGTAACTTGCATTCTTTCCACGTGTCTCACATGCGTTAAGCTAGTCTGACTTTACTGCTTCCGATGTCAGTTGATGTGTGACAAATGTATTATAGCTATCTTCCTTTATCATTAATTTTGCTCTTGTACTTCTCGTTGTATCATAATGTGATACTTCCTTCTTGAGATGCAAACACGTGGAACCGATGAATTTATGTCCTTACAATTTGCCCCCTTTTTGTCTTTTGAATTTCTTTCCCACGTGCTCAGAACTCGAAAAGACAAAAAGTAATGATGACTTTTGGGTTTTGTGCTCCTAATAAATTTGAATTTCGACGGTTTCACATGTTTCCAAGACACGTTGTTTGGATTTGCGCCTTTTGAGTGCCTTTTTACAGTCGTGTCAGTTCACTGGTTTTGTATTTAAGAGTAAGTCTTGTCTTTTTTCCCATTACTTTTCGCTTTCCAAGTTTTTCTCGGCACTTTTGATCTTCTTCTGTCTTCTTCTTCTTAAAGTCCTTATTCCTTAAACTTTTATGAGATTCCTTGTTTGATCAAGGTTTTTACTTCCCAAGATCAAATCTTCGTTGATTTAAACACCATAACTTCATCCTTTTTTACTGGTAAGACTTCTTCTGTAGAAATTTTTTTGCATGTTGATTTTTCTTTAAAATTTTGCATGGTTTTATATTGTTCCTCATTGTAACCTTGTTTTTTCTTGGTTTGCAGATTAATCATGTCTGGAAAAGATAGTAGTCGTGCCCCCAAACATACTTCCCACCAAGATGGTGATCAACACTCCGAAAAGAAATCTTCTCGGTACCCTGTTAGCAAAAAGAGGGTAGGGGATGAAGCTAGACCTGTGAATAACAGAGGTGTTCGCAGCCTTGCTTTACCTCCTTTTAAATCTTCTGTCATAAACGATCGGATTCATGAGCTTCTTAGTTTTAAGAATGTGAATATCGAAGCGTTCAAGAGACGATATGGTCTTCAGGACTTTAAAGTTTCCCTTTATAACTCGCCTGAAGGAGACAAGATCTCCATGAACATGATCATGAATTTTAACTGCTCTCCTACCAAATTGATGGTTGCCGCTGGTGCAATAGACGCAGGGTTAAGGCTACCCTTATACGACAGTCAATTCCCCTATCAGTTTGAAGTCTTGGCTAGCCGTGACCAGTCTAGAAGTAGCGCGGTGCGCTCAGTTGCACAGTACAACGGGAACTGGTGGAGAATGCTGGACGAATGCAGCATGCGCAGCGTCGAGCAAACCAACTTCACATGCTATACACCTGATCCTGCGGACCGCGTCCATTACACAGTGGAGAACTTCCACTTGACATACGCCGATTCTTTTGCTAACATGAAATATATGAATTGGAGCGTCGGTCCTGGTCGCAGGGGAGGTGATGGGTTTCGTTTGCTGTCTGGGATTGATAGTAAAAAGATAAATATCATCATGGTAACGGACGAGCCCTTGATAGAAAGGCTGCGCAAGGACCATGACTACCAGTGGTACTTGACTCCAATAGTGATTGAAGGGCCCTGGATTTATGGTCGGGCTTCGGAAAGAGCTGTGCGGAGTCTCCAGGAATGTTTCCCCTCCTACCATCCATGGTAAATGAATTTCGATGGATTTACTCCCTTTTGGTGATGTGGTAAGTAATGACTTTTCAAATCTCTTGATCTTTAAGTTCAAATCTCTTGATCTTTAAGTGTTGCGCAATTTTCTTATTTTTATTCTTGCGCAACCCACAGAAGAGAAAGAAAGTTTAAAAACCGATGTGGGCACCAAACGCAAAGCGATTTCTCCATCTGACAAGGTATTGCTCTGTCTTTTATTAACTGAATGTTTAATATTGTGCCATGCTAACCCATTTGAAAATGTTAACAGGGTCAGAAGAAAATGAAGGCTATTCCTCACACTTTTGTTGAGAAGGTGGCTAGGACTAATTCTGCTCCTAGTCAGCCTAGCTTAAGAATAGAAGCCAGCAAGGAGCAGAGTGCAACCCCTGTAGCTTCTCGTTCCGCTGCGTTGGTGGATGTTGCAACTGAATCTCCTCAAGTAGCAGATACTGAGCCTTACCTAAATGCAAACATCAACCTCTCCTATTTTTCGTCTCATTCTCCTATGTTTCAAGTTGATGACATTTCACTTTCTGAGTATGAAGACGACTTGGATGACAAGGAGCAATCTACGCCTTCTACCGAGCTGAGCGGAGCTATAATTAAATATGTTCCTCCCAGGCTGGAGACGATAATTGAAACTGAAGTTGAAGATGCTTCTTATGAAAAGGATATAGCTACTGACGTAGCAAATACTTCTCAAGTCAGGGTTGCCGATATTACAGACTCTTCTCCTTCAAGAGAACGCAGTGGGCGCTTCTGGGGATGCAGAAAGGTTGGCCTCTCCTTTTGAAAAAATGTATGAAGCTTCAGTTGCTATTGGAGAGAGGGATTCCCGTAAGGAAAAGGGCAAGAATGTCTGCGAAGCTGATATTCTTGCTGAAGATAAGGAGGAAGCATTCTGTTGGTTCAAGCAAAAGGACCTGCTTCTGATTCCTAACTACGCCCAGGGCGAAGCCTACCGACTCTGCTTCAGTTGCCAAACTGCAAGCGGACATGCGTTATGTTCCTTTTGACACAGTGATGAAAGCATGGTCAAAGGACGATGTAAATGAAGCTTTACTTTTGACGTCGAGGTGCCCTCCACCCTTGATGAGATCCTTGCGGTATCAGATGGGGGCGTATATGCCCGTCCGCAGCAGGCTCTTATGCAGGTATACTTCTCATAACTTGTTTCCTTATTGATTTTTGTTCATTTATTTCTTATCCTGATGTTCATCTTTGATTATGCAGCTTGCTTATAATGAGAGTTGCTCTTTGGTATCATACAAGTTCTTCCAGGCTCGTTCACTGATGATGGAGGATAAATTCAGGAGCACTGAAGAAGAACTTGCTAAAGTTAGAGCGGAAGTCAACACACTTCGCCTCCGACTGTCGGAGGATGGCACTGCTGAATTAAAGCAAGAAAATGAAGCGCTACGACAACAACTGTCTACTCTTCAAAGCCAAGGTTACAAGACTTCATCTTCTATGTTATTTTCTTTTACTTTTAATGCATATTTCTGAACTTCTTTATGGGATCAGAGGGGGATTCAAACACTGTTATTAGGCTGCGGGCTAGAGTCACATCTTTACATGGGCATGTAATGAAAGTCAACGAGGATAATGTAAAGGTCAAGGAAAACTTCAATAAATTGCTGGATGAGAGGAATGAAATTAATTCTGCGTACAAAAAACTTTTGTTGAAGCATGCATCTTTAAACGCAGACTTTATTAGCAAAAAAGAGGAATTTAATGTTGCTATTTTATGGAATAATGACCGCTTTGCTGAAGCCATGGCGAAGGTAGAGAAATTAGAGGAGGAAAATCGCAGGCTTTGCATAGAGCGCAAAGGTATACTTGCCGAATTTTCTCAGTCTAGGTCACAGCATGACTCCAAACACTCAACTTTTGTAGTGCAGCTTATCAAGGAAAGAGATAACGCAGCTGCGGACTCTCATGCTAGAGGAAAAGCTCTTTCGGAAGCTCAAGCACAAGTTCGCAGCCTCTCAGATAAAGTCCTTCACCGAGATTGCGATATTCAGCGTTTACAAAGTGAAATTGATAAACGCACAAAGAACATCAATTTATTGCGAGATAGAGGATTAGCAGATGAAACTGAGATTACGCAATATAAACAAGATCTCCAGCAATCCAAGAATGATTATGCTAACCTTCTGAGTGAATTTAAATTCCTTGATCTTTCTAATGACAAAAACGTCCAGGATTTACAAAAGTTTGAGTACCTTGCTAGAGGTAGCTTATTTTATATCAAAGAGTTACTCATACTTGTTTTTTACATGGTCTAACAGCTTTCTACTTGCTCTGTAGGTTTTGAGGAAAAATTTAAGAGAGCAGAAGCCAAGGCTGAGGAGTCTGATAAGGAGCTGAAGAATGTCAAGCTTTTGTCCGCTGAGGTTGAAAAGGAGCTTTCTAAATCCAATGATAAGCTGAAGGAAATAAATGAACAATTTGAAGAAGCCACAGCTAAACTGGTTGAGGCGCAAGACCAAATTTTTTCTCCTAACTTCCAAAGCGCAAGAAGCAGATGTTAACTGGCAGACTGCTATCAAGGCTGTTTCTGATGACCTGGTTGTGTCGGAGGAAAAGCTTGCGCACTGGCAGAAACAAGCTTCTACGGCTGAGAGTCGGGCTTCAACAGCTGAAAGTAGGGTAAAAGCATACGAGGATGCGCTTAAAGCTTCATATGTGAAGATGGAGTATATGAAAATTGAAACGCATAGGGGTATTGCTCTGGCAATTAATAGTACCCTGGATAGGGTTGAGAAGGATGGTTGGACCAAAACCTATGTGCGCAAGATTGTTCCTGAGCATGCTCCCAGTGCTACCCCTGCTTTAGCTTCCGATCCTGCTTCTGGTGTTGACCCGGCTCCTAACACCGATCCTGCTTTTTTAAAGTTTTTCTTGTGTCTGGCTACTGTTGTATACCATTTTTGCTCTTGTAAACTGTTATGAAACATAGATAGAAATAATTATTTTCTGATATTCTTCATGCGTTTGATATTTTACTTTTGTTCCTGCAATAAAATCATAAAACAAATTGATTAATGAGTGTGTAGTATGAGACCACAAGGATTTATTGTACCTTGAGATCCTTTTAAGGGTGCGCTCACATAGTAATTTTTCGCTGGCCAGGAGGAAACTACCCATGCGGCCCCTGAGCATCCCCTGAATTGGGTGACGCCTGATACAATAATTAATTCCATGTAGGGCATCTCTTGCTAGCGGATGTACCCAATAGTCAACACTCAAGACATTTACATGGGTCTCCTATGAGAGATTGCATTTAATTGCTTTACCATGTATGAGCGCAAATTATCGTACGATTGCATTGATTGTCCCTGAGCATCCCATGAATTGGGTGACGCCTGATACAATAATAAATGTCATGTATGGCATCTCTTGCTAGCGGGTGTACCCAATAGTCAACAAACATTTACATGGGTCTCCTATGAGAGATTGCATTTAATTGTTTTACCCTGTATGAGCGCAAATTATTGTACTTGCTTGAAGGTTAGCGGTAATATGGTTTAAGATATTGCGCATTCCAAGGATGCCGCAAGACTTCTCCATTCATATTTCGCAAATGATAGGATCTTTTTCCTGCAATGTCCTGTATGATATAAGGACCTCCCCAAGTGGGCGCAAACTTCCCTGCCTTTTTATTCTTTTGATATTCTGGAATTTGTCGCAAAACATACTGCCCCTCAACAAAATTGTGCAGCTTTACTTTTTTACCATATTCACTTGCTAACCTTCTTTGATAATTCTCCATCTTTTGCAATGCAACTTCTCTTCTTTCTTCCAGGTCATCCAACTTTTCAAGCATTAACTCTTCATTTAAATTCCTTTCCCATGCCTCTGTCTTGGTTGTTGGTAAAATTATCTATGTTGGTATGACCGCTTCTGCCGCGTAGGTAAGTAAGAACGGTGATTCTCCAGTAGCGGACCTCCTTGTGGTGCGATATGCCCATAGAGTGTTATGAAGTTGCTCACACCATCACTTATGATGTCCTTCCAGAGTCTTCTTGAGATTGAGTGCAATGGTTTTGTTGGTAGCTTCAGCCTGTCCATTGCTCTGGGGGTAAAGTGGAGTAGACTTTCTTTTTTGGATGTTGAAGCTTCAAACAACATGTCAATATTTTTTCCCTGCAGTTGTTGTCCATTGTCCGAAACTATTGCTACTGGGATTCCAAATCTGCAAATTATGTCTTCAAACAAGAATTTGAACACATCTGAGTCTCTAATATATGCAAGCGCTCTGGCTTCTACCCACTTGGTAAAATAGTCCGTTGCTATGATTAGATACTTCTTCTTCCGCGTTCCTTCGGGTAGGGGTTCGACAATATCTACCCCCACTTTGCAATGGCCATGGACTAAGCACTGAATTGAGTTCTGTCGCTGGCACTTTGATCTTCTTTGCAAAGCGTTGACATTCTTCGCGTCTTTTGACCATATCTTCTGCATCCTTTTGCATAGAGACCCAATAATATCCTTGCGTTTTTGCTTTAAGGGCCAATAATCGTCTTCCGCTATGATTCCCAGCATCACCATAATGTATATCTGTTAAGATTTGATGTCCTTCTTGTCGTGATAAACACCAAAGTAGTGGTTCCATGAAGGACTTTCGTTATAAAATATCATCCCTTAACTGATAGTTAGCATATTTTGATTGTATTTTCCTTGCTTCCTTGGTGTCCGCAGGTAATATTCCTTTTTACAAGTATTGATGTAGCGTAATCCTTAAATCTTCTTCTATGAGTCTATCTTTTGGTTTTTGGGGTATATTTACATCATCCTTTGTGTCTGGATTTTCAAGATCTTCACTTATTTCATCTTCCATGTTCTCAACTGCCCAGATTCTGATTGACGGTTCATAGATGCGTCCAATCTTGATGGCAGATATATTTGGATCTTTGATCATTGAGGAATAAAAGATAACGCATTTGCATGAAGATTCTTATCTCTAGACAAATGACGAAAAATGATGCTTGGAACTTGGGATGCTAACTTTTGTACGAGACTTTTATATTCAATCAAATCTTTATCAATTGCTTGATATTTCAGCTCAACTTGTCGGATGATCAATTATGAGTCACTTGTCAACCGTACATTGGTAATTCCTAGTTCAATGATAAGCCGGAGGGCATGAACCACAGCCTCATATTCTACTATATTGTTGGTGTGTTCTATTCCTGGTAATCCTTGGATTTCAAAGTCATCATCTGATGGCAAATATGCAAGAAAATCTTCCAAAACCTGGGACTTTTGAGCAGTTTGCATCTCAAAAAGAATGTGAAACTGTTCCAACTAAGCATTCCACTTTGCAATTATGCCAACTTTTCCTACGTTTTTTAACACTGATTCCAGCGGAGCCTTGCTTGGTACTCGCACGTAGTGTGTTAGAAAATATGTGCGTAACTTCTGCGTGGCAAATACTAGTGCTAATATTAACTGTTCAATCTTGGTATAATTCCTCTCTGCAAGGTTGAAATTCTTGTTAATGTAGTAGATCGGTTTTTCCACCTTATCATTTGTTCGCACCAGCACTGCGCTCACAGCATCTTCTGTTGCAGCTATATACAAGGCCAAGATCTCCTCAGGCTGCCGTTTCTGTAATGCGGGCTAAGTCGCAAGATAGGTTTTGATGATCTGGAAGGCTTGTTTACAGTTTTCATTCCATTGAAACTTGCTTTTCTTCTTTAGAGTATCAAAAAATGGTTTACACTTATCTGATGACCTTGCGATAAACCTGCTAACCGCTGCTAGGCATCCATTCAGCTTCTGTACTTCCTTAATATTTCTTGGGGATGGCATATTTACAATAGCCTGTGTTTTTGCCGGATCGACTTCGGTTCCTTTTTTCGTGACCAGATAACCCAAAAATTTCCCTGATGTAACTCCAAATATGCATTTTTCCGGCTTGACCTTCATTTTGTATTTGCGCAAAGCTTAGAAAATCTCCCTTAAAGTCTTGTAAATGATCCTTTGCCATCTTGCTTTTTACCAGCATGTCATCTACGTAAACTTCCAATGTGCGTCCTATCCATGGTTTGAAGATTGCATCCACTAATCGTTGGTAGGTTGCCCCTGCAGTTCTTAATCCAAATGGCATTCTCATATAACAATACAATCCTCGCGGGGTAAAGAACGCAGTATGCTCTTGACGCAATCTGGTTATATCCTGATTGTCCATCCATAAAAGAAAGGGCTTTGTTTCCTTCAACAACATCTACTAATTGATCAATGCTTGGAAGTGGATAGCTATCTTTTGGACATGCTTTATTCAAGTTGGTGAAGTCTATGCAAATTCTCACCCCTCCATTCTTCTTTGGGACTATAACCATATTTAAAATCCACGTTGGGTAGCGCACTTCTCGAATGAATCCTGCGTCCATTAGCTTCTTCAATTCTTTTTCTACCGGATCATGGTATTCATGTGCTACCTTCCGCATCCGTTGCCGAAATGGTATGGTGCCTGGATGTATACGCAGTTCATGTTGAACAATGCTTGGGTCAATTCCTGGCATATCTCCTACTTTCCAGGCAAACACATCTGCGTACTCTTTAAGTAAACTGATCATATCTTGCTCCCTTTCTGAGCTCATCAGGGTTCCAATTTTAACTACTTTTGGAAACTCTAGTGTTCTAACATTGATGCTTTTGGTTTCCTCAACAGTCGAAAAAGTAGATTTGGGGACTCCTAAGAATGTGGGATCCCCTTTTAGCTGCTATTGTGAGGTTTCACCCCCTTTCCCTGCTCCTAACTCATCTCTTTTGTCTACAGAATCTCTTCCTTCTTCACTGCCTGATTTGCTGGCTGCGACTTCAGTCAAATATTAATTTATTGTTCATTCCTTAGATTGGACTTTCCTTTCTTTCTTCTTTCCTTTCACTTGCTGAGCTCTTTCTTGATTTATGTGTGCTTTCGTGAGGACGCACGTTCTCGCCATGCTCTGATCTCCCTTAATTTCCACTTCTCCCTGAGGCGTCGGAAACCGTAAATATTGATGATACGTTGCTGCTACTCTTTCAACTGATGGACCCATTGCCTTCCGATGATGGCATTGTAAGGTGAGGGCGCTTCTACTACACTGAACTTTGTTGTAACACTCAAGGGTCCAGCCATAATTTCGAGTATGACTTCTCCCCTTGGTTTTGATGCTACTCCATTGAATCCATAGATGGTGTATCCAGATGGCTCCAACTGATTTTCTTTCAATCCCATTTTCAGAAATGTGTCATAAAACAACACATTGAGAGAATGTCCTCTATCTATCAGAATCTTTGTGATATTCCAGCCAGACACAGGCAGGGTGAGAACCAGCGGGTCGTTGTGAGTTTCTACTTCTTGATCAACTTCTTCTGCTGAAAATATTAGCGGGGAAGCCATCCATTCTTCCCATGTCTCAGTGATCCTTCATGTAACTTTAAATATTTCATGGTTGATTATTCTCTTGTGCATTTTCCTGTCAATTGCAGTATTCATTGACAATTGATGCGACTCCGTGAAAGTGATTGTGTTAATGGTGGGATTACTCCCTGGAATGTTTATTGTCTTTCCAGCACTTTACCTTGGAGGGGGATTAGGTAAACACAAAAATTCATTGAGTTCCCCCGCGTCGATCATTTTTTGTACCTGAAATTTCAAATTCTTGCACCTATATGTGGGATGTCCATAAAAGCAATGATATTTACAGTATTCCTTTGAATTTTCAGCATGCACTGGATGTCTTCCCTTTGTATTTGGCCATTCGAAGCCATGCCTGTTTTTTATGGCATTTAGAATTTGTGGATAAAGAGTATTTAGCTTTGTAAAAACCCGATCTACAAATTGCTGGTTAAACCTTCTTTCATGATCAAACCTTCCACACTTAAATTGATTTTGAGGGCTCTCATCTGTTGCTCCTTTTTCAAGATTGGCGGATGGCTCTGCATGGCTGTCTCTGTTTGCCGTTCTATGATGATGGGTGGTTGCTTTTGGAATTTGCCTTTGGATGTCTTGCAACCTTGCATGCTTCTCAATGATATCCCTCAAGGCTCCTTCAGTTTTTGGATTTATTGTGTGTATCTCCGCAAAAAGTGGGCACGTTCGATTGGAAATTCTCCATTTATAGCTATTGATTGCGATCTCGGGGGTGACATTTCCAATGGCCTGACAAATGGCTTGCCATCTATCAGTGTAGTCTCGAATGGATTCCTCTGCTGATGATGCTAACCCAAATAATCTGTCCATGCCTGCATTTGCTGGCTTGTTATACATGTACGTTTCCAGGAACTGTCGGGTTAGTTGTGCATATGAACGTATTGAACCTTCTAGTAGACTGTCATACCATAGTAACGCTGACCCTTTTAGGCTTGATGGAAAATATCGACACATGATTACATCATCCTGCTCCCATCTAGTCATGTTTCGATTGTAGTATTTCAAATGAGCAGCGGGATCTTTTGTCCCATCATAACAATCGAAAACCGGAAGATTGCACTTGTGAGGAATTGGAGCAAAGGCTAAGTATAGAGCCAATGGTGTCCGTTGTGCTTCTCTCAAAACTTCTTCCAATCGTCCTCCCTCCTGCTTGTTTTTCATGGCTCTTAATTCTCCTTTTAATGCTTCCAGATCCTCAACATACTTGTTCCAATTGTTGCGCGGTGGTATAATACCATCAAAATCCAATCCGAACGTTCCGTAACGCTGATTATACCTACTCTGCTTGAAATGATCATTAGTATGAATTGGTGGATCAACCACCATCACTCTCTGGTCCTGATTAACCTTTGCTTTGCCTTTGGCTGATTTCTTTGAACGCTCTTCCTGACTTTGTAAACTGGCAGTAGATGTTTCTTCATTTGCTTTATTCTTGAAAGCTTGATTTTCTTGTACTAATAAAGTTATTGTCTCTGCATTAGCCTTTTGTACCTTGCGCATCTCATTCAGTTCTTCTAGGATTATGCTGATGGGGTTTTCCCGGCTTTGTGGTACCTCTTCATTCGTTTGACGTGTAGTCTGATCATTTCCATGGGAATGGTTATTAAGTCCTTCCCTTTGGGGCCTTTGTTCCGTTTCTTCATTGATTTGCATTTGATTTCTTGCCCCATGTGCTTGTGATGGAATGTTATTTATGACATCCGCTCCTTCACCTCCATTGTGAATTGCTTGATTCTCTTGCCTAGACGTTTGATGGTCTCTTGTAATTTCTACCTCTGATTGCGTAGCCATGGCTGTTGTTGTTTGATTGTCTGTGGTTTCCATTACTTCTGACTTGTTGATGATGTTATGAACGATTCTTTTTCTTTCTTTGCGGATGCTAATGAGACTAATGATAGGTAACTAATTTAATTTAGTATTCACATATAAGTTTGTATGATAAGACTTTACTTTATATATACCACGATTTCATGCAAAAAATTAGTTTAATCATCAACAAATTTTCTTAAAACAAAATCAATACGGGCTTATAAATAGAATTTACAAACTTCTTGAATCAATTGCCAATCGAAGCATAATATTTTGAAACAAAATTAAAGCTATTGGAGAATCATTTAAAGCCAAATTCCTGTTAAAGGATTTAAAATATCATGTTAACATGAAATGTTACAGACACGTTTGATTACAAAACTTTTTCCATAAAATGATGAATACGAATATCTTGAAAATATGAATGAGAAAAATTCGAATCAATGAAAATAAGCTCATAACTAAGGGAAGATTTTCTATACTCATAAGATTTAAAGATTTTGAAAACAAAGATTTGTCCATGTAGAATAAATTCTTTACTACCTCCCTGTTTCTAGCGCCAAACTATAACTACCGAAAATCTGATGGTTAGGGGCCACCACAAATCCAATAGAACATCAAGAAGAATTTTGATGAATTCATATGTTAATTAAATACCTTTGTTAGCAATTGGAAGGAAAATGAAGAAGTCTCTAAAAGAATGTTAAATGCATAACAAAATGAAAATGAAATCAACTCAATATATAACGTGGTTCGGCTATTATGCCTACATCCACGGGAAAAATATGGTATCTTATTTATAAACATTTACTTTGTAAATATGCTAATATAAAGAATTTAAGAACTTAAATATAAAAGAATCCTTAACCTAATATTGGTTTTTTTCTCCTCTTGATTTTCTTTCAAAGTTTTCCCTCTTACTTCCGTTGTGTCTTTCTTTCTACTTGGGGGTCGGTATTTATAACAACATATGATGGGTCCCTCTTCCTTACTTATTCTTATCTCTATTTGATATGTTTGATCTTATCTTGACTTTGGGCGCAACTCATTTTACTCATTTTGTGATGCTTCTTGCAGATTCCACTTGCTGGTGTGCAGCTTCTTTTTGGATTGAGAGATTGTTGGTCCTTTGTCTTTATTGTGTGGGTGCTGGCATGTGTGGCATGTGGAATTTGACGTGTCGCTTCTAGCTTTTGGGATGTGTATGCCTTACACGTGTTGAAGTTATATTGCTTTGTGTCAGCATTATTTTGCCAAGTGTTGATGCTGATTGCCAGATGTCAATGCTTATTGTTTGTTACTTGCAGTTGTAGCCATGTGTCCTGTAATGACCCGACCTTCCACCGATACTGTCCCCACTTAGCCACTGCGGCAGTGTGGGGTTTTCAACGGGCACCGCTGCGATTATCCAGCAGCAGCTTCCCAGGAGGTCACCCATCCCTGGATTACTCCCGCCCGAGCACGCTTAACTGCAGAGCTTTTTGCCAACTCTGAGCCAGTTGTGCTGAAAAGGCCTCGTTGTTAGGAATGGACAAACCATTACCTATATTCCATTCGGCGAACCCTACCTGCCGAATTGGGGTATTAAAATACCACCACCTTAAATTGGAGCCGTCCTCGGCTCCGGAATATATTCAATCCCAGATCTCTGACGTTCCCTACCACCTAAGAGACCAATACCTAGAACACCTCGTCCAGCGTACTCTCTCACCCTTGGCAGGTGACCCGTCGTCGGCTTTGATACCACTTTGTAATGACCCGACCTTCTACCGATACTGTCCCCACTTAGCCACTGCGGTCATCCGGCAGTGTGGGGTTTTCTACGGGCACCGCTACTGTCATCCAGCAGCAGCTTCCCAGGAGGTCACCCATCCCTGGATTACTCCCGCCGAGCACGCTTAACTGCAGAGCTTTTTGCCAACTTTGAGCCAGTTGTGCTGAAAAGGCCTCGCTGTTAGGAAAGGACAAAGCATTACCTATATTCCATTCGGCGAACCCTACCTGTCGAATTTGGGTATTACATGTCCTGACTAATGCCATTGTATTTTGCCATGTGTACTGCCAGGTACCAGTATTTTGGTACATGTCTTGGTAATCTTCCACGTGATAGTCCTAATCTTATCCTCGTACATTCTTTGTTTATCGTTGATGTGGAGCATGGTTGTGCTTTCAGGATTGAAACTTATAGTGCGTAAGTGATAGGGCGCAAGTGACTGTAAGGCGCATGTGATAGTAGGGCGCAGATGATTGTAGAGCGCAAGTGATAGTAATGCACAGATGATTGCAGAGCGCAAGTGATAGTGGGGCGCAGATGATTGTAGAGCAATAATGTTTGTTTTGGCTATCAATGATGCTTTTTCTCGTAACTTGCATTCTTTCCACGTGTCTCACATGCGTTAAGCTAGTCTGACTTTACTGCTTCCGATGTCAGTTGATGTGTGACA
The DNA here is from genome assembly GCA_023531435.1 of Papaver californicum. NCBI lineage: Eukaryota > Viridiplantae > Streptophyta > Magnoliopsida > Ranunculales > Papaveraceae > Papaver > Papaver californicum. The sequence continues at coordinate 17,692,020 of JAJJMC010014687.1, read as the reverse complement.
AATGTATTATAGCTATCTTCCTTTATCATTAATTTTGCTCTTGTACTTCTCGTTGTGTCATAATGTGATACATCCTTCTTGAGATGCAAACACATGGAACCGATGAATTTATGTCCTTACAGAGTTAAAACTTCAAAGAATTATGAAGAATTTCCTTTGGAATGATAATTTTGGAAATAAAAATTTTATTTAGTAAAGTTGGATAAAATTTGCGGAAGAAAACAACATGGTGGTTTTGGGATTAAGAACTTGAGATGTATGAATGATGCTTAACTTGTAAAATGGCTGTGAAGATATGCCAATGAGAACGATACTTTGTGGAGAAAGTTATACGTGAGAAATACGGAGCAAATTATTCAAATTGGCTGTCTAACTATACGAAAGTTTTTTTTTATACATTTGTATGGAAGGGAATTATACAACGAAAATACTTTTTCATTAAGAATGTCATATTTAAAGTTAACAACAGAGCTAAAACAAGATTTTGGATGGATGTTTGGAATTTAACTGAGCCGTTGAACAATCTATTTCCAAAATGTATGATATTGTCAGGTCTAAATCAATGTTTGTTGCAGATGTTCGCAGTGGTTATGCCATTGAAATTCTTGGTAAGCTACAGGTACCAAGGAGACTTTCAACTGCGGCTCGAGGTGAATTCGAAATTATCTCTAATTGTCTTGCAGATTTCAACATCAAAAATCACCAGAAAGACGTGTTACAGTGGTCTTGTTCTACAAAAAAAACCATTTTATTGTCAAATCAAGTTATGAGAAGTTGGTAGAAAGTATTGACAGATTAAATAATGATAATAAATATTTTTTCAAATTATATGGTAACAGGAATATCCTCCAAAGGTGGACTTTTTCATTTGGTGTTTTTTTCGTCATCGAGTACCAACCAGAGATTCACTCATTTGAAAAGGTATCAATACCCCAACAACCTGTGTTTTTTGTGATAGAGATAAAAATGCAAAGCATATATTTTTTACACTGTAGTTATATGAGAGACCTAAGGAACACATTTCGGAAGGAGATGAAGTTGCAGTTTCTTTTATCGGATGATATTTCGACTGCCATTTTATCTTGGCAAATTTTTCACTTAAATGATCAAAAAAAAGAAGTTGTGGAATTTGATTGTTGTTGTCATTATTTGGTGTACGTGGAAGGAAAGGAATGCTTATATTTTTACTTTGAAGGAACAGAATACGACTCACACGACTCGTATGATTAAGTATGCCTTATTTTAATGGGCCCTAAGTTTTAAGGATTTCAAAGACGTCTCCTTTAGCTATGTTATTGAGAATTGGTTTAGTGTTTATTTTGAACCTCTATAATTTATACAGTTTTTTTTTTTTTTTTTTCTTTTTTTGGTGGTTTTTAGGATCTCTTTTTTCTGTTCTCTTTTTGATATTTCTTTCTTCCCTCTTGGGTAATCTTTTTGTACTCCCCTTTTGGTCTAGTATAATCTTCAATATCCTTCAAAATTTAAGGATCAAATTAAAAGTAAAACTAAAATTATATTTGGCTACACGAGGTGCACCCCAGTTAAGTACTGTGATAGACTGCACCAACACCAACTTGCTTGCAAATTACCCTCAAAGTGGCTTAGATGTTCTAGCACGTCTTGGAACACCCTAACTAACAAGCTCCTCTTTAATATCTTTTCTTTAAATCTGTGTCGTAACTCGCAAACCTTCGTCAATTTTTTGACACTTCACACTTGTAGATGGATGATTTACCTTCTCTCTTACTGTATTGATTAATAATTAAGATCCTTAATGATTAATTAATTAATCAAAAGAAAGATTGTAAAAATAAAACAAGTAATAGTGGGAAATAGAGTCTGATTTAACACAACCTTTCCATCACGTGCAGACTGTAAACCCAAAACTCTTCTCAATATTATCATCAGTAATATGAATTAACTAATCCAAATAATAAGTCTGTTTAATTAATAATTAGTTTAGCGCATAATAGCATAAATGTATTAGTTACTATAAAATACGCCTTGGAATGTAATACAAAACATAGTATATTTACAGATCCCTTCTCACACCGATGAAGAGAGAATCCCGGAAAGCCGTGCGTGTGGGTGTAATTATTTATCCCTATTCTAATTTCATAACATTTCAATTCTTATCAACCCCGATGATGTTAATATAATACGTGTTTACGTGCTAACCAGCTCACCTAATCATTATTTAAAACTCAATTAGTTTAAAATATTTTTCCTATTACGTTTATCAAAAAATGCTGAATTGGAAATAAGAAAAAATTAATAGTTTTTCTGATATTTTTAAATTAAATAAATAATACACGATTGATGGATATAAGTTTTTATGTATTTTTGTACCTGGAGTTAACCTGTGTTGAGTAAATGGGTTATATTCAAGCCAATCTATCATCACGCCAATTTATCATCACACGATACATTTTAATTCTGAACTTGAATTTACTACTGCCTCTGTCTATTTTAAATGAAGGAAAATATTTTTTCTAAATACCAAATTAGATGAAGATTGTATATTTTTACCAATTTTTTTTATTTGTCCCTGTATTGAAATTTGACACTAGAGACAAACAATAAAAACCCAGAAGATTTAAATATTTTATTAATATTAAATGATATATTTAGAAAAAATTTACTCTCTCATTTTTCTCAATCTACGTGAAAATACATAAATCTTTATCTAAACTGGGTTGAAGGGAGTAAAAATTATGAACCATAGAATAAAAACTTGTTCTAAAATTACATTGTTAATTAGTGGCCTACTTGAATTATTTGAAACCTACCCAATTCTATATTTCCAAATGTGCATGGATAAGGGGTGTCTAAATTAAGCTAAAACTACTAAATCACCCTCTATTAAAACCTAATACTATAAACCTATTACTAAAACTAATTACATTCTAATCTATTTTTTATTTGCATTTTTATTTCCTATCAACCAATTCTTCTTCTTCTTCTTCTCTCATCGCTCTTCTTTTCCATTTCAAACTAAAACATCGTTGATAATCGACGATTTAATAAACAATTAATTGTTTGCTTTTTCTATATGACGATAATGAGTAAATGAGTAAAGCATCCCACTAGAGATACTCAACCTAGTGGAATACCAAAAATTGCACAAGTGATTCGAAATAAACAATCGAATAAGAAAATGGTTACGGAAGACGAAAAAACTCTCTTCTCAATACAAGCACAACAATTGGCTCGAATCAGGTACTTTTCTATCAACAATCCTCTTAATTAGGTTTATCAACACGTTCAAACTCAAAAATTATAAATTATAAAATCTGGATTTTTTGTGTTAACCACGTCGACTGATTGTAATGTATTTTAAAAGCCACGAAGAACATCAACACATAATCGGTCGATATGGGCATTTATATCGAACAATTCTGGTTTTTAAGAAAATGCATATTTGTTTGTTGGCTTTTTTGGGTAGAATCGGTGGACGTACAATACCTACATAGACTGAATATAAAGTATGTGAAATGCCAATAATCGTTCAATATAAGTGGTTATATCGAACGACTGTATGTTGAGAAAATGCCCAATTTTTCTGGTGGATTTTTAATCTATAATGGTAGATATGATCACCTATATCGAACAATTTTATGGTGTAAATTACTAGGAATCGATGGGTGTGGATGTGTCACGATGGCCGATTGTAGTCTTGGAATTCCTAAATTTACTTGAATTTGATTGTTGTATATCATATATTATCGTACTCTTCGGGGGGGAACAAAAGGAAAAGCAAGCGAAAAAAATATCGAAGAAAAAATATGATCTTGCTTCTCCTCCGAGTATAGGACCTCGTCGAGAAGAAAAATCTTCTTCTGGTATAGAATATGCTAGAGTTCAAAGTGAAGAAGTAAGTGATAACGAAGATACGAAAAACCATAACAAAGAAGAACAAGGATGTGAAGAAGGACAACAACAAAAACAAAAACAAGGAGATAAATATAAAGATGCAATGACACAAAGGAAAGAGATATGAGGATACTTGCCAAAGACTGATTTAATGTTAGGTATGACCCCAATGATTTTATTCATGGGTTACCGGGTGATTGTGGAAGTTTGTTATGGGGGTACGAATACAGTTGGACTGCTACAATCTATGCAACCATAGTAAGTATCTCAATCTTATTTTATATCGTCTACTTTTATTCAAGTTATCATGCACTTTCTAATTTACCGTGATATGTTATTAGGATCACACCAATGCGTACGTTTTCTAAAACAACAATCGTTAGTGAGAACAATTATTTTTGGATATTGTCTAGAGAAGCACCCCAAGTCGTCCAACTCATCGATGATTTGAGGTTGTTGTATACATCAATTAACTCGGTGGTTGGATATAACAAACCCCTTATTTCTGCCTTATGTGAGAGATATTACGAGGAAATATATATTCTGCATCTTCCATTCAGATAAATGAAAATAACCCCAAATGATGTACAATTGATCACATGTCTCAGCATAGGAGGTAAAGTCGTGAGGGTGTTCGACTACGTGAGTGAGCTTAGTTGGGAGGTCATCTATGAGTTCACTTCGAGGGTGTTTGGTTGGGTTGAGAACAATACCAAGTCGGAGATGCTAGTAGCTCATCAAAAGAAAATAATATTCCATCTCAAGAGCATGAGAGAGAAATTCTCGGGAACAATGGAGTTTCATAAAAGAGGTAATCTGACTAAGCATTGTATCAATGCTACAACCACTACATATATTATATAAATCTTGGGATATGTTATCTTCCCTGGTATTCCGGTTCTCGGGTGAAAGCTAACTACATCTAGTTAGTAGAACCATTGAACAAAGTCCGCGACTACTCTTGGGAAAGTGCTTGCCTTTCATTCTTGTTGAGCGAGATGAGAAAGTGTACTAGCTAGGGTACACAAGACCAAGTCGGAGGGAATGTGGCTCTTTTCCAGGTAATTCATGGGGTGTAGTTATTGTATCTTGTTTATCTTACTCTTTAATTTTCTCACCTATATTCCTAAGTTGATGCAGGTGTAGATATACTTATACTTACCAGAGTTTCCTAAAAGGGCCCATGAGAAAAAAGTTGGACAATGTTTGTTTTGGAAACAAATACTCCTTCAACAGAAAGACTAAGAGTTTAGAGAGGGAAAATCTAGATTTGAGGCGACAACTGGACAACTTGACGACGATGGATGTTGTCTTTCACCCTTACAGGCAAGATCTAGCAGAAAGAATGATGGTTGGGTGCGAGGAATAACTTTATTTTGGACCTTTGTTTCACCCTAAAGGTTATTATTGTACAACCCAACAACAGTGGCGAGACAATGTGATGGTGTAAAAGAGATCCCCGTGGCCTCTTATGGACAAAAATATAAATTGGTCAAATCCAAATATAAGTCCCCTGAGAATAAAATTGTGGTTGTTCACGATCCTTTACCGTCATCCTCGGATTAGGAAGATATGAGGTATTACGTTGTTCAAACGGATAGGTCCCCGAACTCAGATGATGAAACTTATACATATTACATAGCGTGGTTCTTTGTTGCTTGAAATGAAAACATAGAAGATGAATCATGTAACTGATCAACAATGCAAAAGCCTATATGGGAAAATGAGAAAATATCGAGGCGAATGAGAGGAAATTGAATAATACAACGCTCTGGAGGATGAACAAGCTGGTGTTGTGTATGGGGAGAAGGTGAAGATGATTCTGAAGAGAAAAGCTAGAGCGAGAAAGGGTGTTTGTGGCCAAGGCAGAGATGAAAAACATGATACTGTAGTTGTGATAATGATGACGCTCAACAAGGACATGCTAAACGAGGTCGAGGTGGTCGTGGTCGTGGTGAGCGTGGTGCTTGTGTTGAATGAATGGATTCTTATTTTTCAAACTTATGTCTTTAATTATGGATAATTATATTTTTAACTTGTGTTTTTTGTTCGAATTTAAACATGTTAGGTTATTAGTTTATGAATGAATGAATTTAGTTGGTTTTAAAAGTATTGTGTTGTCTAAGACGCGATAAAAAAACTACAATTTGGGATAAATTTTTTGGTATTCCGACAGTTTTTAAACAACTATTAGTTGATATGGACATCCCTATCTATTGATGGATATAAGCATTCATATCAAACGTTACGGGCAAACATGCCAAAATTTTGTCAAGGTCACATAATCGGTGGATATATATATATTCATATCAAATGATTTTGGGGCCTGAGAAAAAGCCAATTTTATGTTGGTTTTTTAGGCTACAATCAGTCGATGTGTACATCCATATCGACAGATTCTAGGTAGAGGTAATCTAATATTTCTGGTTGTTTTTTAGGATACAATCGGTATATATCGACCGATTTTAACAAGCCAAGTTTTCAACATTTTTGACAAACCAAAGTCGTTCGATTTGGACGTATATATCGACCGATTATAACAAGCCAAAATTTACAATATTCTTGATAAGCCACAATCGACCGTCGTTAATGTATGTATCGACCGATTGTGCCAAACTATTTTACTCATATTTTAAATTTTTCAAAAAAACTAGTTGTTGGGTCTTCCTTTATATAAGAATGACCTTTATCACATACCCAATTCGCCCCAAGCTTACACCTTTTACTGACACCCACTTCATCCACTACTCAAATAGAGCTGGAAAATTGGCATATGGAAACCAGAAGAAGATAGGGAGCTCGTTAAGTCGTCCATTCTCGTCTTCCACATACGTCTTCCACATACGTCTAGATAACATTTATTCAATGTTCTAGAGAATTCTTTTATGAGCACATTTGGAATTCAAAACATCGCAAACGGAGAGACTTAAAGTTTAGATTCGACCATATTAAAGGAGAAATGTGAGAGTTTCATAAAATTAGAAGAATGGTTGTCGACCATCCCCAATATTCTCGTAGCGAGAAAATAAGTATTTCGTCATCTTTATCCCTATCTCATTGTTTGATTTTTACATACTAACGTGTAATTGATTTTATTTCAGATCGAACGATTTCATTGCCTATGTTGAATACGAAACGGGGAAAGAATATTCATGCACGCGAGGGAATATATCGTGTTGAACACACGTGCTTGGAGATTCATTAAATATGTATTAATGTGTGAGTTTCAAAAATACATGTACTAATCATGTAATGCGCTAATTTCCTAGGCTATTTAATGCAATACGCTAATTTCCTAAAGTAAGAATGAAATTTAACTTTATGAAAATATGGCACAATCCATAAGAACATCCACATTGGCGTTACAATCATCGTTTATAAAAAGAAATTTCCATCGGTTCCTAGTGTTTTTTGTGATTGAAGAACACCAACCCATAATCAACATGCATGATCTATAATATCCATCAATTCTAGTTTGATTAACTTGAGAAAAATCAACATTTCTCAGATTTTTTCATGTTTTGATGATTAATTAACACTAGTTAATTCCACAACTAACACAATTAAACAAACACTAATAAAATTGATTAACACTAGTTAATCAGGGTACATCAGCCCTTAACAAAAATAGGTGGATAAGGTGTTTTTTAAATTAATTTGCAAGGAACTTATTTTAATTTAGGTATGCCTCAAATAATTAGGGTCTCAAATTAGCCCGGATTAAGTATAGAGGTACATATAAATTTTAAAAATCATCATTTTACACCTATTTTTCCATTGGATCGATGTTATTTTCTCCATTAAACCTCCTGAAAATTAACAGTGGTTTAGATAGGGCTCACCCTTTAAGGATTTCAACAGTAATATCATATGGCTTATTTGTGTCAATTAGATGACTGTGCAACAATACAGTACTCGACGATAAAAATGCATAATGACTTTGGACAAATATGGTGTATTATGCGATGTTGACCCTGTTTTACTGGCAGAACAACATGATAAGTGCGTAATTTACATATTTTAAGTATCATTTCCTTATACTTATTTGCTAGATTTTGTGTGAATTTTTGTGTGTTATTATTACTTTTGTAGTTTATGTCTTTTGTTAGGTCGTATCTCTGATAGAAGTGGAATAAAGCATCACAAGGGAAAAATTATCAAAGAACCAGTGTAGCTCATTCAAATCCATTATTTCTACCTCCATATTGTAGAAAATTGAATTACGAATCCAACGGCGAAAGAACCAGGTCATTCTGACTTCGTATGAGAAAGTTATAAGTGAAACAAGAATTAAGGGCAAATTGGTCATTTCCTGGGAACTGCTATTGGCAACCCTTTGTACGTTAAGGGGCAGATTAAATATAAATATTTCTAAAGGCAGGCGCTGGATGTACTCAGGGCTTCCAACTTTAAAATATTGTTAATGACACCAGCCATTCTTCCCGGGGCACCACTTTCTTTATCATCTTCTTCACGCGAACAAGGAGTCGTCTTCTGAACTATAGAACTGGTGGGATTCATGGGTTGGCGACGATGGGTTTTGATGGCAATGGGTCAGTGTTTGATGATGGCAGTAAGGAGCTCGTGGTTGACAGTTAGAGAATGGTGATGGAGTTGCTGCTGCCATTGAAGACAAAGTTCGAGATTAACGTGAAGATGGAGAAAGTATGTTGGATTATGGGAGTGAAGATGATTAACGTTAAACTCGAGATGATGTGAGCAGTTGATGAAGGCAGTTGACATAGTGATCGAGTTTGGAGATTGTCGATGAAGTTTGGACAGAATGGTTGTGGCAGTGAGCTTGGTGATGGAATTAACGCAACTGGCAGAGATGATGTTGTTGATGGTGACTGTGATGATGAACCTGTGATTAGTGATTCGAGTGATGGTAGTGATGGAATCACTACCATTGATGGAGTTCGAGGCTGCTGTGATTGAGAAACACGAACAAGGTATGACCGAGAGTTAATGGTGGTAGAGGTTGATGTAGTGATCTGTGATGATCATGATTGTGATGATGATTTATGGTAAAGGGATTTGAAGATCGAGATATGATCCAGTGGACTGATGGATGGAACTGAGCTCGTGTTCTATTAGAAACGAAAGTGAGAGTGGTCTGAGGTTGGAGCTCGAGTTCGATAGTGATCTTGGCTAAGTTTAATCAGTTGATGGTGGTATGTGTTGATAAGTGCTGGCTAATAGAGTGGCAGTGACGGAACATAAAGTTGAAGTTGGAGTTGGAGTTGATAGGTGTTTCCCGAGTCTGTGAGAGAGGAGAGAATGCTGGAGAAAGTCGAAAAGTCAGGAAAAAAATAAAATTTCAGTTGGATACGAAGACATGGTTTTGGACGGAGACAAGTCAGGTGAAAGTGGCTCTAGATGAAGCGTGTGTGGAATATTCAGGGAAAGAATTAGAAGGAGAGGCGGCTGAATCCGTGTTTACACCGGAATTTCAGTTGGTCGGTGGTGTAGTATAACCCTTGAGAATCCTATTTTGTTTAAAATTCTAATAGAAAGAGGCGGTTATGACCTATATATAAAGAAGCCGTGATATACCAATCTGGTACCTTGGTACACAACTTCTCACATATAGACCTTCAAGTACAGAGAAAACTGGAGAGAGGAAACTATTTGGATGCGAGAACACCTTTGACGTTGAAGTTGGAGAAGCCGTGAACAGTAAAGAAGGGTTAGCTATTTCTTTTTCGTTTTTGATTCAATTGTATTTATTATTTTCTTAATCAAATTTTAATGGCTTTTAAAGAAGTCATGTCTAGATAAATCTCTTTGTTATGGTGAAAGATGAACTCCAAGATATAGATTTTTTTGTGTTTTAAAACTAAGGGTTTTCAACTACTAAAGCTTAATGTTAAATGTTTTATTTCTCTTTCAGTGTTTTACTTTCTAAATGATTTTTTATGTTCTATGTCATGCGTAGTTCATCGTTTGATTAGTAGAAGAACTCGTTGACCCTTTTGCGATTATCGTTTTATGAATATTCTTTGACTATTTATGTCACGTATACTTAGCACTTCGAAATTCTACCTTAGGTTGAGAACAAACAATTCTTTTGAAAATTCTTTTCTACGATTCTTAAACGAAATATCTTCAGTGTATTAGTAGCTAGATTTGCTATTTTGCATGAATAAATTCAATACCCTTTGTGATGAACGCAATAAACCCTAATCTACAACGGATTTCCGAAATCTTAACGTTTTTCTATTGATTTCAATATTCCTTTAACAGTTTTAATTCATTCATTAGTTTAACTCTTTAAGAAAATCCGAAAAACATCTTTTGACTCGAAATTTACTTGAATTAATTAGTATAAGTGATATACACTCCTCGTGGGAACGAACCGTATTTGCTATTGTCTACATCTTTCGACATTGTGCGCTTGCGGTAAAAAAAAGTCGGTTTTCCAATGCATCACAACACCATAACATAAACTAAAACTATAGGGCTTATATTTCTTTTTCAATTTGGTTCTTCAATCGGTGAATTCGATCATTATTTAAAGCAACTGTAGTGAAATTGAAACAAATTAATGTGAGTTTGTACTTAAATTGGATAAGGATGCGAAGAAATTTGATTAATATCTGAAATTATTAGGTATTGGAAAAAAAAATAAAAAAAAATTAAAGAATAAATTGATAAATTCGATCGATTTTTCGAGTTTTATGAAAATTGGGTACTGGTTATCTTTATATCTAAAGAAATTTAATACTAAATGATTATGTTTGATCAAATTTTAAAGAATTTGACTTGTTGGAAAATTATATTATATTCAACAATAGTCTCGCATAGTTATACTAAAAAGTTCCCTTTTAGTCGGCCTAATAAGGCCTAATTATGTGTATTTTAAATTATTTCAACAATAAAGATAATTATGGTTAGAACATAAACAATGTATATAAAAATGGAACTATGAACTGCAAATTATAAAGAATACTAGCATACCCTGGAGAGGCTTTATTGCGGATATCGGGGAACATAGCTCGGGTGTCAAGACGCGGGTGTCAAGGCTTGGGCATTAAGTCAGGAATATGCCGAATATACTATTTTCTTAGTATAGTTTTGTTTCCTATTTTGTTGTAAATTAGGTTTACCTTCTCTTGTATATAAACACACCCATTGTAATCAATTGAGGAAGGGTTAATAAATATATCCTTCACAAAAATCTTTATGGTATCAGAGTAGAAGTAAGAGGAAGATTAATAATGGCTGACGGTGAAGGTGTCGAGAAAGGTAAATCAGATTCATCGGTTACCCCATACACTTTGACATATGCAGATCATCCTGGAAGTATTGTTAATCATGTACAATTGAAGGGAACGATTGTGAAGAGTGGGCTAACGCGATGCGTGTCGCATTGCGGGCAAAGAAAAAGTTGGGTTTCGTGGATGGAACCGTTGTGAAACCGGCAGACGAAATTCCGGATATTGAAGACTGGGGGATGATTAATTCCATGTTGATAACATGGATTTTCAACACCATTGAACCTCTTTGCGTTCAACTGTTACATATCGGGAGAATGCACAAGAGCTTTGGGCAGATTTGAAGGAGAGATTCGTGGTCGCGAATGTAACGCGTATTCAACAACTGAAGCTAGAGTTGGCGAACTGCAAACAATAGGGACAGACCGTGGCAGAATTTTTCGGTCGAATGAAGATGTTGTGGGATGAGATCAATAATTATGAACCAATATTAACTTGTAACTGTAAAGGTTGCAAGTGTAATATCACGGAGCAGTTGGTGCAAAGACGTGAGGATGAGCAAGTGCATCAGTTCTTGATGGGACTTGAGGATTCGGTGTTTGTAACGGTTTGTTCCACAATATTGAACTCGGAATCATTGCCTAACCTTAATCGGGTGTACGCAATGATTGTTAGTGAAGAAAAGCATCGCGAAGTCGCGAGGAGTTATGAGGAAAGAAGAGAGGTTGTGGCATTCTTCACACAGTTTAAAGCTAAATCCGTTGGTGGTGACCGTGCATATGTGGTTGAACAGTGTAAACACTGTGGAAAAACTGGACATAATGTCCAAAATTGTTATAAACTTATCGGATACCCGGAATGGTGGGGTGAAGGAGGAGGACGCGGAAGTTGAAGTGAAGCTGGTAGAGGACGCGGAGGAGGACTGGAGCTGGCTATAGTGTTGGTCGTGGGACTAGTAGAGGACGTGGACAGTCTAGGGCGAATGCGGTCCAAGGAATGAGTGAACCAAAGGCTGAGATTATTGTGACTGAGGAAGACAAAGCTTCACTTCCCTCTCTTACTGATGAACAATTGAGTACTTTGGTGAAGATGCTGAACATTCAGAAAAAGGTGGATAATTCCAACGACAAAGTTAGCGGTACGATAAATATTGATTGGATAGTTGATTCTGGTGCATCGCATCATATGACAGGGAGTTTGGAATTATTGACTGACGTGTGACACATTGAGGCGTGTCCTGTTGGGTTGCCAAATTGGGATACTACGATGGCTACCAAAGAAGAAACTGTAAACTTTGGAAGTCGTTTTACATTGACCAATGTTTTGTTTGTTCCGCAGTTAAATTGCAATTTGTTGTCTGTGGGCAAGCTTCTTACTACTTATAAATACTTTGTCACTCTAACTGATAAGTTATATGTCATACAGGATTGCACCTCGAGGATGTTGATTGGAGTGGGTGAATATCGGAATGGGATTTATATGTTGCGGGGTATGACAGCGGTGCATATACACAAGGTGCAGCGGAAGGACAGTGTAGAGATGTGGCATCGGCGCTTAGGTCATCCCTCGTATGGAGTGGTAGGAACTTTGTTAAATTCAGATGTTAGTAGGGAGAATAAAAAGCCTTGTGAGATTTGTCTTCGGGCTTAACAAACTAGAAATATTTTTCCTTTAAGTGCTAATAAAGCTAGTGCAATTTTTGATTTAATACATTGTGATTTTTGGGGTCTGTATCGTGTGCCATCATCTTGTGGTGCAGTGTATTTCTTAACCATTGTTGATGATTATTCTAGAGCTGTGTGGATTTATTTGCTTGCTGAGAAGTCTAAAGTTGCAGGAGTGTTGAAAGATTTTTGCTCAATCGTTGATCGTCAGTTTGATGACGTATTAGAACTTTGCGTAGTGATAATGGAACCGAGTTTACATGTTTGAAACTTCATGTGTAGGTACACCTCAGCAGAATGGGCGTGTAGAACGAAAGCACCGTCATATATTGAATGTTGCAGGAGCGTTGCGGTTCCGGGCAAACTTGCCTCTTCGGTTTTGGGGAGAGTGTGTGTTGGCTGCTGGTTATCTGATTAATCGGACACCCTCATCGGTATTGGGAGGAAAGACTCCGTATGAATTGTTACTAAATCGGAGTCCCAGTTTGGATGCAATTCGTGTCTTTGGATGTTTATGTTTTGCTCGGGTCAAAGAAAATGATAAATTTGCTCCTCGAAGTAGAAAGTGTATTTTTGTTGGATATCCGTTTGGTAAAAAAGGTTGGCCCCTATATGATCTTGACAAGAATGAATTTTTTGTGTCTCGTGATGTGGTTTTTAGTGAGGGGGAGTTTCCGTTTGCTACTAAACAACTAACAGTAGAAGCGGTGCATTCAAATCCAGACATGGTAGATGAGGTTATTGTTACGGCTAGCATTGAACCTGATTCAAGTCCGGCGACAAGGGGAAAGTTGGCAGTTCCAGTTGAGCCTTCTAATCAGGATATTTTGACAGGTTCTTCAAATACTTATGAAACGAATACTTTGACCACTTATGATACAGGCGGACTGTCTTCGCGTATTCGACGCCCGCCAGTTCATTTGAATGATTATGTTTGTCACACCGCCCGCTGTTACACTACTCTGTGTCAAGATCCTATTTCACCTTCACTCACTCCTCCAAAGTCCTCAGGTACTCCGTATCCCTTAGCTCATTATGTTAGTTGTGATAAATTCTTCTTGCCGCACATATGTTTTTTGGCTTCTATTACTGCAGAAACGGAACCAACTAGGTTTTATGAGGCTATTAAGGATGCAAGGTGGCGGACGGCTATGAAAGATGAAATACATGCTTTGGAAACTAATAGGACATGGAGCGTAGAGAATTTGCCTTCTGGAAAGAAGGAAATTGGATGTAAATGGGTTTATAAAACCAAATATAATCAGATGGTTCCATTGAAAGACATAAAGCTCGGTTAGTTGTTTTGGGAAATAATCAAAAGGAAGGGATTGACTATAATGAGACGTTTGCTCTGGTTGCTAAAATGGTGACAGTTCGACTGCTTTTGGCACTTGTTGCAGCTAAACAATGAGAGCTTCATCAAATGGATGTGCGTAATGCTTTTCTTCATGGTGACCTCGCTGAAGAGGTTTACATGCGTCCTCCGCCAGGTTTTTCAGGTGCTTCTCCTAGTATGGTATGTCGACTGCGTAAGTCTTTGTATGGTCTTCGTCAAGCACCTATGAATTGGTTGCCAAGCTTCGCTCTGTCTTGATTTTGTATGGGTTTACTCAATCCTATTTTGATTATTTTCTTTTTACGTATGAGCGACATGATATTTTTATAGTTGTCCTGGTTTATGTTGGTGACTTGATTATCGATGACACTCACTCTGATAAGATTTCTTCTTTTAAATTTATTTGCATACTTGCTTTCACATGAAGGATCTTGGAAAATTGAAGTATTTTCTGGGCTTAGAGGTGGCGCGTGGTTCACAAAGAATTTTCTTATCTCAGCAAATATGCCCTTGATATCATTGCAGAGACCGGTTTATCAGGAGCCAAACCAGCTCTTTTTCCTTTAGAACATAACAATGGCTTGGCAGTTGATGAAAGTGTGCTTATGAATGATCCTGAACTGTATAGACGATTGATTGGACGTCTTATTTATCTAACTGTTACACGACCTGAACCTTGTTACTCGGTTCATACTCTGGCTCAGTTTATGCAGTCCCCTCGAGTACGTCATTGGGAAGCCGTTTTACGCGTTGTTCGCTATTTGAAAGGACAACCTGGACAGGGAATTTTACTTCGTACAGATTATAATCTGCGTGTGACAGTTTTTTGTGATTCTGATTGTGCGAGTTTTCCTTTAACTCGTTGGTCACTTACTGTTTATTTTATGTTTCTTGGTTCTTCGCCAGTCTCGTGGAAAACTAAGAAACAATTGACTGTATCTCGTTCATCTGCGGAAGTCGAGTATCGATCCATGGATACAGCGACTTGTGAACTCAAATGGTTAAAGGGATTGTTACGGTCTTTCGGTATTTCACATTCTTCTCCCATGCGACTTTATTGTGACAGTCAGGATGCGCTTCATATTGCTGCAAACCCGATTTTTCATGAACGTACTAAGCACATAGAAGTGGATTGTCATTTTATTCAAGATGTTATTACTGACCATCTTATTTCCACTCATTATGTTCGTACAGGAGACCAGTTAGCTGATATCTTTACTAAGGCGCTTGGACGGAAACAATTTGATTATCTTTTTGGCAAGTTGGGTGTTTGTAATCTGCACACTCCAACTTGAGGGGGAGTATTACGGATATCGGGGCACATAGCTCGGGTGTCAAGACGCGGGTGTCAAGGCTTGGACATTAAGTCATGAATATACCGAATATACTATTTTCCTGATATAGTTTTGTTTCCTATTTGTTGTAAATTAGGTTTACTTTCTCTTGTGTATAAACATACCCATTGTAATAAATTGAGGCAGGGATAATAAATATATCCTTCACAAAAATCTTTAGGCTTACTAATTTACGCCGTCAAATATAGTCTTCAATGATATTTAAAATCGTAAAGCAACTTGTTGTGTTGTGTTGTGTTGTCCCATATAGTTCTTTGTCTATGTAAAACAAAGTTTCATAGGATTGGGGGCGTTTTGGACATTAAACATCAAAATATTTGAAATGGAAATAACAGGTATTGAAGGGAGGTTTTGAATCCAGCGTTATTTAAATCGGTAGGATCGTTTTCAAAGTCCATCTTTAAATCTGAAGGGATCATCATTAATACACTCTTCATGTTTTCATATAATTGTACTGGTTAAAACAACAATTAGGCAAACGTCCGCAAATCCCATGATAAAGAACCTGGCAAAATTATCCAAGGTTTTGACCATATAATCATAACATACAAATTGATTGTGAAACTGTATAAGTAAAAATCAACAAATTAGAGTTTATTTTTACCGTTCGTAGATTATTATAATGATTTTTAAATAATGTCGTATGAGTGATACTATGGTAGTATAAAATACATATAAGATACTTTTTTGTACCTTTAATGATTAATCCATCCATTAGAGATAGTTTAACCTAGGGTGCATAAATGTCGGTTCGGTTCGATTCTTGGTAGAACCTTGTACCCGTATTTTCCTATGGTCGGTTCTTTACCCGTGTACCTGTACCATGTACCCTCTACTCTCGATTTGGTTCTTGTACATGTACCCTCGGTTCCGGTCGATTCTGGTATTTGTACCTTTTTCTTTTAAATTAAAATCAAATCACGACTTAATGTTTAGTGGTTAGAGATATTCATTCAATTTTCTTTTAATGGATGGCAACTTCCTTTCCAGTACTAGAATGAAAATGAGAGACAACATACTAACAATTGACGTCCATACTAACAGTTACATACTGTTGACATCCATACTAACAATTACTGTTGACGTCCATACTAACCCTTCTTGCTAGACATATACTGTTGACGTCCATACTAACAATTGCACAACAATCAGCAAAAGTTTACTACTCTATTTAAAAGTTAAACGAAACAAAAGAAACATGCAGAGCTTGTATAGACAAATGATATATGTAAAATTTAAACATAAATGTAAATTGCTGAAAGTAAAAGAGATAGACTGCCCTACTCATCAAGCGACTTATCACAGAAACTTCAAAGTGTATCCTGATCAGTATTTTGTTGGAGCTTGACTTTGATCCCCTGACTGCATAGGTGCATTTACATAATCAGAATACAAGTGAAATGAAGGAAAAATATTCACAAAAAAAAAACAGCATAATTGCAGACTCCTTTTGTAATACAACAATATAGCCATAAAATACTCACGAGTCACGAATGCACATAGTTAGTATATTTGAATACGTAGTATTAAAAAAAAAAAAACAAAAAAAAAAGATTGATCGACAGTTAAGAACTAATGTCTTCCATCTATAATAAATTAAAAAGGAGAAACAATGGCATATCCCTTTACCCACTCATCCTACAATGTAATTCTCACTCGTTCAACAATCAGTGTACATCCATAAAGAACAAAAGTAAACAAAATAATAATGCAAAAAGTGTCTAGAAGGTTATGATCGTAACTCCATAATAGTAAACACAATGGTAACTAGTAGAAGTATGGGAGAATGGGAAAATTAGAAATATAACTGGGTCGCAACATGAACACCTGAGTTCAAAGAAATATAGACGGACATTGATGAAGGCCATTCAAACCCAACACGTTACAATTTAATCTAAACCAGACGAACAACTCAAAGAACTATAATTTTACAAACATGAAGATTAAAGTGGCAATTACTTACATAACCACACAGCCTTGTTCTTTTACAAGATAGGCACACTTATATTCACTGGGACTATATGGATAAGAAGCTGAATAGAAAGCAATTCTGTTTAGAATTTTCAGTTGCCACATGGCTTCTACAGATGATTGTTGTAAAAATTGTACAAAAACAATCAATTATTGGGTGATGATTGTTGGAATACTTTTCTAACTACCAGTGGTCAATAACTTCTTTTTTTTTAGCTTTTTTTTTCTTTACCAAGGGCAACAATTTTTTTTTGCTTTAGGCCACTAAAATCCTAAGGCCGAGCCTGTATGGTTTGATTTTAAAGACGTACGTCTATGAAGTTTTTTGTGTTTTCACCATGATTTTAGAGCTACAGAAAATTACATGATTTTTTCTTGGTTGGGAGATAAAATATAAAACCTAAAGTGGAAAAATAGAGATCCCACATATAGCTGTAAATGGGTATTTATACAAGTTATAAGTCAATAAGGTCTTAGGCCATCATGGAATATGAGATTTGGTAGGAGGGATTATAAAGATGTACTTCTAAATATTGTGATCTTTTTTAGATTGTGGAAAGTTTTAGTGAAAAAAAAGAAGCATTTCCAGAGTTATGGTTTCATGACATCGGATTTTTTTTTTTTTCCTTTTATTCCTTTTTGGAAATTTCACACCTAAAAGTCGTAGCGAGATATCATTTAACCAGCCAACCAAAATATCACGAAACGAAAAGTCTCCATTGTAAAATACGGCCCATCTGTACGTACAACAGTCATCGTTAAATACTATAACACGTGTCAAAAGAGATCGTAAATGTTAATTCAACTATAATTAACTAACCTTTTTCAAAGAGTTTAACTTAACCACGGTTAAAATCTTAACCCTACATAATAAAACCTTATCTTCTCTCCCAAACGTGTCATTCCAAAAAAAAGAAACCTTTCTTTTTTCCTTCTCTCTGCAAAAAGCTCTATTGAGTTCTTCGATCTAAACATTTGTTGATGGAGATTTGAACTCAGATCTTAACTAAATCATACATTTAGAGAAACCCCGAGATTTTAAATTTTTCATTTTGGTTACAGAAATAGTTATTAGAAGGTGGTAGGTTTAGTGTTTGATAAATTGTCTTAGTGAGGGAAAGGAATTTTTTTCCTTTTCTTTTTATGGCGAATTCATTTCCAGAAGAAGTATTAGAACATGTATTTTCATTTGTGAAAACAGATAGAGATAGGAATACAATATCATTAGTATGTAAATCTTGGTATGCATTAGAAAGATGGTGTAGAAGAAAGATCTTTATTGGTAATTGTTATGCAGTTAGTCCAAGGATATTAATAAGAAGATTTCCAGAAGTTAGATCTGTATCATTAAAAGGAAAACCTCACTTTGCTGATTTTAATTTAGTACCTGAAGGTTGGGGTGGTTATGCATATCCATGGATCTTAGCTATGTCTGAAGCTTATCCTTGGTTAGAAGAGTTAAGATTGAAAAGAATGGTTGTAACTGATGAAAGCTTAGAGTTGATTTCTAAGTCTTTTAAGAATTTTAGGGTTTTGGTTCTTTCTTCTTGTGAGGGTTTCACAACTGATGGATTAGCTGCCATTGCTGCAAACTGCAGGTCTTTATTCTAGTCTTTTTCTCTTTCATTTTTCTATTATTTTGATGCTCATACCTGTCATTATCATAGGTTTTTTTGTTGCTAATGTGATGTTAAAACATTCATTTATATGATGATTGGTTTATCGTTCTGGTCTTTGTTTTATGTGAAAAGATTGGATTTTTTTGTAGGTTTTAGGGGGATACTAACATTTCATGCTCATTCTTGGCTAATCGTTGGTCATTTTTTGCTCATTTGTTACCTGAAAAACCTGCCATCTTGCTCAAATTTTATTTGGAGTTCTGCATGATGCTTCTTATTGGAGTTGTCTTGGTTGAGTACCTTAGAAGTAAGACTCATGGTTATGAAGCCCTTAGTTCCTTTTGTTTTTTACTGCTTTAGATATTGGGTATGAAGTGTCGTAATTATAGAGGGAGTTCTATCATACACTTCATCTTTGCTTCTTATGCTTTATTCTGCAAAGTTATCATGTGGAGTTCACTACTGAGTGTGCATCTTTTTCTCTATTGCAATGTGGATTCTTTGGACTCTATTCACTTTTGAGTAATTTGTATTATCTGTAGATGTAGAGTTGAAGTTGTTTCCTTCGCACTCTTTTTAGTATTCTTCAGAATTTTGTAAACTTTTTGTCATCGTCTTTGAGTTTCTTACTCATATTGTGGATTAAATAAGAAATTAATCTTGATTCTAAAATAAAGAAAAATTGTTTTTAGGCTGCTGGTTATAAGAAAGATAAAAATTATGTTTGTTTTAGGCGATCAAAGCCTACTGTTGACCTCAGTATGTATCCAAGATACTTATGATACAGCATCCATTCTGTGTTTGAAACTTAGACTTGCTAGGCCTATATGTTGTGTGGGGAAAGATTTAGTGTATTTATCTAATCATCAAAGAGTTACATTGATTTTTCTGCTACAAACTAGTATTACTTTGTTTTTAATCAGTTTATCTTTTCGTTAATGAAGGAATCTGAGAGAGCTGGACTTGAGAGAATGTGAAGTTGATGATCGTCGTGGTAACTGGCTTTGCCATTTTCCTGAGTCGTGTACTTCGTTAGTCTCCCTCAATTTTGCATGCCTTGATGGGGAGGTCAGCTTCTCTGCTCTAGAACGCTTGGTTAGTAGATGTACCAATTTGAGGACTCTCCGGCTGAACCATGCAGTGCCTCTTGATAAGCTTCCAAGCCTTCTTGCTCGGGCTCCACAACTGATGGATGTTGGTACAGGTGTTTTCTCAGCAGATTTTCGCCCAGAAGTCTATTCGAAGCTTGCTGGTGCCTTTGGAAGCTGTAGGGGGCTAAAGAGTTTGTCTGGGTTATGGGAGGTGGCCCCTGCTTATGTCCCTGCCATCTATTCAATTCGCAGTGGACTTACATCTTTGAACTTGAGCTATGCTAGTATCCAAAGTCCCGAGCTCATCAAGCTGGTTAGCCAATGTCGGAATCTGCAGCGGTTATGGGTATGTTACCACTGAACTGTCTATGAAATGGTGTTGTCACTTCCTTCTTTAGCCAACTTCTACCAAACTTGATTGTCTTTCAAAGTACTCAATTTTTAAGCCTTCTCTTCTTTTATCAAGTGTTCTCTTATGTCTATTTTTTGCAGTCTAAATAATTTGATACCTCTATACACAGGTATTGGATTACATAGAAGATAGAGGTCTTGAAGCCATTTCCGAATCCTGCAAGGACTTGGAAGAACTGAGGGTGTTCCCATCCGAACCATATGACGTGGACCAGAATGTCTCACTAACAGAACAAGGTCTTGTTTCTGTTTCTGAGGGCTGCCCCAAGCTTGAATCAGTGCTTTACTTCTGTCGCCAGATGTCCAATGCGGCACTAATAACTGTTGCCAGGAACAGGCCCAACATGACGCGTTTCCGTCTCTGCATCATAGAGCCCAGAACACCCGATTACCTAACCTTTCAACCACTTGATGATGGTTTTGGGGCTGTTGTGGAACACTGCAAGGATCTCCGACGGCTTTCTCTTTCTGGTCTTTTGACTGACCGTGTCTTCGAATACATTGGAACACATGCCAAAAGGCTTGAAATGCTATCAGTGGCTTTTGCAGGTGATAGTGATCTAGGCCTCCATCATGTGCTGTCAGGGTGCAAAAGCCTCCGAAAGTTGGAGATTCGAGATTGCCCCTTTGGTGACAAGGCTCTCCTGGCCAATGCAGGGAAGCTGGAAACAATGCGATCCCTTTGGATGTCTTCTTGCTCAGTGAGTTTTGGAGCATGTAAACTTCTTGGTCAGAAGATGCCGAGGCTTAATGTCGAAGTTATTGATGAGAGAGGAACACCAGATTCAAGACCTGATGACTTCCCTGTTGAGAGGTTGTACGCTTATAGGACAATAGCAGGTCCTCGGTTCGATTCCCCGGACTTTGTTTGGATGATAGATGATGATTCCTCGGCTTTTCGCCAGCTAGCTTAAAAGTGAATCCTCTTAATTCTAGTTGACTTCAGCAAGTCCATGTGCAGTACTACCTTTTACATGGAAGACTAAGAGGTGTAGTTTCTCCATCATCAGTTTGATTTACAGTTCATAAGCTTAGTAGTATAACTGCGGATAGGAGTAGATGATAAGTGGATAGTTAGAAGCGGGGGCGGAGAAGTTTGGGTTTCCTTGTTGGGCTGAGAATGGGGTGATAAATAAGCAATAAGACAACAGGGAAGAAGAGATTCAGGTTTACTGTACAAAATCTGTAATGGACCGGAAGGGGGTTGGTGATGTGGGGAAGTTAGTTTATTACATAAGCACATCAACTTTGTTGTATACTGCGAGAGTAGGTTTTGATTTTTTTTCATTCACCCAAGTGAAGCAAATATTTGTAATCTTGTCCTTTTCTTTCTTGATTGGAACAACAGCATAATTTGAGTTCTTGTTCTTGACACAATGAAATTTCCCATGCACTTTAAGAAATAAATTCAGGTTATGGAAACAACAATTTCTCTTCTGATTGGAAATGGTTATGGTTTCTTTTGCTATTAATTTTCAGTATTTTACAGTTGATGTGAAGAAGAGAGAAGCGTACTAATCTTTTGTAACATCTGAATCTTAACTATGTTTTCCCAACAATAACAAGTGGAATCATGTTCTAATGTCTTCACTCTTCAGCCAACTTTTTAAGAGTTAGAAGTGGGACAATGAAAATGGATAAGAGGTCCATGTCTTAATGTGAATCTTGTTTTCTTCTTTCTTTTTTTCAATTTTAAGGTGGGGAATTTTTTGTGGTACAATGGCACAAGTGCATGCATGTGTTAGTGCTGCTACTGTGGTAAGAAACACAAGGTAAACAGAGATTGATTGGAGTTCATTGACACATACACCTGAATTATGCTCTGCTTCTGTCAACAATTTCTAATAGTATATACCTACTATCAAAAGGTTTGTAAAGAGGTAGGGATTCATAGAGAAGATGTGGATTCAAGGTATAATAATCAGGCATTGAATTCATACTATTTTGAATGTGACTTTTGTTTTGGATGGTCCAGTGGGAAAAAGCATGTGCAATTAACAAAAAGAGAAACAGTTTGCTAAAAAGTGATGACGTACTCAACTTACTTAGCCCAATAAGTGTGGGCACCCTTTAACGTCATCAACACCACCTCCCACGATTTTCTCAATTCATTGTTTTCTCCAGAGAGAAATCAAAGTTATGTATGGTCCCTCCAAAAAGTGGATAACTGACCACTGATTGAGTGAGATTCTCTGAAAGTCTAAATCCACAGTCAGACCTCTTCATTTCTTGCTGACTCGTCTTTTCTAAGTTCATGGCCAAATAACCTCCAAAATGCTATACTTTAGCTTTTGGGCCCCATTTTGTGATAAATGATAAAAGGAATACTAATACTTTCAGGGAATACCAATCTAGAGTTCTGATGGTTATATTTATTGTTTTATATAGATTGATATCACTTTTACTATTTGTATCTTTTTTATCAATCTTGTGTTTTATTTAATTAGAGATAGTTTTGATTTTTATTTAGTAACCCATCCTGAAAATATAACTTTTTCCAACCCGTAATCATCTCTAGTTTAGTTACTGAGGAAATACGCAACTAATTTTTAGTTGTCAAAAATATTAGTAAGAACAAAATTTAAGGAAAATTTAAAGAAAATTTATCTCACACATTACGCATCACAAAAATTATAAAATTTATTTAGTCGAAAAGCTTTCATCAAGCTTTTGGAATGACTATACATATGACTATAGTGTTTTTAATATTTTAGAAAATAAGATTTTATTTTTTTTCTTTGCCTCTAAAAAAATGTGATGGGTATTCTTTATGCACCATATTCACGATCCAAAGACACATGGTGCATTATTATTTTACATGATGCATACAGTATTGAGGGATACGTAAATTTTAGAAGCTTTATATAGGGGTTTTTCATTCTAATAGAGGGGCTTTCAATGGTTGAAGGCTAACCCAAATTTTGGATATGGGACATCATATACCAATAGTAAATGTCCATATTACCCATGTCTTCACAAAAAGTCTAATTTACCCTCTTCTATTCATTAAAACCTAACCGTAGACATTCTTCTCCATTAATCGGTTTCTATTCCTTCTCCATTTCATCTTCCTTCTCCATTAAAATTCATCGTCTTCGATTAATCGTTGATTCGAAAATTTATAATCGCCGATCAAACGAAGAAAACCTAACTCATCAAGAAGACAAACTCTACTAAAGGTGTAGAAGGTAGCAGTGATTTGTTTCCAAAATAATTAAACGAAGAAAACCCAACTCATCAAGAAATTGAAGAAGAAATCGGTGCTAAAGGCGATCAAACTCCCCAACCACAACCAATGGTGTATATGGGGTATGATTCTACAAGAACCCATGCTATTTTTCTCCATTTTATGATTGTAATGTGTTAGAACGATTGATTTCAAGTCCAAAAATTAGGTTTCCAGAAAAATTTACAGTTGGGTTCGATTGGAATCCCAACCGTAAATATATGTTCTCAAAAACTTACGGTTGGGAACCCAACCGTAACTGGTTTCTTTTAAATTTTACGTTCAGGTTATTTAAATACCCAACCGTAAATCAGAAGGAAGGAGATGAAGATGATATTTACGGTTGGGCTCGATTCTGAACCCAACCGTAAACTATTTTGCACTCAAAGAAAAATTTGTACTTACGGTTAGGTTCGATTCTAATTGCCAACCGTAAATTATCCTGGATAGTTCAAATTTTTTGTTTTGAAGATTATTTACGGTTGGTTTCGATTGTCAATTCCCAACCGTAAATTCTCCTGGTTAGTTCAATTTTTTTCTTGATGATTATTTACGGTTGGGTCGGATTGTCAATTCCCAACCGTAAACTCTCCTGTGTAGTTTGAAATTATTTTTGTTGATCCTTTATGGTTGGGTTCGATATGTGTAACCCAACCGTAAAGAAGTATGAATTTTCAAATTTTTGATTGATTGTTTGTGTTGAACTGTTTGGAAATTATCTAACTTGTATTGATTGTATGTTGTAGGAATAAGGATAGAGCAAAACCCAAGAACAAGAGGGGTAATAATTTAACACTAATTGATCACACTCTAACCCCTCGCCACGAAGTTCATTTAGGGGTAGATAATAGAGGCTTACGAAAGAACGATAAGAAGAAGAAGAATTTTGAGATAGGGGGTGGTAGCTCTACTCAAGAAAGTATAACTTTACGGTTAGGTTATGAGCATCGGACCCAACTGTCGGGGAGATTACGGTCAGGTTGTGCCTTCGAATCTAACCGTAAAAATAAAAGAAAACATACACAATTAACTATTTTTGGAATCAAAAGTCGAACCCAACCGTAACTAGTGCAATAAATACCCATGCACATAATGAGTTATTGTTGGGTCGGTGTTAAACACCCAACCGTAAAACTGTTACGATTGGGTTTTCCGCCATGAAAATACGGTTACGGTTAGGCCCGAGAAGAAAACCTAACCGTAATCTACCCTGAATCACAAAAAGTATCATATTTTTTTACGTGATTTCATCAAATTTGAGCCATAAAAGACCAAGAGTTTAAGTTAGAGGTATACCTGACTACTCTCGGCAATTGAATCTTCACTTTGACGGCTAGTTTCTCCATTTGGTTGAGATTCACCATCATAACTTTGAGTTAAAACCTCTCTACCATCCAACAGATCATACATAGTTGGGTCTCCATCAATGGGTATGTAAAATTTGCTTTGGTTATCATACAAGGATTCACTCACCTCAAATTTGTCACTAGAATCACTCATTTTGGTTGAGTAAATCAAAATCTAGGGCTTTTCAAAAAACTATCAAAAAGTCTCTTTTCTTTCTTCTATTTTTTCTTCCCACCAAACCAAAACAAATAAAAATCTGATTTATGCATTAAAACAAAATCTGGGATAAAGGAGATGAAGATGAGCATTTACGGTTGGGTTCGATTATCATACCAACCGTAAATGTTTTTACAGTAAAACTAAAATTGGTATTTATGGTTGGGTTTGATTGTCAATTCTCAACCGTAAATTATCCTGGGTAGTATTATGATTAGTATTTTTCTCTCGCAAATCCATTTCAAAAGACTTACTTTGTTGTAGTGTGGTTGATTATGGATTTGAACAATGCCTTTGTTTTTATTAGTTCTTTTTATGAATATGAATTTCTTAATATAACTTGAATAAGTGGATTGTAGTTTCTTTTTACTGTTAAGTGATTCAAGGTATAAATAGATGAAAAAACTCAACTCATGTTTACTTACGGCTAGGTGTCGTCCAATTGCTTTTAATGAAAAAAACATTGGGCAACAAAACACTAGATATATACATTTACGGTCAGAATATGAGCATCATACCCAACCGTAAAAAGATTACGGTTGGGTTTATCCCTCGAACCTAACCGTTAATTACGGTTGGGAATCAAAAATCGAACCCAAGCGTAACTGGTGCAACAAATACCCATGCACATAATGCGTTACGGTTGAGTCATATGCTAAAACCCAACAGTAAAACTGTTACGATTGATTGTTCCGCCATGAAAATACGGTTACCGTTAGATTAGGATGAACACCTAACAGTAATTGTTAGTTACAGTTGGGTACGATGCTGAAAACTCAACCGTAAAACTGTTACGATTTGGTTTTCCGTCATGAAAGTGCGGTTACAGTTTGGTTAGGATGAACACCTAACCGTAAATGTTGTCTACGGTTTGGTTCGACAAGAAAACCCAACCGTAATATTCCCTGAATCACAAAAAAAATCATACTTTTTTACGTAATTTCATCAAATTTGAGCCATAAAAAGACCAAAAGTTTAAGTTAGAGGTATTCCTGACTACTCTGGTTGAGTGAATCAATATCTAGGGTTTTTAAAAAAACTATAAAAAAATCTTTTTCATTTATTATACTTTTTCTTCCCACCAAACCAAAAAGAAGAAAATTTTGATTTGATTTGATTAAGTATAAGATTATTTTAGATTAATTATTATTAGCCTAATCTATTAGCTAAGTAGTTTTACTAATATTAACTAAACATGAGTAGTTTAGCCATTATGAAAATCGCTCTCTGACTCGAATCCCACGAGTGTTGATGCTGAGGTCTTCAATTTATCTCCCTCAAGATTGCCTCGCGAACCTAGCAACTTCTAAATCTGACGAAGACTCCAAGAAAAGCGTAATGGCACCCTTCAGCGTCTCTTTGATAGCTACCACTCAATCTTTTACACCAATGTATCGTACTCTCGCGACCAGCTAACATAGAGAATCAGGTCAAATCGGATATGTAATTATTGGAATAATTGTTGGAGACTCAAATGATGGATATGCAAGCATGATAACTTATATGCTGTTCTATATCTCCATGAATCTAGGAACTTTTGCTTGCATTGTATCATTTGGTCTACGTACCGGAACTGATAACATTCGAGATTATGCACTCCTACCGCGAAAGTCGTTGCGCGTTAGCACGCGCATCCGTTTTCTTGGTCCGTCTAATCTCTAGATCTGATAAGACTAGTTTGTCTATGTAGAATGGCTTACTCATTTGTATCAAAGATTGGGCTTTATTCTTTATTATACTATTAAAGTTGAGGACTTTCTGGCTTAACTTAACTTAGCTTTGCTTATGAACTCGGTCAACTCATCCAGTCAGGAAGGTCAAGCTGATCCCCAGTACTCGCGGATTATACAAGGGGCTTAGGCAGTGCAGACCGACCTTTAATGTTTAACATATCTGCTAAGCTCCCTTACAACAAAATATATCTTCTTACCCTTTCTTTCTCCTATTTTTGGAACATCTCCAGCAAATCTGCCTCTAAACCTTTCTTTCGATTAGCCGCACGTCTCAACTATACCCCCGTCCCACCAAGAAAAAGTGCACCTAGTGTAGCAAGAGGATCACCCGAAGGCTACCGATGAACAGTCCCGCCTCCCGCGATAAGGGGTTTTTGAAATTCATACCTAGTGTCCCTATTTTATCTTCATATGAGAAGCCCCTGTATTTGAATGGGAAGCCCTATATAAGGCTTCAAATTTTATTCATCCTTGGATCATTAGTATCATATGTTCATACTTAGTGATACGTAAATTTTTTTCATCCTCAGATCATTAGTATCATATGATGCAAACAGTACTGAGGGATACTTAATGATCCATGATTTTCGTTTAATCCTTGTATTTTGGCTACATATGTTTAGCTTAATAATCCGCGGATGTACAGTCTTTTTGTATATGCAGAGCATGGAATAGGGTGTTGATGTATCTAACAAACAGAGATGCAACTTTTTTTCTCATCACAAACCATGGAAGCACAACGATAAAAGGAAAATTTTAAAAGTTGAATTTTTCGTACCAACACTGCAGGATTTTGTTAAGCTACTCAAAATCACTACCATATAATATACCTCCATATGCATATCATGTTCACCCACCTAAAAACACCGATATGGAAAAAAGATCTGCATATTTGGTTTACAAATGGGCATTTGTAATCTAGGAATGCGAAAGATCTTTACGTAGTCTGTTTTTGTTTTTTGTTTTGAAGGCCTTCAATTTCATTGATATAATAAGATCGTATACATCGAGATGAAAAATACTTCCTCCGTTTCAGGAAAAGGGTTACTTTCTTTTTAAATTTTTGTTTCAACAAAAGAGTTACTTTCATTTTCAATATAACAAACTTTCAAAACTACACTTATTATTTTAAGAAATGTTATTATTCTCATTATAAAGATATATGTAGTATTAAACTTTTTATTAGGGTAAATCTGAAAATAAATTATAAAAGTTATTCTCTCTCATTTTGCCTTAACAATTGTGCAAATAGAAAAAGTAACTCTTTCCAGAAACGGAAGGAGTATAACAAAACAAAAATGTCTTGTATTATTATAAGATTGGAATATATCATCCTATGTATTAAATAAATGAATTTTAGAGAGAGAAATTGATGATATTTGAATTAAGATTTTATCATTTTGATTTGAAGAATTTTTTTTCTTTATTCTCTTCTCTATTAAGATAAAATTGTCCTGGGAAGAAGCAAAACACAAAGTATCATTATCACGATCAATTTCGTTAGTCATTGATTTTTATGGGAACGTAGAATCATGTCACGTCAAAAAAATCATTTTTGTTAACATACTTGAAATAATTATAGCAATCGCAAAAAAATGTCTTTTAAGGATATGATAAACCTCTGGTGGGCATTAAGAAACCATTAGACAATTAAATGAAAAAAAAAATTAAAGAGAGAAGAGACAATTAAATGAAATTGAAGAAGGAAACCAATAAAAACTTGCAAATCACTAATAATAGCGACTGTTTTATTTAAATTTTCTAATTTAAATGAAAGTCCCCTATATTAGCTCCCAAAAAAGAAAAGAAAAAAGTAGAAACTTTTCAACTGGCCTCCATCACCTTGCTCCGATCTAGTCTTTGGGCAAGGACTGTAATTTATTTTAAGTGTCATTAGTTTTTTTATTGTAGAATTTGTTATAATTTTGGTGTCTTGGACAATTTTCTTCGTTTTAGGGGCGATTATATGTGATTATGTCTTCACCTCTATGGTATTATTTCTAGCTTTTTGGTTGATTTTTCCTTTGCTATTTTAGATTACCCAAAAACACTAAGGATTTAACTCATAAGACATTAACTCCATCTTCAACATAAAGAGGGCATCCAGGTTAGTTAGAAACAAGATTTTAGGGAAAAAAATTTCTTTGTTATAAGTGCATCATTGAAAAAACAATTATCTTATGGTCGGATTTAATTCATGTTTATGTCATCCTTACTACCTATAAAAATCGGATACTATTACGATTTATTGCTCTTTCTTTATTTGTAATTTACATTTTTATTTGTCTTTTTTTTAAAGATGTTTTTGATCATCTTATAACCATCCATATAATTATTATTTTGATTTAAAATAATATATTATCTGATATAAAAAAAGATATTAGAACAAATAATTTTCAAAGTAATTTGGGTTATTATAATAAAAAAGTCAAAGATTTTGGAAGATTTGGTTTACAGAGAAATTATTGGGAGAGAAAAAAACGGCTATACAGAGCGTCTTACTTGTATACTACTATTGGATGTATAAACATAGGGCATAAGAGATACATAATTCTTTAAACTAAGTTAAAAAAAAAAGAATTTGGTCGATCAAAAATGAAGAATTTGATAATCATATTTATATTCGCATAGTAATTTTTTTTGAGAGCTTTCTAAATATATAAAGTTCATAAATTTCATATGTGGTTTTAAAGAAAAGTTTATTCTCATTTTTTTTTCTATATTATTCTTGATGTCGTTCATCTCCGTTTTTATTTCAAATTTCTTGGCAGCCGGCCAGTTAGCCAGCATAAAATACCCATTCAAGTGACCTAGAGCCTTAAAAACCTCTACATAAGGTTGAGTTTGGAATTATTTTATTTTCTTTTCAAAAAGCACTTTGAAAACATATATATAGTAATATTTTTTCATCTTGGTGTTTACTGTTTAGTAAAAATTTTGTAAACTGTTTTCATGCAAAACATTTCTAAGATTCCTTAACTTTTAAAAGCTTGGAAGAAGGAGCTTTTAAAAGCTCCAAAAGCAGAAGTTGTGGTCCCACTTAATTTTCATATCTTATTTTTCTTTGTGTAGAAAAATCCAACAATACTAAATAGAGAGTAATTTTTTTTTTTTAAATAGTGATAAAGACAAATAAAAGGAAATATGTTTTATTGGTTGATAGGATTCTGGAGGGGTTGTAAGAGGATTTAGATTGTGGGATAAAGGGTGTCTAAAACTTGGAAAATGATTAAGTTACTCTTTTTCTTAGAAAAAAAAATACCTTACTATCTTCTGCATCAAAATCATTAATTTTCTTTCCTTGTTTATGTCGCACGGACGGTGTAAGATGAATTGCTTATTTTAAGATCGAGTACTCATACTTATTATTATGGAAGATGAATTACAGACCCATCTACGGTTAGGACTTTATCATTTTCCAGCCGCAGACAGGTGTGTTCTTCATAAATGAAGAACTAAACCAGATACAACTAGGAAATATCGTTTTGCATTTCCTAACATTGTATAGACTTTTTCTTTTTATGTTAAAAAAATTTAGCCGTAGATTATGTTTCCTAGCCGTCGAGAGTATAGTTTGTATAATTTTTGAAGTGTAATCTATGACTAGTAAAAAATCTCATAAACCTAGACCATTGTAGAAAAAGAACACAACCAATAAAGTTTATCTTGAGTTTCTAACCCATCTAAAACTAGTAATTCATGTTTTCCCATCCATATGTGGGTTAGTTCTTCATTTATGAAGAACAGACCTATCTATGATGCTATCTACGGTTAGGAGCTCATCATTTCTTAGCAATAGCTATTGTGAAATCTGGATATGACCAGGAACTTTTACCTTTGACCTAGTTGTAGATGGTCATAAATTCTCCTTCTTATTGGTATTCCCTTAAAAATAAGATCCCCACCTCTAATTTGGACCCATTAACTATAAATCAAAATTCACTAATTTAATTTAACAACTATGTTATAAAATAATTATATGGAGATGAACCACCACTCCACTAATTCATAGTAATTAGGCACTTAATATCCACTTCATAGGTGTTAATTTTGTAACTCTTGTAACCCCCTTATTCTAGGTGTAATTGGTGATTTAATGGTATAGTTATTTCCCTAATGGAAGAAAACCTATATAAGAGGTTTCTTCCTCCTTTGTAAATATGAAGAAAAATCAACAAAGTTTCTCTTCTTTTACTACTATATTGCTCTCTTATTTGGTCTTTTATTTTGGTTTATTTTAAACTAACATTTAATAACTAAACTGACTAAATCATTAACACAAATTAAATTAGGGTATTTAGCAAGTATTAATAAATATTTGGATAATAGGTTACCAAATTTGCTACTAAATGATCCTATGTCATCTTATATTGCAGCCCTCTAGAATTCCTACAGCCCTTAAAACAAGTTCCAATAAAAAAGATGGAGAAAGAGACCTGCGGTAAGCCCATCGATTAAAGCTTTGGACTTTTGGTTTTTGGGCTCATTCGGGCCTAAGCACAAGTTGCATGCTTAGCGCGCTTGGTCCAGTCGGGTCAACTAGTAAGGAACGAAGGGAATGTTATTTTTTTTTCACAGATGAGACAGCAAAACCTAATGGAATCACAATTTAGCTCTAGGATAAACTCTGGAGTGAATCAGGTCAAATTTATCTGGAAATAGAAATTAAATGCACTAATCATAATTGTAGCTCTAGACAGGTCAAATTTCATTCGGAAAAACCATCACAAAGGGCAAAAAGTTCAGTGTTTTCTGAAAAGGTTACCTTTGAATATGATAATAAAATCCACTTCTCACAGTAAAAAGAAGCAAGTAAAGAAAAACAGATCCTAGTTTTTGAGTAGAATCATCTCTTTTGACAATAATAGACAAGCCTGCCAAAGTAAAGAAAACAAAGAGAGAACAGAGATGGAGTGTGTGTCTCAGCCTTGAATGTTGTGCCAAGTTATTACTAAAGAGAACAAAATAGATAGATAGACATATCCCAGCATTGATACTACACACCATGACCACAACTTTTACTTATCTCACACATGACCTTGAGATGAGAGTGATCAAGAGACTCTCATCACTCATCTCTCTCTAGTCTCTACGTGACACAACAAAACACAAGAAGGAAAGAGCAAAAAAGCGAGGGAAAAAAAAGTAACAAAAGAAAGAAACAGTTATGTACAACAGACAGTTACCCAACACTGACAAAACCCTTAAAAGCATTTAAATGTTGATAACATGTTTTTGTTTGCATACCCCTATTGTTCTCTATCTGATTCAGTGAACCACGGTTCAGATATATTATCTTACTCGGGACCAAATTGGGTATAAAACCAAGTCCACAAAAGAAACTCTGCAATATTTGAATGAGAGTAACTGAAAAACAAACACCACCTCAAGTAATAGCTTGTGACCAACATATCTACTCCAGCATATAAAAAAAACATATCTAGTCCGGAACAAAAAATTCTGCTCACTACTAAGTAAGAACGAAAAAACGATGTCTAAGAATCCTGGATAGCTGAAGAATTTCAGATTATATGGTTCACCCAACATGAAGCCGAGATTAAAATACCACAAAAATATCAAGATTTCACAACTGCTGCTACCAGTATCTTACAAAGAGACAAAATATAAATATGATTCAAGTTTCAGTTTGTATAAAATCCACCAGGGCTCTCAGCATAAAATGCTCCAACATTTGTTTCAAATAGGACTAGAAGAGCACTTGCATGTTAGTTACTCATTGGATAACTCAAAAGCATTCAAGCTTCTCAACATAGGAACCTTTATGTGCTTTACTGCTATTTGACCAATTTATAAAATTAACTTTAAAAATTACATAATGTGCTGTTTAGTTTTACAAAATCTATTTTTCACAAGGAAAGATCAGAAGACAGTACGATGTCTAGTAGATTAATTGAAGAGGTTAAGTGATTTACTAACTTTTTTGACCCGGAAGCTGTATGCATATTGGAGTTTTCCGGAATTTCCTCTTTCAGCAGCTTTCGTTACTGTGCAAACATGAAAGCTCAGCTTTTCTGTTACATCACTGGAGTAGCGCTGATAATCCAAGATCACCTTCATTTGTGCTAAATTCTGAAGCTGAGGTTGGATTGCTAGTTCTTACTGAAACATATGATGAGAGAACAGCTTGTAATACAAAAAATAAATGGGTCGGTCGAATATTAGACAGTCGGAGTTTGACCGAATGTCGATCTTTAAACAACAATAGACAAGAATTGAGCACAAAAACTGAGACAAATACAGCTTTATCTTTACAGCCATTAATGCCATTGGTTCATTGATATATTATTCCGTATGGGGAAAGTATTGTCGAAACTATCCCCGCTCCCTCTATTTTGAAAAACCCATCATTTAGGGTAACAAATGAAAACACTGCACCCTCTTAGTTACATAAATACATCATGGGCAAAACCAACTGATTTCTTCCTCATGTTTGTTAGGCTTTCAGATGTATCTAGAAGTTAAAATAACACTGAGATCAGTTTATCCTGTTCATTTTCTCAAGCCCGTCAGGAGGATAATTAAAGACCACCGGACAGGGATTGCTAAAATTACAAGTAACCTTCAAGTCGTCGTTATTTTTTACACTTATGCATCTGAGAAGCCACAGAAACCATAGGAATGGTAAAAGGCTATACAGTACAAACCATCTGACATGTAATGTGCTATGAATCCAAATTTGTGCACCCCTAGAAACTAGGGTGTACAGGTACCCCTCTTTTGATCGGTTAATTCATTTAAAAACCACTATGCTTTAATTTGTATTTGCGTTGGAAATGGGATAAAAGAAACATAGTGGGTTTTCAAAATGAACTACCCAATGAAAAGAGGGGGTGCACCCCAGTTTTAAGGGGGTGCTCAAATTTGCACTCATGTGCTATTCTTAAGAATGCACACACATCCTTGGTAACCTAGGAAATAAAAACAAGGGGTACACATGATCATGAAGAAGCTACTTAGGAGCTTAAAAGAACCTCACTGGATTCAGATAAAAAATGTGATAATCGTTCGAAATCAACAAAGCAAATTTACGAATATCAAGAGTCTCAGTCTACTTATGTGAAACATTCGTAATGACATTCGTGCATTTTTGAGCAGCAAATGCTTTCAACTTGTTTCCTGTAGCCAATAAAAGCAAACTCTTCATATGCTGCTTTTGTTCTTTTGGACTAGACGTCTTTGATACGGCTTCTTCAAAGGCATGCAGATCTTGAGGTGTAATGGAAGGAAGAGAAAGTAACAGAAATAAAATTTCACCACCATAAGAAACTGTGCTGTAGGTTTACTAATTTTGGTTACCAGTAACAGTTAGCATATTCGTGTACCAAGTATGCAAATTTAAGTGACCTAGCTATATGGACGAATATTTTGAAGGATTCTCTATAAAAACCATCAACCAATATACCAATATTGAATACCGTTATCTATAAATATGTAAAATTCCAAGTAAAAGCAATAATTTTTTAAAAAACCAATATACTCCACAACTCACAAGCATGGTGAGAAGCAAAATTTGCTAACATGAATGAGGCCCGTACTAATAAAAATATACGAAATATGACATAATAATTTCATTCTGGACGCTAACCTGTCTGGGAGACGGATCTCTATCAGCAAGAAATATGAAAATTTCGCGACAGATACCAACAAGATCTGCACTAGCAAAAGCATTTGATTCGAGGGCCAAACCTTCAATAATTGCATAAAATAAATCTTTAGCAACAAATTGTAGGAATTCTGAATTATTTGATGATATAGCAAGAAGCACCAGTGCTCCGCAGAAAGATGAAATTTAACCACAGATTCCCCATCAGTCCACTTAAGCGCTTCTATGCTTATTTGGAAGGCAGGAAGGGCTGGACCTTGATGCTTCAAGAGAAAGCTGCAAATAAATCAAAGTTATTAAGCATCAAGCAAACTTTAAAAACATCTTCGTATTTGTTAACATCTGTGTTGATTGATTACGGAACTTTCACAGGAGAAATGAGGTTCCGAAATAAATCAAATTAAAAGTTAATAATTATGGCTGAGGTATATGATGTCCAGGGTGTTCTAGATTTACCCAGTTAGAGAGTTTGAGGCAAATGCATCCAAGTCTTTGAGAGTAGACATCTCCCCACGGTTACCATGTCCAAAGTGTTCTATTGAAGGGATCCCATGATTTAATCCAGGAGAAGCTACAACTGAAAGAAGATAACTGACTTCCCGAGTTAGATCTCGAAGCAACTTTTCCTCCATAACTTCCACCTTTAAGTCTGAACCAGTGAGATTTCTGGGTATATCTGGTACATTTGCTCTACCTTCACGTAGAAGGGTAGACCATGAGCAACTGAGAGCCTGCTGACAATGGAGAAGTAATGGATGCAGGATTTTCTCTATCCACACCTCCCACAAATTGGAAGGACAAAACTTGACCAAAGGTACAAGAACCAAGTGGATGACCTGTCTTGTATGCCTGAACTCCATTGACTGTATGTTCTTTAGAAGAGCTTCAGCAATTTAAAAAAGGAATCCCCAAGGGTTATTGACAGGCCCAAGACATTATACCTTCAGTCATTGAGAACATGTTGACTGTTAGTAACAGAGAAATGGAAAATATACGAGTAGGATTTTCCTTTCTTCAAGAAACAAAGAATAATATTCTGCTAAAACATTCATTACATAAAAAGCTTCTTTTGCTAAAACTGCAACCTGATTACAAAGAATTTCTTTCTGTCCAAATAATGAGATCGTAGAGAAGGAACATCAGAACATTGATCTGGAAGAAGGACCCAAGCATATTTGTTTTTCGGGATCTACTTTATGTGATAGATGCAGATAAAAGCTTTGTTCCAAAGAGAGAACAATAGTACTCCACGGGAATGGACTTAGTTGTTTGACGAATAGACAGATAATCATCTCTATGGGGTGTACTTACCCGCTATCTCTGATACCCTTTAACCAATTTCTAACATCATTCCATTCACAGCGTTCTGAGCACCATCTGTAAAAGTCAATGTGCCCTTTGACACTTTAGCGTTCCCTTCCCCAAGAAGACTAGCTCGCTCTCGTCACTCATACTCATTGCTGCCTTCAACTCCACTGGTAACATTTGCATTACAGGTGGAGACCAAAGTGAATGTAAAGCACGGAGCAGCTGCAGTCAAAAAATCAAAACTCCAGATTGTTACGATGTGGGTGCAGTATAAAACTGATCTATCATGTCAAATAAAAGACATATATCCCAATATAACTTAATCATGTTCGAAAAGAGCACAACTGTCAACAAACAAAAAGAACTTATTGGCCCTCCTTATATGTGATATACATACCCTTAAGAGAGGAGGCAGCATCCATTCCAGATGAGATGCCAGAGGATGTGAAGACATGGAATTGTTACATTGTAAGGAGCCATTTTGCAAAGTCAAGTTGCTCTTTCTTGATCCACTCCTTTTAAGAGCCTTCTCAAAGAAAGTCAGACTATGAAAAAGCGACCACATAAATTGCGTACCAGAGCACAGGCGGACAAGACCTGCAGGATCAGATAAATAAGCACTTTGCCAATCCATCTGAGTCCACTGCTTCATCGAAGGTTCAAGTAACCAAACCAAAGCTTCTTGCTGTTGTTGGACCCTGCATCAGATATCAGTAATTTAAGAAAATTTCAACTCCAACGAATTCCATGATAGAACAGGAATTAGCAATGAAGCACACAACATGAACTCAAAACTCTAAAGTTTCCATTATCTAGTACTAACCCAGCTGCAGAAGCAATGACAAGTAGTGCTTCACCTAGAATATTATGCTCCCCACGCAACAGACGCCCTTCTTTTTGTAAGCAATCCATGGTTTCAGCAATTCCCTAAGAAAAAAAGAGTATAATAATCGATTACATTTTTATTGAACTTAAGATTGATTCTCATATGGCCGAAGTACAAATGCAAGTATTTAATAACCTTTATAAACAATGGAATAATGGTTGAATCCACAGGTTTAAGTCACAAAATTTGCATCAGTTGTCAGAGGTCTACAGTATCGAACTTGGAAAGTTCTTTTTTCTCACAAACCATAAAAACTGTGATATCATAATATTGCTAATCCCTTTCACAAATCTATGATACTCTATCGAGTTCTACTATTCACCCTGCAACTGTTTAGTACCAATCAAGCCATTAGTAACCGAGAGTAACTTCACATTGTAATTATTGCTGGATATTTGCATGCAAAATACCTCACCTTCATATGAGGAAGGAGGCTTTTGTCAGCAGCTACGGCAATGCGTATGAATGAGGTACAAATTTGCAATCGAGCATGCCGAGCATTATACGCTGAAGGTTCCTGCAAATCCATCAGGCAATATATAATAATTTACGACAGAGTAGATCAGAATGCAATGCTGTGACTCGTACGTGATGGAACTTAAACCAAAATAGGAGAAAACAGTAAGGAAATAAAGAGAAAACCAGTGACCACCTTAAAAGCAATAGGAAGTGAAGTCAGAAGTTCAAAAAATTTATTGATGACACCAGCAACTGCATCAGGGAAGTATTTCAGGAACGGTCCCAATGCATCAATATATCGTGCGAGTAATTCCGCAAGTGTTGGCTAAGTCCATTTCAAAGAAAGAAGTTGCTGAAGTAGACCTTCAATCACAAAAACTGAAAATTTAGTAGCAGTGAGGATAAAGTATTTTAAAGCCCTATAGTGTATGAGAACTCACTGGACAACCTTCAAACATTCTGCATATTCCGAGATGAATTTCACGGCTACCACCTACAACTTCAGTTGATCCATCGAAAACGGCACTAACAACTGTCTCTAGTGCCAGATGCAAGCTTTCCATTATAGCTATGTCCTGCAGCATCACATCCATAAAAGCGACGCTCGGAGCATGTCCCCATACTAAAATAGAATGATGCATGCGGAATTGAGAAAGAAAAAAAGAGGCGCAATAGCCAGATTTTATTACTAAAGCTTTTAATAACCTATGCTGAGGTGTCCAAAGTAAACTTAAAACATGCTATCCAAGAGTCAGAATATTTTTACTGAAAATGTTTGCAACCTTGGTTGCATCACCAGCAGTTTGGCCAACGGACAGTCCCTAACACGCAATCTTGACTTCTCTCCTGTGTTTAGCTGGATAGCAAATGCTCTGGCCTTGTTACCAATAGGATTGAGACTGGCAGAAAATATAAAAGTGTATTTATTCTAAGTAAGATAGCTAATGAACCTCTCTAATATACGCCAAACAAGCCTCTCTAGTCATTTCTATTCTTCTAAAAGGTCAATATGTCGTATTCTTGAGGATGTCTGGTGCAAGGGCAGTCTCCACAAATCAATTTGCTGTAAACTAGTGTGAGATTGTGCTGACTCGGTATATAGGTGTAGCGTAGGGAGGGAGAAGACTAATGGCAGAGGGTTCTCTAAGATTTGTTGCTGACTGAAAATTAAGTGATATTGCAATGCTAGTATACTGGCAGCTGGTTTGCATGTATAACCTCAAAGAGTCAAAGATCCACAGAGGAGAGATGAATCTCTAATGTTCCTTAAATAAGAATTGTTTTGGTCTAATTTGGGAATCTTTCAAGCACCTATACAACTTTATCTACTCTACTAAACTGTTCATCATATTTATTATGGCCTACAAGAAACCATATTTAAGGCATAGGAATAAAGGTTGCTCCTTCAGTTGGTTCTATTTCTATGAAAAAAAAATTTTCACCCCGTTTTTTTTTTTTAAATGATACTTATATTAAAAGAGGTTAGGTTAGGATTAACTCCATTACAGTTTGCTCTGAACAGAGACGAAACCTAACGGTGTATCCCCCTGACAGCTCACATAAATGTAGTTCCAAGAAAAGGAAAATAAGTAAGTAAAGGTAGGTGATGGAGAAGTCAGGAGGATTTTTATAACTGTATCAATCCTCTCTGAAACTTTAGCAGCAGCTACAAAGGGCTTAACTGAAGCAATTAATTTGATAAGATCCAACTGCATAAGATATGTATACGTACATGTTAGTATAAACTGAAATTACCAGCAAAGAAAGAACCTAAAAATTTGCGAATTTACTAACAAGTAGGTAATTGTGTGACCTAGTAGCAAATACACTGCAATGAAAGGTAGGAGTTTTAGAATTGGTTCATTTCCAAATACACAGTTAAACAGCGAGTAATACGCTTTCCAAAGCCATCTTTTGAATCAAACATATTAATGGACCTCAGCAACTAGGTCAATTACCTTGACCTAAGGTTGTATGAGATGGAAAAGACCTTTAGAACAGAAAGAATTCAGTCTAGAGTTAAAACTTTTCAATGGTGGAAACCAATTTACCTACGCAAGATAGGAAAACGGCCAAGCTAGATACTAATACAGCATTGACAAGATGGCTGTTTAAGAAAACACGGTTGAAACCTCTACTCTGAATAAATCTTTAATGCTTGTGCTAAAATACATACCAGCCTAGAACGATATTGGCTGAACTCTCCCTTGCCAGCAAACACATCACTCCAGAGCTCTAGTGCTCCTAGAGAAAGTGCTGTTCCCGGTGGAACTTTTTCTCGCTTGAGCATGCGGAGAAGAGTAATATCCAAAATAGCACTACAGATATCTTCATTAACTATCAGAATCCCTTTCCTTTCCTTATCAGCCTGCCAAGATACAGAACCTGTACCAATTGCAGCAATATTTCCACTTGCTCCTTGTAAAACGACCTTCGGCTTGGATACTGATTCTCTAACTACAGGCTACAAGAGGGGTGATAAGGTCATTCGGCATTAGAAGTATTTATAAATTGCCTATATAGAAGTTGCCCAGAGGACTCCTACTTACCAGCCAAAAAAGCAAAGACTGGAAATGGAGAGGTAGCTTGCAGTGTTGGAAGTATCCCAGCATCTGAAGCAACAGTTGGAGTTAAGCATACAAATAACTTACACAGAATGAATCACTGTCAAAAAAAATAATATTTTTCAAAGGGTAACACAGATACAAATCCCAATTGCAATTAATTCGAGCTGAATCACCTATAACTGAATTTGCTTGGAAAAATTACAAGATGAGAGTTATTCAAATTAGAATCCAGAATGACTCTTAAGAGGAATTTAAATTAGCGGACCTATTCTTATGGTAAAGAATCTCAAAATGCATGTGCATGAAAGAATACTAAATAAGTCAGAAGGTAACAGCAAAAGCAATACTGTTAGAACACTCCACTGAGTTTATGTTTAGATCCTCCCGCAAAAGTCTATTGAGATTCAGCAGTTCATTTCTATATGAGTTTCTATATGACCATAGGTTCGTTGAAACAACTTCCTCATTATGAAGGAAGAACTAAACTGGAAGTAGAGGACTTCAAATACGGAATTTCAATTCCCCTAGCAGTCTCAAATAGTAGTGTATATTAAAGACTTTACAAAAAAACAGTTAATTAAATGACTTTAGCTGTGAGATTGCCAACTTCTTTTGGACAAGGATAAAACAAGATCATTATGCTTGACCCATGACTAAACAAAAGAAAGCAGCAGTAATTGGTGGCACAATCAGGAGCACAGCTTCAACAATATTAGTTTGATTGGTGACTTACCTGTTGAAGATAACGGGGAAACATGGTATTATCCCCAGAAATGCACTGCCATAACTTCCGCAAATTCAAATTCACTTTTATCTATGCCACCATAATTGGAACCAGATCTGCTCAAGAAGTCACTAGATACATTCATCAGGATCCGAAAGATACTACTCATTGCTGAGTCAAACTCGGATGTGGCATCGGCAGGTCTTTTCCTGCAAACCATGCATCAGAATCAACCAGACAATATAAGATATTGAGAATTTGGTTTAACAAAACTGTACTACATATTAATTGAATACTCGATATGTCTTTCGAAAGAAAACTCATATTTGTTAACTTGCAGAGACTAATTTGAAAAACTCACACGCATGTAGGCGAAAATCAGGGGAAGAGAGTAAGAACCTGCACCTGTTGGGAAAAAGCATAGTAAATTTTTACTCATGAACCCCAATCAGAAAACCAAGAAGTGTACATCTTCAAAAGAAAGTGCATACCCACGAATCAGACCATATTTTTCGAGATCGGTGATAGGTGCCCATTCAGCATATGCATTAACAGCATTAATAGTGGCTGTACCTGTGGCAGCATGCTGTTTAGCAACATCCAACTGCTGACTTCCTGCTGCACTCAAAGCAGCTGCAAAGTGCCTTCCAAGTAACTATTCCACAGATTAGAGTTTGGCAATAATGCTAACAAATGGTATTAGAAAGTATGATATGGACTTACAGAATATAGTAAGGGGAAAATCTCAGGCAAAGACTGAGTAAGCCCACGTAACAGTATCCTACGCCGCTCACCTGTGTAATATATCTTACATTTAAATTAACAGTAGAACAATCCAGCACACGGATCACTGATCAGTAACAGCACATTCCTTTGTGCTCATTAACCATGTTTGCCTCATATATTTTTCTTTTAGAAGACAGGTGACCATACGAAAAGAGAAAAATCATCAGTTCTAAGTTCAAATAATATTTTGAGCTTTGTCCATCTACTGACATGACTCGACTATGACATTTTGCTTCGAAGCTTCAATACATGTAGGTGTAGAAGCGAGCGAGTATATATAACATCCCAACTTCAGCTTCAACTAATAAAGTTAAGTTATTAATGGTGGTAATCCTAGTAATTTTTCCATTTAGTACTGTTACAAACCTTCCAAATCTTCATTGTGGACTGTGATGTCTTCAGGAACCCATCTTAGAATCATGGAGACCAACTCAGCCTAACAAAAACATGAAGAGTGTCACTTGTTAATTCAAATAGCATCCAGAAAATTAACAAACATAGAGATAAATTGATTGCGTACTTGGATGGGTCCATTATTAGATAGAGAAACCAGAGGAGGATGCAGTTCTTGCCACAGATTTATCCCTTCTCTCCTAATTATCTGTCACAGAAAAGGAAAGACAAAAAATCATATTATGAATTCCACATGAAGTTAACATTAAGTTGAATGCACAGGGAAGACAAAAAAAAAATGACCTCAGCAACAAGAGCAGCTGTTTGGCTCTTCAGAGCCCACTGTTCAGAAGGATTGGCCATCTCCGAAATCAAATCAACAGCAACCTTTGCAAACTCTCTTCTTTCCAAGGAACTTAGTTCCTCCCATCGCAACCGCACCAAGTGCTAGAGATAGACAAAGAGGAGAACAACCTTATCAAACTAATGACAATAGTTGCAAAAATATATATGGACCCACCTGACCACATAAAATGGGAAAGGACGCCAAAATATTACTAATTAACAAATACAAAGAGAAAATGAAAAACAAAGGTATACCTGCAACAATTTAAATGCTTGCAACCGAATCTCAGAAGACCAGTCTCTTTTGACCAGAATGAAAGATGTATGTGCTAACGTTCCAATATCCCCTGCTTTTATCTGAAATTCACCCCAAAAACAATGTCTAACTTTATGTTATACAGACAGGAAAACCACAACCTACACTACACTTAGCTCAGCTAGTTAACATATAAAGTATCAGAACAAATCTCATTTTAGAACAGCGACAATATGATAAGCGGTCCACAAGACCACTCCATTGTACCACAGAATTGAAATACTTAAGTAAAACCACTTCCTCAAATTAACCAACACTGTCCTAACCCAGGGCAACACTATGTTTTTCCTAAAGAGCAACAGGCAGTATCAAGTCAGATTCTGATCAAACAACCTAAAACCACACTGAAACAACTAAAATATGATAACGCATGGATAATCGACACAGATTTTAAAGTAATAAAAACTCGAAGAAAAGAGAGAAATTCTAAGTAAGAAAAGGCGGAGTTTCTTGCTTGAGGCGAAGAACTCCAATCTAGGGCAGCAACTATCGCTTGAGCAACAGTATTTGCTGTACTGTTATTACCATTCTCTCCCATTTCTCAGAGAATATTCAAGCAGAGACTGAGAGAGAAAGAAAGATTGCGTGTGTTCAGTGGTTTACGCTGGAAGAGGAAAGGAGTAATTGTTCACAGAGAGATTGACTGAGTGAGAAAACAAAACGAGGAAACGGTGAGAGAGAAATGGGGAAAAAATGAAAAGAAGAGGAAAGTGTATATTCTTCTTTTAAACACAATTCCCACAGCTGT
Organism: Papaver californicum; assembly: GCA_023531435.1. Taxonomy (NCBI): domain Eukaryota; kingdom Viridiplantae; phylum Streptophyta; class Magnoliopsida; order Ranunculales; family Papaveraceae; genus Papaver; species Papaver californicum. The sequence continues at coordinate 17,648,802 of JAJJMC010014687.1, read as the reverse complement.
TTACATTGCCACCGTATCGCCTCCGTGGACAGTGGTCACAGAGTTTTGTATCTAGGGTAGGGATGTATAGTAACGGATATTCGATGGAACTAATCGAATTAAACCGATTAGGAAGGAACAGGACCAACCCAAACCATATAATGGTTTAGTTTTGGTTTAAAAGATTAAAAATCGATTTTAATATTTACCGTCCAAGATAACTTATTTTTTCGTACTATATTATCTTAAAATACATCATGTCATACTGTAAGTTCTTTTTACCTTTTATGTGTAATAAATAGTTTTTTTAGAATTATGATTTCTTACATAAAGCTAACTCTCTCGTCTCTCTTCATCCCTCACTCTCCTTTACATAAACTATGGTTACGCCTCTGCACATTCAAAACTCCATCAAATGTGCATTAAATCTCAGCATCTTCATCTCTGAATCTATTCTACCTGGAATTGGATTTGTTTCGATATAGAAGGATAGAGGATAAAGTGAGCTATGGATACTAACTAGATTTTTTTTTGGTTTATGAAACATGTTTTTTCAAATTGTGAAAATCAACATGGGTTTTGATCTGTGTTCATATGGAGTTATTGATATGTAATTGATCGGGGATGTAATTGATTGCTTTGAATGGGGATGTAATTGATATGTGTTCGTATGGGATTATTATTGTGTAATTGATCTATGTTCTTCTCTATGTTTTTTATAGAGTAATGATACTAATTGGAGACTTTGAATGTTTTATCTTCGTTGAACAAAAGACTGATAAACCAGAAGATGATGTGAATTTGTGTAATATATATATATATATATATATATATATATATATATATATATATATTATATTGTCATTTATTTAAAACTGACAGAGTAGTCGATTTACTAGAACCGACTACATATAATCGAGACCGAGTCGGTTCGGCTTAAAACCGAACTGATTGTTAATGGTTTGGTTTTGGTTCTTAAAACCAAAAACCGAGTATCATGGTTTCGGTTTTAGTTTGAAAGAAAACGAATCGAACCGAACCGAGCCATATACACCCCTAATTTAGGGCGTTCTGTGGAATTTGTTCCCTTGGGATGAATCCAATGAATGGGGAGAGCACATCATCAAATTTGTTTATTATCACCTCCACGTGGGATAAGCAAATAAGTAAACTCAATAAACGATCAAAACCGATAGTTCGGTTTTTCAGTTCATAGTATAGTCGAGGGGCCAAGTTTGTGATGTTGGTGGCCTTAGTTTGGTTGTTCGTCGTTATATAGACGTTAACGGATAATTCTTCCAACAATTATATTTGAATCCCTTATATACATCTATTCACTTACATCATTTCAATTTACACCTTTTTTGAAGAAAAAAAATCTCAAATGATCTCACACGAATGTTTTTATCTCTTCTCTACACCAAAAATATGGTTGCATTACTCATCCTTCAAAATGCCCTGAAAGTTCGTAGTTTTAAGTTTAGTAGAAGATTATGCTATTTGTAGAGTGTGTGTATTACATACATCGGATCATATTAGTGGTGCACAACATGCAACACAGTTTTACACTTTAGTAAAACATTCATAGAAAACTTTGCATAAACATCGACAACATAAATGATAGTGATACGCAAGGATCGTCAAATCGGTTTGATACACTAAGCAGAGAAATATCATCATATGTTGTTCTAATCATAAAATTTAATCGAGAAAAAAAGAATGGTGAAACTGAAAATGATGTGGTAAGAATAATTCGAAAATTGAATGAGTTAACTTATTATGACCTTTAAATAAATCGATTTTGGAGATTGCAGCAACAAAAAACTCGAGAAGAGTGAAAAAAAGTTTGAATACGAAGGTTGTTTCCACATAAGGTGTTGAACAAATATAACCCTAACTTGTTTTTATGGTTTTGCTTCACGAACTTATTCAACATACCAAGCTACCCATATTTCGCAGGTATGTCCATCAGATATACCATTTTTCTCATAAGAAACAAGCCCATCACCACAATCGTATGTTGATAAACCTATTAATCCCTTACCGCATTCAAATTGACATTTAATCTTGAAGGTCCTCGTGTAAAATGCCCTTATCAAGGTCAAAGAAAAGCAAAAACAATGAGAAATAAAGCCTCTTCTGTAAATTTGACTTCAGTTAACGAATTTAATGTAGGCTAGTATATTGAGAACCATAACAAAAATGAAGTTGTTAGATAATCACATCGTAGTGATGGATTTCACAGTTAAAAAGATACCAGAAAAAGGTTAGCAAACTTAATAATATGCGTATTTTGAGGATTTTATTAGATGATAGTTTGGAAATAAATGAACCACAATTAAAACTTTGGCAAGAAGAATTTGATAAGATAATGCACTAACTTTAAAGATAATGATGGAGATAAAAAAAAATGGAAATCGAAAATTTAATAGTTTTAGTTGATTGTAATAGTTAGTGTTAATTAAATATAATAACTAGTTTAATTCAGGTAATGGTGTTTTAAATTTATTTAAGGTAATGCTTTTATGTCTAAAAAATGTAATGGTTAGTTTTAATTAAATTTTCATTTGTAACTCTAAATGTAATAATTGTTTAAATTAAGCATGTATTTTTTATTAGATATAACTGAAATTACATATATTTACATTAAAACAGCAGAATAAAAATTAAATGACAATAATTAAATCAAATTTCAATCAGTTGTGGTTCCGTGGTTGGCCTAAATGTGTAGTCATATATTCTTTTAGCCTACGATCCCCGGTTTTGAATAATCAGTGGTATATAATACTCTTGTACCAACTCCATATCAAACTTGTATACTAGGCCTCAAAAATTCATTTAGGTAACTTGTCAGTTCCAGATCACGTCGGGTTTACTCAATAACCCCATATTATTTAAAATTATTCGCTTGAGCATAACTCTGTTAATTTCTATTGGACTAAAAAACGACGTGACCCACAAATGATGGCGAATTTCGATCTCAAATTTACAAATGCTCTTTTGGCATCCTTTCTTTTTGTCATTTACTACGTGTTAAAATAGTTTTTATCATTCAAATTATTTGTTTGACTGTAGGATTGAACTAAAGCTGACCATTATGGGTAGATTTTGTCTACCAGATAAAATCCTATTGTGTAATTATTATCGTTTGATGATGCAATTTGCAGTATGAGTGGTTCCAAATGATAAATCTTCAAACTTAGGTGACTTATTGACGCAGCGGATAATAAAGAAAAGAAAGAAAAGAGAGGTTTGTTCAGACTTCAAATATTCCTATGAATAACGACTATGAACAATGATAATTATTTAGACTTCGGTTTCCCGACTTTAAATGATAATCGATTAAACTTGAACAAGTTTAAGAAATTAATTCTTATTAATCAAATTCAACTGTTTAAAATAATACATGGAGGACTCTTTTATAGACTTGGGGAAAAACCCTAACTTGCTAGTCAAGAAAGGATGGAAAAAAATCCTAAACCGACTCAAACCCTAATTTGTTATTTTTGGCAAATTTTGGTCGACCTAAAATAATGAAAGTACTCATAAAATAAAACTATTTTCCGCAAACGGCGACCCAAACGGACTCTTAACGAAGAAGTTATTAACAAAACAAAACTTTCCTAAAATAGCAAAAACGCTTGTTTAAAGCCCTAAACGATGGAATTTGGCTAAAATCTGAAGATCATGAGACGAAATCGTGTCATGTCTTGATCGTTGACCCGTTTCCAATCAAAATGGACCTCTTTTGAGCTAAATTACGACACTCGGGTCTTTAGCCTCCAAATAGGCTATAGCCTGCTCATCTGCATTACTTATACAAAACATTTATGTTGTTATGTGATATGGGAATTCCAAATTGCGGACTCCATGTCCATCAATCATAAGTAGACGAAATTTCCAGAATATCAATTGGTTTTACGAAATAACCCATATACAAAACTTGTTAAGCAACATGACATCATCTTAACACCGAATGCATGCAATTAAGACTACCTAGCATTCCTGAAAAGCTTTTTCATCAACTAACGAGATGGTTTTAGATTACTAAATGTTTTTTTCCCTCATACAAATGTAGTTATTAGTTGGCAAACAATAACATAAAATCCTACGAATGCATTCTTGTTCAGGACTATGTCCAATTATTCCACGTACATATCTGATAATTAAATAAAGGTTGTACCTGATAAATTTCACTAATAATCCTAATCAACAAGTACATACATTCAAGACAAATTAACCATTCATCGTATTTTCGTGGTTTTCTGCTCAAATCAATCTATCCATCTTCTTATGAATATTTCTCTTAGCGTTAGAGCTCTAAATATTTTCCATGCATAGAGTTTGCAACATAGTGGTATCCACTATCCTCTATGCTTTTTTGTTCTATCTCTTCATCTGAATCTAATAATATACGGGTTAATGTTTATTCCTCTTACTTTAGCATAATTAAAGGCATATTGCTATCTACCACAATTTCCATGCTCATATAAATTAAATTGCGTAAAATAGAGAAATGAGAAATATATTTCGGAAGTAGGTGGAAATTTGTAAAAATTGATAATGAGTTGGTTGGTGTTTACATAGGGCTAAATATAAAATAGTCGTTGGCTGCCATCTTATGACCGAGCGACATCCTAATACCCATTTTAATTATTTTTCTACGTGGCTCATCATGTCTATTCATTCGCTTATTTCTATTGGATTCATCCTTAATGTTCGAGGGTTAACTTGTACACAAACAAAGTTTAATATAGATGTGAGTTTTCGAGAAATATTTTGATGTTGTCCTTTGTTGTGGAAATAACACAGTTGAATGTTTTTTAAACTAAAATATATGAAATGTCTAAGAACTAAGAAGTAGAACTAACTGCATACTTTACTTAGCAAACTTTAATATTGAAATGCTAGTGAATTTTTAGATGACGAAAATAAACATGTTATATAATTATTTTTTAATGTAAACCGATAATAATAACATATATTTTTAAATTCAATGTTGATGTTCAGATAAACATAAACAATCTCAATTTATTATTCTTATTTTTATCGTTTAACATTTTCATTTTTATTGTTATTATTGTTTATAATAATAATTTTAACGAGCAAGAAACCGGTGCTACACGGGTCCGATGAAATTTCTTTTTATAGTTGATCTTTGTGCACTAATACGGAGCTTCGTCTCGCACCCGGTCTAAAATGGTCTATATAAATCAATGAAAAATAAGACTTTAATGACCCAATCAATCGGGAATAAATAGGGAAATGCTCACCTACCCATCAAAAAGAGGTTTTGGGTTACCGTTTTTTTTAAGCATTATTATTTTACTCACTTACCTATCAGAAAGAAGTTTCTGTCACCGTTAAACATATGAACGACTTTTAATGTAGTGATTTTATTTTACATCATCTTTAATATTGTTGATTATTATTTTTGTCTCTAACTATTGTTATTGTTATTGTTATTGTTATTGTTTTTATACGATTGTTTCATACAAACAACAAAAGAAAATTGAAATATAAAATATTGTAACATATACATCATACACAAATATTCTAGCATAAAACTTATTTTCTTAATAAATAATTAAAATAGAAAGTCAATCTTTCTATAATACAAATAAAGTTTTGGACAAGTTAGCCTAGTAAGGATTTGTCTAGGAGTTTATCAATTAATAGTTGTGGTGCCATGTCTAAGTTAGGATAGATAAGTGGTGGTCCAGATTTGTTTAGGAAGAAGATAAATCCAGCGAATGTGGTTTATCCAATAACACAATGTTACACACGGTTTATTTTCCCACTTTTCCTTTCATCTTTATCCATTAACATCCATGATCCATCCCAAACGCGATCAGTAGTAGGTAAAGATCAAAAGAACTAAAGAAGAGTATTCTTCTCTGATCTTTCTCTGGGTCTAGAATGGCTAGGTAAATCTCTTTGTAATTTATTGTTTGGATTTTATTTATTGATTTTATCGGTTTCTTTGGATTTAGTTAATGAAAGTGGACGAGATGTTTACATTGTTCCCTAAAAATCTGTTCATCTTCAATTAATTATATCAATATCCGTTCTGTTAATTTTGCTTTTACATAGAATTTCAATCTTGTTATATATATAATATATATATAATACCTTAAAAAGTTTTGGATTTTGCTACAATGGATTTTTTTCACTAACCGGATGAACAATTAACTGTGTTGATCTGTTACCATGCTTAATTGATCATCTTGATGTCTTTCAAGTGTTGATTGTTATTCATCCACGACGTTCTTACCATCCTCTGGGTTTTGGTAGGTACTTGAAGAGATTGGCATTGATATTCCTCCACAAGTTAGTGTTTGGTTCGATGTTTTGTTCATTTTAAAAGAATTAATACAATATGCACACTATCATTAGCTAACGTGCATTACTTTTTATTTAACAGTTATCTCAAGTTCCTAAATACGGGATCGCATCCAAGAAATTGGATGTCAGAGCAGATATGGGAAGGAAGCGTATACTAGCTTCAAATACCAATTCATGTTAATATTGTTTTGGAAAAAGGTGAAGTGCTTCAACATAATGACAAAATCGTTTAAAAGGAAGTTGATTGTAGTGAAGCTCAGATAGTGATTCAACAATTTTTTTATATTTTGGCATTCATAAACCTGTGCCGAAGGACAAGTGACATTATAAGATGAAAATGTATTGGGCAATGGATGAGTTAGACTTTGATGTCAGATACTTCGAGGAGGGTACCCCTACCCCTTCCAAAGTAAGTATATATTATCTAAACAAAAATTTACATATATAATTACAGTTCTTGAGTTTAATTTCTTAAGTTTAAATGTGGATTGCTATTTTATATCCATGATCAACCTAATTTATGAAAATAATCTATACATAGAGTATTCACATAACTTTAGAACAATCTGACATACTGAAAACTGTTATTCCAGCAGTAAATATGAGTTGATATTATGCTACTACGAGGTACGTCTCAACACACTATGCAAAAGAAAATTATATAGATCAACAAATACAAGAGTCTATTAGTTCCTTTATTAAAAATTGGTTGTGTGGGGTGATTGGGCAATCATGGTGATACAAGATTTGACTGTCCGCGGAAAAAATAAACAAAAAAATATGAAGGAATAAACTTGGCACCTACTTTTGAGGTTCATTCTATGAACAAACACCCTAAAATTGGTGATTGGTATGTCTTCCAAATTTGTTTTTTTATTATTGTTTCCATTTTTTGTATCTTGAATCCTGAATTAATGTTTTTGCTATTGGTGGCCTGAGATGAATCTTGAATCCGTGTTCATTTCACATTTCTCATCTATGATTTTTTTTTTCTTTTTGCATTTGTTTTTATGGTATAACGTAGTTGTTATTTGATTGCTTTCCCAATGCCCATTAACACTAAATGTTATAGTTATGACAATACTAAATATATAGAAAATATACACATTTGAGTAGTACAATACGAGTGTGGGGATATGACACAATGCTGATACATAGCGTCAAACTCGGCATGATAAAAAATTCAATTATTGGGAAATAATCTACTTGACTAATACCTCAAGTAATCTATAGTGTATATTTTCTTCGAGAAATTTTGTTGTGTTTACCACCTTTCCTTGCTCCATGTTTTGCAAGTTGGGAAAAATCTTATGTGCATGTTATATATAAGTCTTCTTTAGATAATAATTTATACAATGAAACTTTGATTTTTAGCTCTCAACTAAGGTGAATATTTTTTTTTTGTAGGTGCCTTGCTCTTAATAAGCCAACATGAATCGTACACTAGCTTTAAGCACAATAAAGATGTAGTAAAGATGTAGAGAATATGGATTGAGTTGTAAATTTAGATGTATACTAGGTTATAAGAGGCCCAATAGTTCTTTGTAAACTTGGCACAAAGAAGGGAAACCTGTTGCTGCATTTTACGGGTATTAAAGAATACTTTCCACCTAAATAACTATTTTTGTGTTAATTGTGTTTATTGAATAACAAACAACCAGTTTGGTAATAAGCAAAATCATGACAACAGTGCTTAATAAAGGCTATTACCTTATAAATTTAAAATGATGAATAATACCTATTTTTTAGGGTAGCCTTTTTATTAATAAGCTTTTCATGGTTTTCAATCATTTTATGCAGTGAATAGCTTGACCATTCGAATGACAAGACTATAAAAATACAGTGTGCTATGAGGACCATATAATACCTCTCATGGGAGTAGAAAGGATGCTCATATACATTAAAGATTTTAAGTGCATACTAGGTTGATCACGACTGATTCAGTAAGTAAACATGAGTTGCGACAATGCCATTACATTCGTTCATAGGTGATTCAGTAAGTACACATGAGTTGCGACAATGCCATTACATTCGTTCATAGGTGTAGTATGTTATTTTGAAACACCGTAAAATTGTGGAAACCATTCTGAAATAGGTGTTACCGCAATAAAAATTTGGTTTTTATTTTTAGAGATCATAATTACGGTTGTTCTACAAATTGTAAATTCTAAATTATTCATCATCAGTTTCAATAATAAATAGTTGAGTATTTATAACATTCTTTCTGTCAACGGTTGAAAAGTGTCATTCGTTGGCACGACTACTATCATGGTGGAAATCTAATCCCAAAAATTACATACACAGTGCATTCACGTAACAACATTCGACTCTATCAAGTACACGCTGGATAGGGATTTGGTATTATATGAACATGAGAGAGGTGATTTTTTAACCTTTCTATTCCGTTGCATAAGTTGTTTGGTACACAATAGGCTTTCAGGGAAAGGTCTAATTATGTGGTGGAATTGATTAGTGAATAACATGTTAGAGGACACATTTCCTTTCATAAAAGTATTTGCATAATTTTGAAGAGTGTAATGCATGCCCAAGCCCTAATGCTAAAGTAAAGAAAAGAGGCATTTTTGGTTGGTGTAACCTCGATATTACAAAAATAACCTTCAACATCATTGATACCACTATATATGTATTCGAGGGTAAAATTATATATTAAGCGTATTTTACATATTTACAAAGATATCATTGTTTTAAAAATAAATTTAAAATTTTTGTACTCTTATATCTTTTGATATACAAATCGGGTTTTTATAAAATTTATATATTTGGAAAGATTTTTGAATTATCTAATGAGTACAAATAAGAATATTTGATTTTTATTTTTAAGCAAAAAATTTCATTATATTCAAATTTTATGTTGTTATAGAGCCTAATACAAGCGTGTGCATCATACATGTACTCACACCCATTAACTTAAAATTAAATGCCTTAACTTCTGATTTTACAAGAGATTTTTTAAAAGTAAAAATTCTTTACAGATCACCATATGAGACTACACAAAAACCGTCTCCTCACATTTCTTTAAATGGTGGGATAAATATGGCCCCTGCTAATCCCAAGTGGACAGAATCCACCCTATATAAGGGGACGGTTTTTAAGTGGTCGCTTACAACCTTCCATAAAGAATCGGTGTTTTAAAGGTATCCCAAAGATGGACTTCGAAAAAGAAAATACCAAACATATTTTTGGACGAAAGTTCGCCAAAAGTGGACTTTAAAAAAATAATCTTTACAAAACAAAGAGATATAAGTATAGTATTTTTCTTAATGAAAATCAGGCCCAAAAAAATTATTTTTCCTATCACAAGCTCAAAATATTTCCTAGTTATTGTCAGACCCATAATTATTTGAAATTATGAAAAGAGATAAAGAAGACACGAGTACCCTTAACAAGTTTTACTTGTAAGGCAAAGAAATTTCGGATATTCCCTCTCTTTTGTAAAGTGACTGCTTTTTTTCAGGGGTATAATTGGCAAGCAAACTAGGATATAACATATCTAAAAATTCGTGACTTGAAATTTTACAAATTTTATCTCGTTGGGAAGCTTTTAAAGAGATCTACACAACGAGTGTAAACAACAATATTAAATTTAGATATTTTTACGAAAAAGTCGGAGGTGATTGTTTTTTTAGGCACAAATTTCGAAAAGTTGATACATAACCATTATGCAACCACTACAAATGATGCATAACTCATTATGCAGACATAACAAATGATGTATAACAAATTATGTAGTTATATTTTGGTTTATGCAACCACTAAAACGATGTATATGTCTAAAAAATAACATTCCAACAAAAAGAAGATACATAACTCATTATGCAGCCACCATAAAGGATGCATAACATATTATGCAGCCATATCTTAGTTATGCATCGCTAATTTTGTTATGCAACCACTAAAACAATGTATATACCTAAAAAATAATATTTCGGGAAAGAAAACTATACATATCGAATTACGCGGCCACCACAAAGGATGCATACATATTTTGGTTTATGCATCTACTAATTTGGTTATGCAACCACTAAAACGATATATGTGACTAAAAAATAACATTAAATAAAAAAACATAACGAATTATATAGACACCACAAAGGATGCATAATACATTGTGCAGCCATATTTTGGTTCATGCATTCACTAATTTGGTTATGCAACCTCTAAAACGATGTATGTGTCTAAAAAATAATATTCCAACAAAAAAAGGATGCATAACAAATTATCATTTCGAAAGGCAATGAGAAAAGCTATTGAATTAACTGAGCAAGCAGATACAAAAGGAATTCAATGCAGTCATTTTGTCGACTGCATGGCAGGTTATGCATCCATTTTTGTAGCTTCATAACAGGTTATACAACCATTTTTTGGTTGATTTCAGTGCTAACAATTTTTTTTTGACGCATAGTACATTATGCAACCATTTTCTCGGATGCATAACACGTTATGCATTCGTTTTCTCGGATACATAATAATTATGCAACCATTTTTTATTTCAGTGCTAACAAAAGGGGGTTGTATAGCGCACGATGCAGTCATATTCTCGATTGCATAACAAGTTGTGCAGACATTTTTGTAGTTGCATAATAAATTATGAATGCATGTTTTTGTATAATCATTATGCAACTATTTTCTCAGATGCATAACAAGTTATGCATCCATTTTTGTAGTTGAATAACAAGTTATACAACCATTTTTTGGTTGATTTCAGTGCTAACAAAAAAATTTGATTCATAACGCGCTATGCTGCCATTTTCTCAGATGCATAACAGGTTATGCATTTGTTCTCTCGGATGCATAATAGATTGTGCAGCTATTTTTTTTTTTCAGTGCTAACAAAAAGAGCTCGCATAACGCGTTATACATATATTTTTGTAGTTACATAACAGATTATGCAGACATTTTTTAATTGATTTCAGTTCTAACAAAAATGTTGTTGCATAATGCATTATGCACTCATTATCTCAAATGCATAACAGGTTATTCATATATTTTTATAGCTGCATAACAAATTATGCAACCACTAAAAAAATTCTAATAAAAATTCATCAATTACAACGAATGATAAGTCTTATAATTATAATATCAAGAATACAATTACTTGGTCATCAAAATAATAAAAATGAAAAAACAGGCTACAGAGTTCCAATAACACAGGCTACAAAGTTCCAAAAAAAATAACAAAACTGAAGTGAGCAGGCACTATAACAACAACGTTCTTAACAACATTATTCTTAATTGCAGATCCAAGGTATAACGGTATACTCAGGACCATGTAACCTTTTTTCACCGTTGTTGACAAGTGTGCTACTCCCTGCACCTTCAACACTAGCTCCACTAGCATTTAAAAATTCAGCAAAATCAACCAACTCAGGCTCTTTGGCAACATTTGACAGTATAGTCTTTCCATTTGCCAAATAAGCAGCCATAAAAAAATACATTTATGCGGGATAAATATTCTACCCACAGGCTCTCCTGAAATGCAAAGCAAAACGTAATGCATCATAAAGATATTTATATTTGATTGATTGGAAAATGCATAGCTGTAATATGTATCAGAAACAATAGAACGAGATATTAAGATACAATACCACCCATTGAACTTCTTGCACAGTTAAAAGACCATCTCCACAGCCAATCCAATCAGATACATCCCCAGTTCAGTCTATGAATCCCAAAGAAGCCTAAGTAAAAGAAACATTTCCAAGAGACAATAATCCTCTATTAAGGTGAATGCATGCATATATCATACTTCAAGAGTAAACAACTCAAGAAACCTTAGATTTTTAAGGTACAAATTTATATATTTTAACACCTTCTTTCAAACGCAACCCATTTGTTCTCGTTCTTTTGGCATGTTCCGAACTAGCAAGGTTCGAAGTTTTGTACATAATATATTATCGCCAGCATTACTGTGGATCACTTATGACAAAGAATGAAAGTGATAGTGCATTAACATATCCATCTCACTTCCTCAGCAATGCTAGAAATTAAGAAAGCTGATGGCGGGAGTTGAAAACATCAAATGACCCACCTAATGCTCCTATCCTTAACAACTTAGACAGTATAAATTAAACACATCAAAGATTCACTTAGTAGACTAAAGCCAAATAGGTGAATCTGGGTAGGGAAAATCTAAACAAGATCAGAGATAAACTAATACTAAATGTTACTAATAGTTAGCTAATTACAATAGGATTAATACACAATTTAGGGAACCTAGACTAAGATTAAGCAGACAGGAAATATACTAACCATAGTCCAGCAGATCCCAGTTAACTACTACTCATCGTGTCAGGACTTACTCTCCAAAGAGATTGGCTTCATTCATTCATATCATTATCCATTTGACCAATACATACAAAATGCAAATGGGTTAGTCTACTTCTACTTGTTGAAAGCATTTGATACAACATCAAAAGATATACCCACCTAAGAATGACAACTTAATAATGTTAATTGATAAATGAATAGGTAAAATTCAAATCACAAATCATGATTCCTACTAAATCTATTTGCCTAAGGAAATTATCCATTCAAAAGACAGAAGAAGAATAATCCACAATTTCAAAGCTCAAAATTGTTTGTAATACTGAAAAGGATTAATAAAAATTCAAATTTCACCGTTTGCAAAAGATTAAACATGGGTCTATCCACATCAAACATTCAAAACCTTTTTTGCTGTCTCTCTGCCTCATGCAAGAGAGACCCCAAAGTAATAACAATCTCAAAAAGTACATTCTTCATCACAAGTGCAACTGACATTGAATATCTGTGTAACAAATGAAAACACCCACTCAAAAGCTAGTAGTACCAATGACATTAAGATCATCTATGATTCCGTTGAAATTAACTAACCATAGATTCTAGCATCAATCTAATCGAAATCGAAAACGGTTATTAACCATAAATTTTATATGTATCATCTATAAAACGAAATCAACAGAAAAAACTAACAAACACAAATTGAACAAAAAAAATGTGCCGATGTAAAATTGATGAGTACCCAAAAAAAATCTTACATCAATCTAATCGAAATCGAAAAAAAAATCATGGGTAGGAAAAAAAAGACTACCTGCATCTTCATTGATCCAAAATAGTCGAAAACGAGACCAAAATCACATACGTACACATCTTGAGTTTTTCTTGTACAACATGCAATATATAACCCTAAATCAATTTTTTACCTTAACTTGTTCGATTGGATGGTAAACCTAAGTTCCTCCGCGCCGTGATCAGGAAAAAATTGTTTCTAAGGATAAACAGAACAGAGACCTGATGAATTATTTAGGAAGGTCCCTTTGGGAACAAAGAAAAAGCAAAAACCCAATTTTGAGAAATATAGATCTGTCATAAAACCGAGGAAAAGGATGTGCGGATGACGCTTAGAAAAAAATGAAAAAAATGAAAAAAATGGTCCTGACTCCTGACTTTAGCTTTCACTGATGAAAATGAGAATGTAACAAAGCCACAGTTATCCACCGGTATATCATTTTTCCCTCGACTCCTAGCTCATTTTGGATCACCTATTTTGACGGGATAATGAACAAATAAAAACATCAAGCTCTTCGTTCCCGCTCTACGAGATCAACTAAAGGGGGTTAAAGTTTGAAGGATGGGCGTCCCATCATGGTACCAAATGATTTTGAGGATTAACACAACTCATATCATTCACCAAGAGAAATCAGCCACCAGATTATTTGGCCTCAGAAGCATAACCAATGTGTAGTTCTTTGCTCCAAAAAGGAAATTGGATTATATGTAACTGAAAAAGAAATATCAAAATGAAAAAAGAAATGATCAAGATGGAGAAGATATCCAATTTTAATTCCAGTAGTTATACAAAGAGAGTTGTTAACTTGTTATGCAGATCAAGGAGAGGATGGTCCAACCGTCCAAGCCAAGGCATCAAAAGGACACTTATGGACACCAAACCCTTGCTTCATATATTTTGAATGAACCCTGAATACACATAGTAAACCAAACAGGCCAGAGTATAGGAAGTGGTTATATATTCTGACTAAACCTGCATTACGGATAAGAGTAAGAGTGGCTTGCTATTCCATTCTGGTGGTAGACAGGTCTTACTAGGAACATATCGGCATCATTGCCCTGCTTGTGAATAAATTAACCAAATATATGCTGTACTTTAAGACAAGTACACCACTGAAGATGGGCCCTTCAAGTGAAAAAGGGCATGCCGAAAAGAATGAGCAAAACACTAAGAAGGAGATTTCTGCACTTACTAGCCCTTAGCCTAGAGCCACAATGGAATATAGGGCATAAAATGACTACAAGAAAATGTCCAAGCAAGCTTGAAGCAAGATAACCAAAACCAAGCTGAATCCGATCCGTCTCATCAGCAACCAAACATTCTACTCGCATGAAAAACTGAAAACTTGATTGAATACTTAATATATGGCTTTCTTATTTCAACCTCTACTGCAGAAAGACCAGCATATACATTAAAAACGACCATTGAAACAATATCATAACAGTGAACTAACATAATAGCTTAGAGAGAATAAAGCATTAACACGTTTCAAACTGCAGACGAGTAGCACCATGAATGAATAAAGCTGTTCTTCTGATAAACACAATAGTACAGACTTCGTCCAATACAAGTAACCTATCTCGTCCCTTATACTGAAACTCAAAACCCCATGTGGATTCTAACAATGCCTAAATGGGTGTTATCAAGTATGCCGTGGGCTATCATTACAAGTGAAAACTGAAGAAACACCTGTTTTATTTCAATAGCAACAGTCTATGATTAGATGTTCCACAACAGTTGCCAGTTAAAAATGCTCACCATGTCTTCTATCCTAGCACAGAGGCGAGACAACCAGTTTTAAGTTTAGAATTGCTATTACATTTCACATTCACTTGCTGCACTTGCACATGGAAAGTGTAACAATCAATTTAATAATTAAAACAGAATCGATACATAATCAGTTTTTACAGAACAAATGAGTACTTATTTCACTAAGCAGATGACACTTCAAAAGGCTTTTGATTCTTCCAAATTCACAACCCATTGGCAAAGTGATCTTCAAAACTGTCCCTCTCTTCCTCATAAAAAAATAAACATTACTCGTCAAACAGTTCACCTTTGTAAATCTTGCAAGAACACAGGCCAAGCCACAAGACAACAAGCACATTGAAGTTACTTGAGTTTCTTCCCATGTTTTCCGAGTTACAACTCCAATTATATTCACAAATAACAAATTACCTAAAATCCTACAGCATAGATCTTCTAAACTCAAACCATATCTCATAATGGTTAAACAACAAACTATCATGAGTATGTTTTCCAACATATTCAAGACCTAAACGCGACAACCGTTTAGTACATTCATCACTACCTAATCTCGAACAGAACTTAATATTATGTGAAACAAAAATCCTTCCATCAGATGGTTCCAATTTACCACTTAATCTCTCTAATCCAATCCACACAAGATTATCCGGCATATGTAAGAAAACAGCACTAGCATAAATTAAGTCGTAAACAACATCCGATCCAAATCTAGTAAAATCCATATCTTCCCCTTTCAGAATTAAGGGCCGTTTGTGTAATAAACCTTGGGATGGTAGTTCATACCTAAATGCAGCTATCAATGACAATTCATCTCTTTCTAAACAATGAAAATGTTGAGAATCTAAGAACCTAATAAAATGTAAACCAACACGAAGAGTACCACACCCAATTTCAAGAACCCGAGAACCCGGAATTAACTTACTCGATTTGGCTAGAAATTCAAATACATCTCTACCACCTGCCCATGGTTCTCCATAATTACTATGGTGTTCTTCTACTAGTAACTCACCAGGACATGATAAAACAGTGTGATTCTCAGATTCCTCACCCTCGTAATGTGAAATTCCTTTAAACCTACAAACAAAATAAAAAACACAAACAAGAGTGTTAGTATCAAGGGTATGTTTGGCCATTATGTCTAAAAAAAACCTAGATCTTGCACTTACTGAATAAGATCTTGGAGTTGTTGAGCACGAGTACGAGGATTGATTCCTTTACGACGCTTATTATATGTTTCCATGTAATCTTGTAATTGGTTCTTTTGGATTTGATTTTTCAACCAGTTGATATCTTCTGGAGTAGCAGACATTTGATTGGTTGATGATCTCTGGTAGGGTTGGTAGTTATTGGTACTGGTAGCGGTAGTGGTGGTGGTGGTGGAGATTGTTGGACTTAGGGTAGAAGTGGGGCAATTGCAGGGGGTAGTGGAGCAAGATGAGAGGAAAGGAATGAGGAAGAAGATGAAAATGGCAGAGGCAGCTACTGAAGCTACCAAGACTGGTACTGAAATCACTACACCTTTCGGTGGTGGTGCCATTTTTTTTGTTTTTTTTTGTTTTGAGAGAGGCAGTTATTATCGACTCGATCTTGTTATGGAGGATTTGTCGAAGGAAAATTAAGGGTATTTTTTATCATTTTGACATGGCATTAGGTGTCGTTCGGTATCATATTGGAATCGGCTGATTCGGTTCTGGTTTTAGGTAGGAATTGCCATTTGGTACCAATGTAGTTAATTTTAGATCTCGGTCGTCTCGGCCGAAACCTTGACACCTTGATAATAATATTTCGTGGAGATTATCGGTGAAATATCGGAGTCCCAAATCGTATATCTAAATTTTATACATGTGAATGCCAAAAATTAACTATATTTTTGTTGATTTATTACCAAGAATCTTAACAACCATACTTTAAGAAGAGATCATATTAGTATATTACAATTCTAAGTTTAAAGTTCCAAAAATCTAGATTAAACAACGCATATATCTTGAATATCGGGCGAATCTCGACCTATCGGGCGAATCTCGACCTATCGGTCGATACGACGATATTTATAGATTAGTCGCGCTCTTGAAGCGATACCTTGAATATCGTCGTTACCGCGGCCGTAACAGCCGATATTGACCACATAGTTTGGTACTAATGTAATGAGCTGGTTTAATGGCAGGTTCATCCATTAAGTTACACTTCACCGGAGGTCCTTTTTTAAAAAAGTTTTAATTTTTAGGTCCTAAACGTTGTTCTAGGGTCCATAACACGTGTGGAGAGACCAATGCGGTCTATTTCGGCCGAAATGGCCGAAATTTCGGGTTTCGGGGTGAAACCGAAAAAATTCAAAGGTTATCGGTGAAACGATTTTTTAACGAAATAATCGCCGATATTTGCAAAAAACCGAAATTTCAGCCGAGATGGGCGAAATTCACCGAAATCACCGAGATAGATTTCTGACCGTTGGGTGAGATTTTTCTTTTAATCCAACGCGTGAGATTCTGAAGTTCAGAAATGAAAATCTAACCTAATCCTCTTCTCCGTCTTCGATCTCCTTCCTCTGCAAAACTTTCATCTCTTCAGTCTCTCTTTAATTTTCATGCCATCCAGCGTTTTGCAGGTATGTACCCCTTCTTTTGTTTCTTTTTTGTTCTTTTTGCTTTGATGAATAAGAAGAAGGTGAGTTCCCTGTATCTTCTTTTGCTGTGGCCAGTGATCAAGGATGAAATTTTCCATTACTAGGTTTCTCTTCAAGAAATTTTCCATTAATAGGTTTAGATTGTTTGAATGTTCCCTGTATTATCTTTTGCTGCTGTGAGTTCCCTGTAAAGTTTGAATGTTTTTGTTGCTGTGATTATTTGCTTGAATTTGAAACCATGTAAATTAGTTTGTCTGGACTCTGAATGTTGAGTAAATTTTCATCCACTAGTAACACCAATCAAACATCTTTGAACCTCAAAAACCAAAACCCAAATTCTATCAATAGCCAAATTTATAACCATATTTATGATTTTTCAAGTTTTGATAAGAAATGGTTTTCAATTGTTGTTCCTGATGTTACCACTGAAGGGGTTAACGAGTAGCCATATGTTGTTTCTGATTTTTCAAGTTTTGATAATAAATTGTTTTGATAAGAAATGGTCCTCCTGATGTATACTCATTCATGATTTATATTTTGTTTTGGCTAGAATCTAACTTTTAAGCTTTGAAGTAAACAGCAACCATATGCATTTTCATAATTCAAAAATGCACTTGTGTTATATTGTAGAATGATTGGGTATAGTAAGAAAACCATACAGAGCATGACTGGTTACTCCGTGATACCATGCTTTGCGTACAAGACACATATACTCATATATGAAAACCATACAACAGTTATGTCACCTGCACTAAAAGAATGTATTCAAGAAGATCTATTCTTGTTTAAGATCGCCAACATTGATCTGAAATAAGTTTATTCGCAACGTAGTGAAAAAATCATTTTTCTGCTCTACCTGTTTACTCAAAAATCATCAAAACTGATAATTTCCTCACTGTGGTTAACTTCATTGTTCATTTAGATTCCAAAAATATAAGGGTAATATCATTCTTGTTCATTGTGGTTAACTTCATTGTTCTTATATATTCATAAGACAATAACTACTAAATGTTCTTGTAAAGAGAAAAATGTACTAACCTGACATTCATCAAGAAAAATGGCAGAAACCTCGAACAAGAATGATAGGCCTGTAACAAGCAAAAAAAAAAAACTGGCACTCTAGAAAAAACAGAAATTGGGCGAATGTGAACTTTGAAGTTGTTCTTTATCTCTTTGTTTCCTGTTTGAACTTTGAACTATATATGGAATCTATGGATCTATATATTTCGGATGGAAAAACATTTGTTATAACGTTGTAATATATTTATAGTTATAAAATGTGAACTAGTATTTTTTTTATAAAATTATAGGTACAAAATAAATGGACCGATATTTTGCCGAATTTTTTTCCCGATATACCGGCGTACCAGTGTATCGCTCTCGGCCGGTATGAACCGAAATCCGATATGGAACGGCCTTGGGAGAAACATTGTTTTAGGAAATGCCCAAAATACCCTCAGGTATAATGATATTCTAGGTTGAATTTTTTCATTTCAGTTTCTGTTTGGAGCAACAGCTCTGGCGATTCGACGGAGATTTTCTTATAGATTTGATAGAATCGCGAATCGACACTCGAGAAGTTAGTGTAATTTTTGTTCTAAAAGCCAAATCTTCTTCTTATTCCTCTGATCTTGATTTAAACATCTATTTGTTGTTGTTTCAAACCCTAAAATTTTAAAGAATCGTTGTTTCAATTTGAACCCGAATTTTGTTATTAGAATCAGTATTAGTTCTTCGTGTAATCGGTTCTGTAAATTGCAAGGTAAGAAATACTTTCTGTTATTTGATTTCCATCTTTTTTAAGTTTCAATATTTGGGATGTGGTGAATTCTTTTATTATTAGGCAAAGCACTTTATGAGAATTTTCTAACAAATATGGATAATTATGATCTTGTAGTGTGTTTTGGATGTTGAAGATAGTTGTTAATTGAGTTTGTATCAATAACCAGTAGACTTCACTAGCTGATGCACAAGCTTTTAAAAATGCACCAGGTGGTTTTCCTGCTAATGTTGCTGTTGGTATATCTCGTCTTATTGGAACAATTCACATCATCTTTTGTTGGCAAACTATCACACTGAGTTTAAATATTTTGTTTTATAAGTTCTTTTGTGGGAACTTAATGTTTTCCCTTCTTATTTGAGGAGATTATCATATTTATTTTCAGGTTATTTAGGTCTTATTTTGTGTTTCTGATCCATTCTTTTTAAATTTATTCATAATTACCTAGTTTCTATTTTTTTTGTCTTGGAATGATCCTACAGTGTGTATACATTGTACTTTTTTTCTTCTTATATGTTTAGTGTGCATCTACAAAATTTCCCTTCTTTTAAAATTAATTAATACTGTATTATCCATTTTCGTCGAATTTTTGAAACAATGCAGCTCTACTATACTCGGATTGATTGACAGAAAAAGCACGAAACCACTATGGACTTCCTTTTGCTTCATGCGTATCTGCATGGCAGAGCCAGGCATGAGATTAGCATATATGGCCAAAGGTAAACCTTGTTGATCCCATTTGGTTCATTTGGAATCCATTATTTAACATATTGGGTACTTCATATCAGTTAGAAGATTAAAGCATACTGTGTATCCACAGAATTTTTGTATTAGGTCTCAAGAACCTACTAGGAATCACTGCCTTTTACTTTACGATCGTGAATCACTGCCTTTTGATTTCACTAATAGCTAACACAGCTTAAACAACATATTATAATCTTTCTTTTCATTGTAAACTATTTGTATAATGTCGTTTGTTAATTGGTGTTATGATAGGTGGTAAGCAATTGCAACTTGTGCAATAGGTAGCCATTGTAGATGGTTGATATAAAATCATTGAAATGTGGTTTTTAAGGGATTTTGTTCTGTAGAATCACTTTAAAACATCTTAATTTCTTATTGTTCTGCATTATAGCTGTCCTGTTGTTCTATATATTATTTGATACCATTTTATGTAGTTGGCAATTTATAAGGAGGTCGAGGGGGCAGCGCCACCTCATAAACAATGGTAATCCATCTATCCATCTAGATTGAGATGGCGACAAGAGATGTCACAGACCTTTTTTTTGAGTTTATATCCATTTTTCTCTCATTTTTCTTATTCCCCATCTTCATTTGCCGAATAGTGGTTTCTGATTTTGATAACACTGATCTCTGACCTGGATATATTGTTTTTGACTGTTATTAGTGTTTGTTGTTTCCTTATTAGGTCCTCATTCCATGCTGAAGATGTTGTTGGATGCTTCAAGAGGTATTATCTCTTCTGTGATAAGATGAATGTCAGTTTAGTAGCCAATATATGATGTTATTGGTAGTTCAGTTCTTCAACCTTTACTAGCAGTGTCGAATAAGATGAGTTGATTTATTGTTTCTCATCAGTTATTATGGTGATGGATGATGGAAATGTTGTATTTGTGTGAGCTCCAGCTGCTAAGGTAACAATTCTCTTCTACCTTCTTTATTATCTTTTAGTTTCATTCATTTACAAGCCTTTGGAGAATTATCAAGGATCCTTGCTTGAAATTTTAAAGAAACAAAGCATGTGTATTTTCTTTTTCTTTTTTGGGTGTGTATATTCTGTAGGTTCGATACTAGTAACGGTTGCTTCCACAAAATCAAATAGTGTTTTTCAATGTTGAGTCAAATGGTCTTTTTCAATGTTAAGTATAGCATAGACGTACATTTTGCAGCTAATGAATGCTAATGATTCTCAGACAAATATTGTAGATAATTTTCGCAGCTTCATTTGGTATAATTTGGCAGTGCGTATATGGATTTAGCATCATGCATAGGTTTTAGATGGAATTAGTTGTTTTTTCTAATGCATTCCCTGCTATGATGCTTAAAATCAAATGTATTAGTATAGCCAATATGTACTGACAGTTGTCAAATGAAGAATAACCTTTTTAGCATTATGCATAGGTTTTAGATGGAATTAGTTGTCTTTTCGAATGCATTCCCTGTTACGAAGCTTAAAATCCACTGAACATATGAGTGTAGCCAATATGTACTTAGTTTTTTAACAGTGCAGAGTAACTATACTGAATTTTTAACAGTGCAGAGTAACTGCACTGAGTTCTTTACTATCAGCTAATAGTAATATTGTAACTATTGTGGGTGCAGACTGGTTGGAGATGCCCTGTTTTTTAAACTGTCCAATTTTCCATCTGGAGATCCCTATTCTTAAGTTTATGTTTTTCCCTCTATCCTATCGCATTTAACCAAAGGTGACCATTTTTAGTTTTGGGACTTGAGAATAACAAGTTTTCATTTTTCGATCTTTGAGTGGGACATATGTCTTTAAATGCGAACTGCACTGAGTTTTTTTAACAGTGCAGAGTAACTTCACTGAATTTTTTAACAGTGCAGAGTAACTGCACTGAGTTCTTTACTACAATTAGTATTATATAAACCTTGCAATAGGACACATATATAGATTTTCATTACTACCAGGTATGGATGCTAATTAGTTATAATATTAATTTTCATTACTTCAATATGCAATGAATTATCCTGGTCCCGATCTTTTATAAAGTTTTATATAATACTAATTTCCATTGCTTCAATATGCAATGAATAATCCTGGTCCTGATATTTTCTCCTAATCAGTCCCGTTTTCATCTATTATACAAGTAGTAATACTAGTACTAGTACACTTTGCGTAACTCTTGTGTAGAACAGGTTTAGCTAGAATTCATGATACATTATGTTGCAATTTGAATGGGTGGATTCAGAAAATATAGAGATCAATGTGTAGATCTCATAATAGATATACATCGACCTTCAATGAGTTATCGACTTACAGTCAAACATCTGTATTGCAGTAGCTAACTAAGGCATGTTGAATTTAATGTAATTATGTATGAACAAGTTTGCATCAAATATTACATTCTCATCCCTTTGGGTGATACAGGTACGTACGTTGTCATGTGTACATGGGAATGATACTATGATGGCAACTGGCAAAGTGCATTTTTTGACATACTGTGAATTAGTTGGAGCTTGGATGATTTTAATGAAGTGAAAGTTAGAGAACAAAGGGTAGTTCAAGACGCGTAGTTTTTACTGTTAATATCTTTTCACTTTTTGAGAGTGTAGTTTCTATGTACCGTCAATTTCTTAAAGTGCAGTTTTTATATACTCATTATCCGAAGTGCATATTGACGAATATGTTTTTATCAAGTTTCAAGGAGCTACAAATGTTGTTCCAAGTGCTCCTACTTTTCTATCTGAACAGGTTGATCTGTTTGGTGGAATTGAATTTAAGACACGTTAATGATTTTTTTTCCTTTTCTTGAATCATCATCTATTGGAGATACTTGAGAGGTATTGCGAGGAGACTCCGAATACGCCTTCAAGGAGATTCAATCGCGCACTGATAGACACAATTTTGTGTCTTATTTAATCTCATATTTATATTGCTATTACTCAGTTTTTGTATTAATAATGTCATGTGATTGTGTTTGTAGGTAACTTTGGAAGAGTAAACTTGTGTGAACAAATTGGATTAAAAGTGTTAAAGGCACCCGGAAAAAGTTATAAAGGAACCCAAGAATTGATAAAGGAACCCATGGATTGATAAAGACACCCACTTCTCAAATTCAAACAAGAATATTGGGTGGGAAATTCTCTCTTCTCATCTGTGTGAATCCGTGAACAATTTGGAGAGTATTTTGGACATAATTATTCTCTTACCAATTTTATGAGGAGTTTGTACGAGTTTTAGACACATATAATCACAATACGAATCGTATTAAACTAAATTTCATGTCCGTGGAAAGAAAATCAGGGAGGATATTTTTCATTCACGTGAAAAAGGGATTTGTTTCCTATTTAACCTGATATGGTTTCTAAACTTTGCGAAAGAGCTTCAAATAAATCAGGGAAGAGACTTAATAATCGAGATCAAATCGAGAAGAATAATATCAAAGAAGGAAAAAATAACCGAGAGAGAATCATTCTCGATCTGCCTGATAGAACCTAATATCTACATTGCAGAATGAATTGAATTGGATTAGATTTATTGGTTTGTTACAGGACTCTAGTATACATGCTTCTGATAGAAGCGTACATGACACATTTACCACACACTCATCTCACACACTCTTTACACACACACTTACTACACACATGCTTTTACCCTCTCTCAAGCTCAAGGAGGTTTGAAGAAACTACTTGAGATTATACATGCTTTTGCAGTCACACACATAATAATAAGAATGATGCACTAAGCAAGTTGTGTGGCAACAATAGATAATGCAGGTGAAAGAATCAACAAATCATAAGAATGAGGTGCAAAATGAATTTCAGAAGAATCTTTAGTTGTACAAGTTAAATGTGAAGTGTTGTATACTAGCATTAGCAAAGTAAGCACCAGCTGCACTCCATGACCAGAAGAAATGTTGGTTCCAGGGATGCTAACCAGAGCAGGCTCCCATCAAGAAGGAGCAAACCCGTTTGATGGAGCAGTATGAGAGTTATCAGAAGAAGCTGTGGCAAGGGCCAATGAATCTGCATTATCCATACAGTTTGAATCCTGAACCCAGAAAAGTAAGAGTAGGAATTAGCAGCACCATTATCCTTCTGAGCCTTTAACAGAGGGGTTATGTATTCTGTCTTGTTGTACAGTTCGTGGAACAAATGTGCCAAAACTGACTGAAGAAGAAGAACAGTCTGATGTGCTAAGTCTGGAACCAGTAGGAAAAGAAATTGGCAATGAAGTATTTCCATAGTGCAGAGATTAACAATGATGTATCTTCATAGTACTTGTAAAGAAACCACACAAGAACCACAAGATCAGACCATACAACACGCTGATTGTCCTGTAATTCATGCTTTCACACAACACACCAATGTGAGAAGCAAGTGCCCAATCTGCCTTGCGTTTATTTATATACATAGCGGCAGCCATAACATTGTATGCCTACACTGCGAGTAACCTGAAGTATACACCGAAACATATCTTGTAAAGCCATATAGGTGAACCAAGAAACTGAGTTGAAGAAGAAACCAAACTGGAAGAAGCAAAGCCATACTGATGATGCAGAGTTTGACAAGTGAAAGACTCACTCACTGCAGCTTAAGAGCCATGGATCACCAAAGAAAAATGCATAGAAAAGAAACCGGCAACACAGCAAACACAGAAAAAATCATTTCCTTCCACTTATTTATGCAGACATACTAGCAACAGCCACATGAGGAATTGTCTTCACTGCACAGTCAACTAGACTCTCAAATCTGAGATGGAGAAGAAAAACTAGTTCCATCATAACATGCCAAAAAGCACAGGACACAGAGTTTTAGAAGTGAAGAATGAACTCACTAACTGCATCCAGTATAACCTTCTCAATACGCAAAGGTTAGGAAATCAGATCAAGAAAACAAGAAAGAGATTGAGAAAACATCTTGCCAAAATGAAGTAGCAACAACAAAGAAATCAGAATGAGAAAATCTTGAAATATTACTGAAATTAAGATTAAGGAACCAGAAGGAAGAGATGCTCATGATCAAGAGGACTATAACTCTGTTGAATGAAAAGAAATCAGCATCAACAAGAACCTGATGCAGAGTTTGAAGATTTTGATGAGTGAACATGGAGAAGGAATTGTAGTGAATGAAGATAATGAATTGATTGAAAGAGAGAAGAAAATTGACAAGAAAATAAAGAGAAAGCAGTGTACGCAGGGAATCATGAAATTGAAGTAAAAAATTCGAAAAAGGAACTTGAACTCACATGAATGAAAAGAACATTGAACAATGCTGAGGTTACTCAGTCTTATTTGTATTAGATGAACAATGTTGGTGATCTTTGCACCAGTCTTACATGTAGAAAAACATCAATGCTGATGGGACAACATCAGACTTACATGGAATCAACAATGCTAATGGCACAACATCAGTCTTACATGTATTAGAAAATCAAAACTGAAATTATTCAGTCTTACATGAATTGGATCTGAAAAGATCTGAAGAGAATGAGATTGAATCTCAAACATGAACTAAAACGAAACACAAAACCAGTGAAAATGTTACTGTAATTCATCAAGACAGTATCAGGAACAGAGATTGAAGTAGAATGAAAGTGAATCTTAGCAGCATCAGAAGAACATCATCAAAAGCAACTTGAATCAGCAGAACAAGTTTACCCTAGAATTTGAGAACATTAATTGTTGTTGTTGTAGATCTGAATCCATTAAACAAAGAATGAAGAAGCAACAGAAGAAATTGAAATATAATTTTAACTTCTGTGATTGAACTTCTGAAAGACTGAACAACATCAATTGATTGATGACGATGAAGAATTTGGATTTACCCTACCCAAGGATCTGCGCCGTGAGGCTTTGGCGCTCTGATACCATGATAGAACCTGATATCTACATTGCAGAATGAATTGAATTGAATTGGATTAGATTTATTGGTTTGTTACAGGACTCTAATGTATATGCTTCTGATAGAAGCGTACATGACACACTTACCACACACTCATCTCACACACTCTTTACACACACATGCTTTTACTGCCCATAATTGAGAAGATATGATTCGAGATTTGGGAGTAAAAGTGGTTGTACTATATAAAGGATTCGAATGGAAGATCAAGGGGAAGCTGGCAGAAGCCAGGAATCCACAGAATCAAAGAAAAAATCTGTAAAAAATAATAATAAGGTTCTTGATGCAATTGACGTGAAGAAGAACAAATTGTTGTAAGAAACTGTCGTTAATAACCGTTGCCAAAGCTTTTGACTATAAAAGTAAAGGCGACGGTTTAAGCTACAGTTACATCGACAGATAAAATTTTAAAGAATACAGAAGCTGTCGTTTATTCAGTAAAGAACTTTAATCCTTCTGCAACACATTTGGTCAGTTCTTTATTGTAATTCTTTAATAAAATCATGAATAAAATCGTTTCTTCTACTCTTTTTGCCATGAATAGCTAGAACCCTCACCTAGGATTAGAGAGGAAGTCCTATTGTGTTTACTAGCATGTTATAATTATTTTCTATATCAATTTCTCATGGTCCTATTTCTTGATTAATCATGATAATAATTTCTTCATATGTCCTATGATGCTTAATTAATCATTCTAAATATTTTTATTAGAGAATAGCATTTTATAGTGAAGTATTGTTAATCTTTTGAGAAAAGTAATTTGATTAAAATTCCATATTTTCCAAGACGCAAATAATTGTCTGTAGTCGTCTTGAGTATTATTTTGAGAAAATTATAGAGAATGGTTGTAAACATCTAGTAAGCATAATTGTGATGAAATCTCAACATCCTAGGTTTTCTTTCACTTGTAAATCAATTTTAGTTTTATTTTCTGTGTTTTAGAATTTTAGAATATAATCACCGATCGATTTGTTATTAGCACAATAATTGACTAAAACTAGAAATTGCAATTCCAAAATCCTTGTGGAACAAACCGTGCTTGCATATTGTCTCATCGATAGCCATGCTCTTGTTGTATAAATTAAAATCCCATCAAGTTTTTGGCATCGCTGCCGAGGATTAAGAAATTTTGATTTTCAAATTTTCTTTAATTTTATATTAATTATTTATGGTTTTTATTTTTATTTTATTTTCTAGAGTTTATTTGGGTATTTGTCTTGTTTTGTTGTGTAGGTAATATTCTAGATTTATTGTGGAATTTCCTACCAAAAAAAAGGTACGTAACAAAACAATTTTTTTTTTATTTTCATTAATTCTTAGATTTTTTGTTAAATTTTTTTGTAGAACAATTGTATATATTTTTGATTTTATTTTATTTTGTATATATATATTAAAAAAAAACAAGTGCATACACCAATTGCATCGTTAGACTACCAATTTTAGGAAAACCTGTGGAAAAGTAAGTTGAACCCGTGCCTTGGGCCTGATGGGGTTTACCAGCTGAAATTCCATAAGCCTTAGCCTGTACCTTGGACCAGTATTTGACTGTAGGTATATTTATCTAAGGAAATCTGAGCCTACCTATTTTAGTCGAACTTGCATTTGCACTGCACTTTAAAAAAATGTCGAACTGGTATTATGAGGACCAATATAATGAGTATCGACATGAACTTCAAAACGGGCATTATCCGTACATGACTCTAGTGTAGATAGTACTTGAGACCACTACCAGCCTTCTGAAGGTTATGGTTCATACCATAGTGATCCCAATTACTATTCGCACGCTCACCAGTCGTACGAACGGGTAAACGAGCAATATTATATTGAGCAAAATGTTAGTTCTCCATTTTTGGAGGATTTAATGAAGCATTTGCATCATGATACTTCTTATGATCAAAGTATTTCTTTAGAAGATTCACTCAAGAAGTTAACTGAATCGACACGTAGGAGTGACATATCAATGGAGAAATTTTATGAAGAGTAACTTAGGTATGATTTAGATCAAAATAAAAGACTTGCAGCTTTAACTACCGCTCTCAGTGATCTTAAGACACGTTTAGATGAAATTGAAGAAGAAGAAGAACGGTTAGCTAATAATATTGTTCAAAACGAATTTAATTGCCAAAATAGTGTTTCCAATTTTACCCTTAATAATAATGACAAATATTTACCTAATCTAGAGGACGAGGTTAGAATTGAAGACACTACTTGTTCAAATAAGGTTCAATCATCTTTATGTCATTATGAGGATGAGGATAGTAATGATGAAGATTTGAAATTCGTAGTCATAATAATCAGGAAATTTTTACACTAATTGAGCTTCAGGATAATAATGATGTTTCTAGTTCCAATCCTAATAATGTTGATGATTATTTACCTGTCCAAGAGGAAAGGGATTTAACTAGAGATACCATTGTTATAGACGGTGAAATATTTTCTTGTTATTATGAAGACGATGATGGTTTAGAGGAACGATTCTATTCCGGGACTAGTGTTTTAGAGTCCAACGATTCAGGAACAATAGACTCAAATGAAGAAGATAAACTCGAAGAGGTTTTAAATGAGTGAGGATGCACCTCATTCTTATAACTTAAAAGAAGCAATTGACCATTTTCAAGAATCTGATGATCTAGAAATTAGGGAAATTGTGACTAGTCTATCTAGAGACACCCAAAATTCTAAGTTTGGGGGTGATTATCATTCTCCCTGTGCTTTACCTTTAACTCTTATAAAGAAACCTCACTTGGGACTCGACATTTGTGCCTCAACCATCTTACATGAGTATTTTCATACACGTTTTCCCGAACCTAATAATGTCCAAAAAAATATTCAGTCATCAGAAACCCATCCACTGGTTGATGTGGTCTACCCAGGCGATAATACCAATATTGAATTTATTTTCTCACCAAATACTTTTTTTTCAAATGTGGAAACGTATGAATTTTAAATGTGTCAATTCATAAATTTTGGAATTAAACCCGAATATTTTAGGAAATTAGAATCGACGCATTTTTCTAAGAATGACCACCAATATCGTATATTCCATTGTGGTCAACTGAGTGAGTCAAATTCGATCGACTTCAAGGATCCACAATTATTTGATTATTGTTACATGATTCGTAGGTTACGACTAATTCGTTATTGGTCTGGCTGAAGACTTTAAACTTAGCGCTCTATGGGAGGCAACCCATATGCTTTGGTACACGGTGCTGGTTGATAGACACGTTTTCGTGTCTGATTTGATCTCACATTTATATTGTTAGTGCTCTATTTTCGTATTAATAATGTTATTTTGTTATACTTGTAGGCATTTTTGAAAGAATAAATAATCGTGAAAAAATCGGCTAAAAAGTGTTAAAGGCATCCCGAAAAATGTTAAAGGCACCCATGACAATTGATAAAGACACCCATACATTGGATATGGGCACCCACTCCTTTTCAAATTCAAAGCATTTTTAGCGGGAGAATTACTTCACTTAACTGTGTGATTTCAGTCAATATTTTGTAATATTTTTAGGAATATTTCGAGAAGTTAAGACAAGATATGTTATTACCTTATTAATAGGATCTATACTCGATCTGGAAACTTGAAATAAACCAAAAGAATCCCGCAATTATGCTAAATAGGGAGAAAGTTTATTCTCGGTTGGATATTGACGCAAATGGGGATATTTTCTAGTCTAATTAAGTCAAGAAGATCTTGTCGAGTTGTGGTTAAGGTAACATGATCACAGAAGTGGAATGAGAGAATTTCCGAGAGAAGAAAATAATGGTTGTGAATTATTTTCAATAAAAGAATTTTTTTTTTTGAGGAGATATTTAGAGATTTGGGGTGGTATTGATTA
>JAJJMC010014687.1:17545176-17618775 GCA_023531435.1 Papaver californicum | reverse complement strand
TATTGATTATTGTACTATAAATAAGAGAGTCGAGGGAAGCTTAGAGGTTTTTTTTAGATTCCGAGTATCGTGGTCCATTGTACGACTTTCTGAGTAGTGCTTTGTTTTCTTCTATATGAATTTTAGTACGCTTGAGTATAAACTTGTGTACAACAATTGGATTCAAAACAAGGTAATTCCTGTCATAGCCAAAGAATTCGTAGCCAACTAAATAACATGTTTAGTGTCTACCCTCAATCGTTCACAAGTAGTTAGGCTTTGGAGTAAAAGATTTGTGGGTATACCTCTTGTAAACCCTCATGAGACTAATACTCGTCCGATAGGGACACCTATGGGTTTAAAGGCTTGTTGCACACGCTAAGTGCAATCGCGATGCCTGCAACAGTGAGTTAGGATTTTTATTTCCTAGATTATATTTCCTTGAAAATTGCTAAAGGCACCCCTCATTTGGATAAGGGCACCTCAGTTAATAAAGGCACCCAAGCTTTGGCTAGGGGCGCCCACCCTCTCTTTTAGATTTCAAAAGCAAAATTAAGAAGGAGAATATTTTGTGCTCGACTGTCAAATTATGTACGTGATCTAGAAGAGAATTTTTAGGTTCTAAAGACAAGAAGATATTCGTGTCATAATAAAGGAAAGATTGCACGAGTTTGGGACGTGGAATAATAAAGGAAATCTCGTGTAATAAAGATATACTCTCGGATTTGATATGGATTCATTGAGAAGAAATTTTCTCGAGTATGACAGGGAAACATCACAATTAGTAAAGCAACAAAATCAAAGGTTTTTGTTCTCGTGACTTAAAAATGGAAACAACATCATCAAGTTTAATCACCGAGATATGACTCACATTGATGAAAATATATTGTCGAAAGATTTGAGGAGTTAATCAAATCTTTTGGGGTTGTACTATATAAAGAGAAGTCGAGAAACAAGTTAGGGGGGTTAGCTTCGGCCAAAGAGCTAAAAAAAAATTCTCTGCAAAAATCATGATCGTGTTAAGAGGATGAAGAAACTGTTGCTAAAAGGTTGAAAAAACCGTGGCAATAGTTGTACATTTCCGTTGGCTAATCTTTTGTGTTAAGCTCTTTTGTAACAACTAGCAATAGTTACCAATTCTTCTTTGCATCATATATATCCGTTGCAGTTTCTGTGTCAGTTTCTCCTTTTCATCTTTGTAAACAATTTTTGAGGTATGAATAAATCTTTTGAGAGTGTTTTGAACATGAGGAGCTAAACCCCATTGTTGAGGCTACGGAGGAAGCTATTTTTCCAATAATTATATGGTAATATTTATTTAATTAATTTCTGCAATTCTTTAATAATTATTGGCATTGAATCAAAATTGAAATAATGGTTTTTATTAACTAGTTGTGTTTTCTCTTGATGGTGCATGCTTAGATTAGGGCTCTTGATGTTCCATGCTTGCGAACTAATACTTTAAAAATCTACCTGTGGTAATATTTTAGAATCACTTTGAACGTAAGAATTGTAAGAATTGTATGAATATTGTTTTTAACTAAATCACATAAATTGGTTAATGGTGGAATCCTTTGTCTCAACATTATCTAAACATGATATCATTTTTGTATATATTTATTAGAATTAAAATTAAGTCTAAAATCAAATCTTAATAAGTCCGAGCAACGAACTTTTATTTACCACTGTCTATAACCATACCAGAGGGCTCGTGGTAATTGCAGATAGTGATGTTTTTTTTTCTTTTACGTTTCTTTATGACTCATTTGTTGTCCTTCCTTGATGATTAGGATATGTGGCTTTTCGGCTGGATTTGTAGGTTTTCGGCTTTTTCGTTCCTGTTAAACAAATAGATACATTGTACTTTTGCCACTGAAATTTGAGATATATTTGATCTAATTGTCTGTGAGCAAAATTTTCTTGTTTTCTATTTGGGGTTTTCCAAATTCTATTGTTACAAAATCATACTACCAAAATACGACATTAACATAAAATCAATATAGTATAGACAATCTACACTTCTAAAATAGCAATAAATATTAAAATCAACACAATATAGGACAATGTCAAATGCATATAATTATAAAAAGTAACACAGTATAGGCAATCTGCATTGTCAAAATATCACACAAATATAAAAATCAGTACAATATAAGCAATCTGCACTGCCAAAATGACACATTAACATAAAAATCAGCAAAATATAGGCAATTTGCACTGCCACACATTAACATAAAAATAAATATAGTGTATGCAATCTATATTTCTAAAATAGAACATAAGTATAAAAATGAACATAATATATAATATAAGCAATCTGCAGTGCCAAAATAACACATAAATCTGAAAATCAACATAGTATAGATAATCTGCACTGCCAAAATAACATACAAATAAAAAAATCAGTAAAGTATAGGCAATTTACACTGCCAAAATAGGACATTAAACTAAAAATCAATATTGTATAGGCAATCTACACTTCCAAAGTAACACATAAATATTAAAATCAACACAGTATAAAACACTACCAAAATATCACATAAATATAAAAAATTAACAAAGTATAGGTAATCTTAACTGCCAAAATAAGACATAAATATGAAAGTCCATCCAATTTTTTTTATAGTAGAACGTATATGTATTGTTGTTGTAGTGTAAAGTCGGGTCAATTTTTCTTCATACAGTATAATATGGACATACCTTAAAATAGGTTGAAGAATACAAAGAAAACAAGATTATATTGCTCTAAATTATTATTTTTTAGAAAACTTCTCTCCATAATTAAGTTATTATTCTGATGTTGTTGTGATAATTATACTTTATAGCACGACAAATGAGATGAGAAAACGTCAATTCAACCATGTTTGATGAGATGTCATTCGTATCTAATAACAATCTAGCTCTATATTAGATTGAAAATAATACAATATAGGAAATTTGCACTGTCAAAATAGCACATAAATATAAAAATGAGCATTATCCAAAAATCATACTTTCTTAATCCGGTTCACAAAAGAGTCACACTGTTACAAATTCTTTGCAAAATAGTCACTTGTCCATTAACTGGAGAGTTATGTCAATATTCACAATTAACTTTGACGCTGCAATTACCTAATTGTCCCTAAACATTGGGTTCAAGATCGTTATACGACATTCACCCTTTAGGGTTCACCGTTTCCCCTCTAGTGTTTAGCGAATTCCAGCCCGGTTCACGATCGTTACATGGCATTCATCCAAAGGGTTCACAGCTTCCCCTCCGGGTTTTATTGAAGCTTCCACCGCCACCACTTCATAGTCACCACCTCAACCACTTTAGTAAAATGAGGGAGGGTATTTCGGGAAAAGATTACACCGTTTTTTCAAAAGTGTTAAATCAGAAAGATCATTTTGTAAACATTAATTAAATGTATGACCATTATGTAAAACCAATTAGGGGAGTATGACCATTCCGTAAAACACTATAAAAATCAATACAATCTGCACTGCGCCACTGCCAAAATAACACATAAATATTGAATCAACATAACATAGGCAATTTGCACTGCCAAATAACACATAAGTATAAAGATTAACACAGTATAGGAAATCTGCACTGCCAAAATAATACATAAATATACAAATCAACACAATATAGACAATCTGCACTGCCAAATATCACATTAAGATAAAAATTAATACAGTATAGGCAATTTGCACAACCGAAATAACACATAAATAAAAAAATCATACAATATAGACAATCTAAGGTGTCAAAATAGCATAAATATAAAAATTAACACAATATAGGTAATCTGCATTGTTAAAATAATATATAAATACAAAAATTAACATTGTATAAGCAATCTGTACAGACGATGTAGCACTTAAAAAAAAATACAGTATAGGCAATTTGCACTATTAAAATGCGCATAAATATAAAAATCAACATAATATAAGCAATTTGCATTATTAAAATAACGCAGAAATATAAAAATCAACGGAGTGTAATTTGCACTATTAAAATAGCGCATAAATATAAAAAACATTGCAGTATAAGTAATCTGCACTGTTAAAATAATACATAAATATATAAAAATTAACACTGTATAATCGATCTGTACAGCCAAAATAGCGTACAAATTTAAAAAAATCAATTAACTAAGATGAGCCTTATAAACAAGGGAAAGCAATTAATCTTCTAATCCAGAATTATATGGGAAACACAAACTTAATAAACCTTTATGATACGCTTAAAACTTGTATAGAGAAATGCACTCAAACCACATCACCGCTATGAAAAATTACAGTGTAAACATTTCATCTCCTTCTCA
The DNA here is from genome assembly GCA_023531435.1 of Papaver californicum. NCBI lineage: Eukaryota > Viridiplantae > Streptophyta > Magnoliopsida > Ranunculales > Papaveraceae > Papaver > Papaver californicum. The sequence goes on along the minus strand of JAJJMC010014687.1, from coordinate 17,614,486 downwards.
AGCTAAAAACAAAATCAATTTTATGTCATCATCAATTTTTTCCTCAAATCCATTTTCTCGCTGTTATTTTCAACAATATTTTGAAAGTTTCTTCACACAAGAAAGTGTAACAATGATAGGTGGAATACAAAAAGAAAAAGATTTTTTAAAAAGGAAATGTTTGTCCTGATAGACTTGTTGTCATCATTCTCGATCGTCCTAAAGCTCTCGATGTCATCAATCTAGGTTTTCTTATTACATTTGATTCTGGAATTAGTAATATACTATTTCTGTCTGAATTGTGATAGAGAGATTAAAAATACCCATTCAGTTTCTGCTATATATTTGGTGATTTTCAATCAAAGGATCCCATCAGAAAAAGAAAACGAGAGAGAAAGTGTTTTAGAAGAGAGAAGAAAATATGATTTTATTGTTTTATTACTACTGTACGTATTAAGGTCAGGGACATCCAGGTAATTTAATACATATTGAATATTTATGGTCCTCCAAATAAATATTAATTTCTGTAAGACCCTACAATAACTATTTATTTGGACCTAGTTTTTTAGGCTTTTAGCCTTTTAGGTTCTGATATTGAGCCGTTAGCAAATATATTTGACACCATAAGGGCAAAGTTTTATAAAAAGAGGCCACAATCCTTCCGGATCAACAAAATATATTCTAAAATACCCTGGTTATATTGGGGCCTACGAGAATTATTTTTGCCTACCACTAAAAGATAAAATAGGGTCATTATAAGTAAATATAAAAACCCCTTATCCAACTATTTTTGTCAATGTCTAATTTACCCCATGATTAATTAGTATTATTTAATTCAATTAGTAGTTGTTTAATCATGTTAGTTGTGAAATCAATTAGTGTTAAGTAATCATCAAAACTTACAAAAATCTCAGAAAGTTTGATTTTTTTTAAAGTTAATCAACCCAGAATCGGTGGATACGATGGAAAACATGTGCCGATTCTGGGTAAGTGTTCTTCATTCACGAAGAACACCAGAATCGGTGGATATGACCATTAACAAAAGCATGATTCTTAGAATCGATGGATGTGGGTGTAATTATCCAACGATTCTGCTACACTTTTGAAAAAGGCAAATTTTATCCATAGTTTAGGAAATTAGCGCATTGCATTACATATTCTAGGATATTAGCGCATTGCATTACAGAGTCTAGTACGCGTATTCTTGAAGCTCGTACATTAATACATCATTCATGTACCTACGAACATGTTGGTTCAACACGGCGTATTCCCTCGTATGCATGAAATTTCTTTCCCCGTTTCGTATTCGTCATGGCTATGGAATCGTTCGACATGAAATTAAATCGATTACACGTTAATATGCAAACATCAAGCGATGAGAGATGGATAAACATGCCGAACTACTCACTTTATCGCTATTAGAAGCTTGGGGATGATGCTCGTGAACCATTCTTCTAATTTTACGGGCCTCTCGCATTTCACTTTTGATGATGTAGAATCTAAACGCTAGGTCTCTCCATTTGTGATGGTTAAGGTTCCCGGTGCGGTCATATAAGAATTCTTTGACTCTCTTCCAAAACATCTAATAAATTTCAAATGGACGTTCGCAGAAGACGGGAATGAACGACTTGACGAGCTCCAAATCTTCATCCGGTTCCCAATCCATTTTCCCCATCTCTATTTGAGTAGTGGATGAAGTGGGAGTGAGTAGAAGGTGTAGGTTTTAGGAAAGTTTTGTCCAGGGATAGAGGTACTTCTTATATAGAGGAAGTCCCAACGACTATTTTTTCCCGAAAAACTCAAAATTTGGGTGAAATATTCTGAAAGAATCGTTCGATATGTAAGTCCACGTCGAACGATTCTATGTAATCGAAAATGTCAAAAACTAGGCTTGATAGACATATATATATAGGTGCACATCAAACGATTCTAAGCTAAAAATAACAAGAAAACAATGATATTTTCTCTGCTTAGAATCATTAGATATGGATGCCAACATCAAACGATTCTATCGTCAAACAACAACAAAAATTTTGGTTTTTTCTACGCCTAGAATCGTTCTTTATGGATACCCACATCAAACAATTCTTTACTTAAAAACCAATATAAAGTTTGGTTTTTTCTTTGCCTAGAATCGTTATATGTGGTTGCCCAAACGATTCTAATTTTTCTCTTCCAAAACTGTTTGTTATGTATGCTCACATCCAACGATTCTATTCTTAAAAACCAACAAAAAATTGGCCTTTTCTATGTCCATATAATCGTTCTATATAAACGTTTAACATCAACCGATTCTGAAAACAACAAAAAAATTATGCATTTTCTGTTCAGAATCGTTTGATATGTTTATCTATGTCGAACGATTCTGGAATTAAAACAGGCAGAGTTCCAATGATAAATTGACCCAAATTGTAGTATTTTTGTCGCGTCTTCACCAACACAACAATTTTAAAACCAACTAACTTCGTTCCTTCATAAACTAATAAAACTAGTTATCCATCTATTTAAATCCGAATGACAAACAAAAATAAAAGACGTAATTATTCAAAGTGTAAGACATAAGTTTGAAAAACAAGAAAGCATTCATTCAACCACATCACCGCCTTCCCCACGACCACCTCAACCTCGTTTGGCAGGTCCTTGATGGTCATCTATGCCTTGTCCACTGCTTGATTCACACTGACCAGACTTTCTCACTCTTGGTTTTCTTGTTGGCACCGGATCCGCCGCCTCCCCAAACCTAGCATCTTCTTGTTCATCCTCCAGAGCCCGGTATTCTTCAATGGTCGTCTGATTCGCCACAACATGTTCTCCTCTCTCGATACACATTTTGCTATGTTGATCACATACGTGATTCGTCTTCTTTGTTTTCATTTCAAACAACAAACAAGTTACAACTCATTCTATACCCTTTTAACATACCATAAGTGACCATAACACGTACCAGAACATCGTGAACTATATATTGATCCTTGATAAAAGGCCTCTCGTATATTCGTATCACATGAGTATGGGAAATGTTGAGGTACCACGGCATATACGTCGGGATGGCTTCATCATCGAAGTCAGTACAGAGAAATTAGTCTCTTTACTAGCTTTCTCTGGAACAGCTTCTTGAGACATCTTTAAGTCGTTGACCGACAAAAACTTATCCACAATATCTAATGCATCTTTAGGTTCTTTTGAATCAAGATAGCTTAACCCAGCGAGTTGATGATTGAAAGCAAACGTTAAAGATATATTTTGTGCTCCATCAGTACTCTTATTATCTTTGAAGAAGAAATTATTCAAATTTGAGGTATCTTCAAAAGAAAGCTTTTTCACTACTGAATTAGCACAGATAGTTCTACCTCCTTTCATGTTCCCATTGCACATACTATCGTCACTTTTGGCATCATCTATAAAATTAATTATGACTGGAGTTGGATTTCTTCTATCAGCCATCTCTTCATTATCCCCAACATTCTTTGACACAATGTGAGCAGCCTCATTAGAGAAACCCTTCAATGATGCTACACATACTGACATAGAGCTCCTTCTCATAGACCTGAGCCAATGAGACAACTACTGCAATTTAGTTTACTAATATAACCTCATTAATAGTAGCTAACCGAAAAAAATAATACTTAGGGTGTCATTCTACCCTAAAAGGACTTTCCTTGCCACCATTAACTCTTTTGGGCATCATTGATAACATTAAACAGCTATAGAAATTAACATCTTCAGATTATGAAAGCATAATATCACCCAGTAAACCAAACCAGCTAATGATCCATCATCACCTTTACCCCTAGTAACAACAAAGTTCACATCAAACTTACAGTTCCATAACATAAAACCCCACCCAGCAAAGGTTAAACTGTCAAGGCATAACCAATATATATACCCTCTAGTCGTAGTGCCACAATTACCTGGTAAAAATTCTAATGAACACCACAAAACAGCTCATAACAAACGAGCTTTGAAGTATAAATACTACTATATGTTTTGACAAAATGATAGTTTATAGCATCAATTGAACTCATACAAACCTGAAACACACTTGTCAGCCGAAGTGTCAGAATCCATACCAATGTCCTTCCTATTCCTAAAACTCGTTGGAGTATCGCGGCTACCTACTTCATCACATTCATCATCCTCCAATACTAGAGTCGTACCCGTTCCTTCTCCATCACTATCACCAAACCCTTGACAATCTGCATCTTCTAATTCTTGAGTTTCACCATAAAGATTAACCAACATTTGAGATTCAAATTCTTCATCCTCAACTCTCACAGTATCATTGAGTAAACAAAATTCTTTTGCATTCTCATCATCCTTGGACAAAGCTCCCCCTAATTCACAAAATTCAAAACATAAATCAGCTAACGTCATCTGAAGAAACACAAACATACATTATTAAATCATTAGAAAACCATACTATCTAACTTGTGGGAATGATTCACTTGACCTGAGAAAACAACAAAAATTCACAAATGACAAAGGGTTTTGCGTGTGTGTGTGAAGATGATCCACATTGTGCCAGAATTAGGGCATCATGAATATTCCTTTTTTAATATATAAAAAGGAGAAAGAATCCCTTGCAATAATTCTGAAGAAAAAGAAACAATACCTAAAACCGATTGCGAAGAAGAAGATGAGGGAAACTGAGCTAGGGCATCTCTTCTGCAACTATCGATTTCCATCATATTGTTAATGATGATGGAGAAATAATCATACGAAACCCTATTTGTTTTTTTCTGTTTTGGAGGGAAAAATCAATGAGGATTTTGAGTGAGAAGTGAGGAGGGGAGAAGAAGAAGAAAAAGAAAGAGCAAAATTCGTACAGTTTTGGGTTGCGTGTGACGTGGAAATTTACGGGATCCCACTTTCCATCTAAATGAGTACCACGCACTATAGTTAATTTCGGCTGGTACGGTTGAAATATCGTCGATTTTATCGGTATCGGTCCTCATCCGATATGAAATAGTATATACCGATAGAACGGTTTTTGCCCGAAAATATCGACCGATATTGACCGATACGGTTTAACCGATATGGTCGAAATAGACCGGTACGACTGAAATTAGGGTTTCTAATTTTATTTATTAAAAAAAAAAAAAACGAATTTTCTTATCATTGTTCTAGGGTTTTCAATTATTACTCATGTTTTTTATGGTATTTTAGAAAAATGAGTACTAGTTTTATATCTTAATGAGTCCAATATAGAAAAAACGTTTGATATAATAATTATAGGTATAAAATATATGAACCGATATTTATCGATATTTGGAACCGAAATATCCCCGATACAAAGGTGTACCAGTGTATCGGTCTCGACCGGTACAAACCGAAATCCGATATTAACTTCATTGGTACCACGTATGATTCACGGAAAAATTTACCAATCTTTTTTGTCCGTTTTAAGTTTTAACGTTATCACAGCCCCTCCTGTAAAACGTTTTTTATCCAAGCCGTCAAAACGGTCGTTGTTCAAACCTTGATGCCGGTATAATCAAGAAAAAGCGCCTGAGCTCTTTCTTTGGGTCAAAACTCCCCCTTCTATTTCTATTACTCCCTGTTTCGAAAAAATAAGCTTGTTTCACGTGTAATTTGTACATGAAACAAATTACACGTGATTAAGTTGACATGTACGGCTGGACTCTTAATGGAATTAGACACCAGAGATCATCCGTCAAAACTTCAGCAACTGAGTATTCAGCCAACGTTTAACCACATTCTCTTCATACGGTGACATTCATATAAATATGTTCATTTGATTGCATTACATTCAACAAATATCGAAACCAATCCAGTGGAGAAAGTATTGCGGCAACAGATGTTATCGTGAGAAACCAAGCAGATTCTTGATGATGTTCTCATTAATGATAAAGCCTGAGAAAGAAAAGTATTTAAAGTGCATTTCCAAACCGATCTTATGCAACATTGATAATCGCTTCATTTAATCTATCACAAACATCAAATTCCAAATTCCAGCTATTTAAGTTAATGATCGGGGAAAATTTCAGCTTACAACATTGATCCATCCAAACATTTACATCATCCTGACGACCCCCCAAGACACACACTTCGGACTGGTGTAGTTACCTGCAGATTTTATAACAAAATTTACAATAAGTACTAACAAAGAACAGCGCACATGCCCAGATAGAAGTTCCATGTCCTTCACCCTTAGGATAAGTGGTGTAAGTTTACATACAGATGCAACACCTTTCACATAACTGCTAATGACAAAATGTGCTACCATACATGCATACATACAAGTTTATAAGCATGGCAGCATAGAACTGACCTGACACCTACAATTTTGGAATACAACTCCAAGAAGCTCCTCTACAAAGACATACTCTAGTATCATTAGGCACTAGGTAAAGTTGGTTAATATCCGTAAATGGTTCTTCGCATATGGAGTTGGATGGAATAAGTAACCCTCGTACAACCATTTAATTTGAAGAAATCAAACAAGCTGGTATTGATTTGGGATCAAGCTCCAAACAGCAGCGCAAACTTCCATATCTTGCTTCTGTCAAACGGAAGGCAGGAATTTGATGAGAGAATATAAACAACTCAATCCATGGTATAGCCATGATGAAGTCACGTCCAGCTTCAGTTTTAGCCTGGAATACTGTCTTGAAACCAGTAACCTGTTCCAAAACCAACACTATAACCCAACGATCATCGTATACCTCTCGAACTTCAACCACATCGTACTTACATTTCTTCAAGTCAGAGCATGTCCAGTCAAACTTGAAGTTTCTGTATAAAGCCCATACCTCTCCTCTCTTTGGGTAGATGTCGTACATATCTTCCTTATTAGCTGATACTCCTGTTAACAAATGAGAGAAAGCAGCGGTATCATTAAACACCCCTGTTTCATTAACTTTGAAAGTTCCACAGCTCATGGGCATTTTCTTATCAAGCAACTGAATCACGCCCTTTGGTGGGGTGAATGCTTCCAGCCATTTTACCTCCATTCTGAAATCTGGGGACAATTCAATACAATCTATCTGAGCGTAGTGCTTGGGCAAGTCATCTAACTCACTGTACAAAGCCCATGTCTGACCAGCCTGAAAGTTGTCCTGAGATTTGTCATCTTCAAAACTATAAAATTCTGCCTCTGGAACTCCACAAAGGTCCATCGAAGACTGTGGAGAGGTTTGCTTGGCAACATCCACACCATCTGGACTCATATCCATAGCATCACCCAGATAATTCGAAGCTTCGCAACTTTTCACCCCTTCTGCAACTCCAGAGGTCTTGCCCAAAGATAAAACAGTACATTCTTCGCTTGGCTTCTCACTGCACACATTCACCAACCCATTTCCACCCTTTGAATACCCAACATCCGTGGTGTCCTTTTCTTCAGTATCTCTTCTCTTCTTTGTACGGGGCTTCTTAATTGCTCCAGATTTAAGAGAATAATTAATCACAGAATCGAGGATTTTCACATTTCCTCTCATGCCAGCAGGATCAGAAATTCCAACACGTTTACGGTTCAGGGTAGCAGGATCAAGTTCAAAATAACCTTCAGGGATATCTTTGCATTCGAAACCAGCCGTTTTGAAGGAAGGAACCCTGTGCGAGAATCTTAGAAGTTCATTTGACAGTATGTGAAAGCAATTCATGACATTGTGCTTAAACAGGCTTACAAAACCTTTGATCTTATCTAAATAGGCAACCCAAAGGCCTGATTCCTTGGTATAATCTGAAAGTATTTCAACTAATTCATACTCGTAGTCTCTATGGCTGTCCGAATCAGAGCTCCAATTAATGTTCCAGTTCTTGAAGATGGCCCAAGTTTCACCTCTCCTGGGATAAATCTTATAGGTACCTCCTGCCGCACCATTTTCACAGATAATCCTATGGGAAAATGCATGTATATCTTCAACCGTATCAATCTTCTTGTATTTGAACGTCCCGCAAGCAACAGCCAACCCACTCTTGCTCCAATGAATCTCAACTTGGTCTTGAGATGTAAACTCTAAACAGACGACAAGCACCTTGAAACCAGGTGAAAAAACTTTCTTGATCCGGACATAGCATCTGGGCATGCCATTTATATCGTCATACATGGCCCACATCTGATCAGATGCAAAGCATGCTTCACTCCTATACACGTCAAAGTCAAAAAACCTCTTGGGACCCTCTCCGGATGGCTGTGTTAACATTGCTACACTGCCACAAGCTTTAGTGGATGGTTGTGAGAAAATTTTCGCATCACCACAACCTTTAGTGGATGGCTGTGATATCAATGCCGGATTGCCACAGGCTTTAATAGATGACTGTGATAATGATGCTGCATCGTCCCTTGCTTTAGTGGATGTCTGTGATAACATTGCTGCAGTGACAAAAGCTTTAGTGGATGCCTGTGATAACATTGCTGCATCCCCACTAGCTTTAGTGGATGGCTGCGATAACATTGCTGCATTGCCACCATTTCTCTGCATAGTTTCTCGGCACATCAATGAATCATCCTGTCTCAATCCCTCTTTCTTTGAATATAAAGACCCGTTATTACCTCCCGCTGGTGGCACTCCTTGAGCATTCATATCATACGCAGTAAAAGGTTTAAAACAACCTTGACATCGAAGAACCCTTAGCATAACTTCTCTATTAAATTGGTATTTTATGTTACAAACAGGACAACAAGTCCAGAACTTATTCTGACCATTAGGAAGCGCTGGTTCTACCTGTTGTTGTTGCTTTTGCTGGTTACCTTCCATATCCACAAACAGCACTGTCCCTAAACTCACAAAATCGGAAACGTACCCTTAACTTCTTTCCTGAATCCTACTCAATTCTGCCTCTTTTCTCTCTTTACCTCATATATAGCTTCATTATTTACAAGATTTTCTCTCAACCCTAGTGGATTATTCATGGCTGTAAATGAATAATCAAATACCAGATTTTTCAAAAATCCAATTTTTGCCCTAAAAATGGATAAATTTTTATGTCCTGTACTACATAAAAAAACATGGCTTTAGTACAACCCAAACCCCAGAATGACCTAAAACTGTAGAAAAACAAATCCCCAACAAGAACAAAATCAAATCCTAGAATCCCAAAATGAAAACCCTAAATTGAGTGTGAAGAGACCACAACAGAGACATCTTGAAGAATAAAATGAAGCATTGAGGAATAAAAGAGATGGATTTAGTTACTTACTTGTTTCTTGGCGAAGAAGAAAGATAGATCTAAATGCAGAATTTCGAAGGGGTTTACTTTACTGTCTCTCTCATACACACTCTTTTTCTAAAACCCTAGATAGGGTAAAATTATTTTTTCTAATTCCAAAGTTTATTATTCAGCGGTTGGAAGCTGAACCAATTTCCCGCTTAAGTGAAATTACGGAGTTACCAAAGGTTATTATCCTACGCGAGAAGTTATGAGAGGATTATCTATTTTCATCCCGTTCTTCATTTTAGGCCAAGTCATGTGTACCTTGTCAAATACGGAAGTTTGCCTAGCGAGGTGCTGCGACGGAGCTAGAAAATTTAATTAGGTGAGGTATACTAGTAGAGTTGGTTAATAAAATATAGTTATAATTTATTTAAAAATTAATTTTTTTTAACATTTATACTTCCTTTGTCCCATTAATTAAGTTTGTCGATGAATAATCGAATATCTGACGTTCGTCTGAGTCTGTACCGAAAATTTAGATATATCTCAAGTTTTAGATATCGGATACGAATATGAATATCTTATCGAATAATTTCTCCTTAACAGATACGAATACGGTAATATTACTATTCTATAGGATAATTATCCGATACCCGGTAACATAAATATATTTATATAAAAATATTATTATAAGTCAAATTTATCTAACTTTTTTATATGTGTTGATGATTTTTTTAAAAAAATATGAAAGAATAAAAAATTCATCAAAATTAATTTGGTGCTACAATTTTAGAATCACATGAAGAAGAAGTGATTAAACATATCCAACCAAATTAGATGTCTTTTGTTTTATATATAGTTTTCGAATAATTATCGGATTATCCGGTATCCGTTAATCTTAACGGATTCAGATACGTGAGTGATTTTTTATTTTCCGTCGGATAATTATCGGATACGAATATTCAGTAGAAAATAACAGATTTGGATACAGGACAGTCATTATTCGTTCCGTTGACAGCCCTACCACTGATAGATGACCTATTTTAAGATTGCACAATTTTTAAAGCAATAAAGAGAAATGAGTATTTTAAATTATTTTTTCAATTATACCTTTATGTATAATAATTAGTAAAATTTAGAAATGATATATCTCTCAAACTATACCACGGATATTCGTAAACTTTATAGCATTAAAAAAGCATTTTAAAACACCTACGTAACGAATATAAACATGAATATCAAACTATACATATTTCTTATACTAACAATAATCAATTAAAAATGTAGTTTTAGAAAATACCCTTGTTTAATGATATAAGTCACATATTAATGAGACAAAGTTTAAGAAATAAATAAGTCGAGTTGGTCAAGGTACTGCTGCGGGACAAGCCGTAGAAGGTATTGTGAGACAACCAGAGGCGGGGGGTAAAATACGAGGTACTTAATTGCTGAGTCTGACTTTTATGAAAGCTTTAATAATTTATGGGTTGGTTGTGGCATTAACACTTTTATTTGCGAATCCTTTTGTTTAATCCTAAGAATTTGAAAGTTTTTTTCGAAGAGAGTATATGTTACAAATTATTTAGCTACAATTATAATTGTCACAAACATCTATCACAGTAATAGGTGTGACAAGACAGTTTATTAACATTTATACAAATTAACTTTTAATTAAAAAAATAAAAATTTAGGTGGGTCCAGGGACTCACCCACCTCACTCTTGACTACGTCCCTGGACCAGGTGGTTGGAAAAAATAGTCGTGCCCCAATGGGATATTGAGTAAGCGACAAATATTCTGTCGCTATGACCGACTCTCTATACTTTGTAAATTAACACAATTTTTTCCACAATTTTATATTTTCTTCCCAATTTCATGTAAAATTTCAAAAAGAAAAATCCAAAGTTTTTACTGCAAAAAAAATCTTCTACCACAATAAGTTTAAGGCATAAAAGTAATAAAAAAAAGACAACCATCAAACGTCCAAGGAATAGGATGGACTAAAATCAGGATAAAAGAGAGGAGTTCCAACATATTAGACAACTTGCACTAGTGAAAAATGGGCAATATAAGATAGTATCATACGAAACAACAAATATCGGGATACATCTACATATGAGACGTGTTGCTGACTAAAGTCAAGATATCGTTGTGTCTAGACTTTAGTTGACTTCTACAACGACATATGAATAGTATTACTATTTATTCACTAGTAGATTTTTCTGGGGAGATGGGAAACAATATTCTATCTATACTATCTCTTTGCTTTATTATCCTCTCCACCAAAACCTTTCATTATTCTCTCGTTTTTTTCTTCAGCCGCTTCCTCCGAAGAAAAATTATCTTCATACTCTCCATATCCATTTGCTATCCACCGCTACCACCACCACGATCACACCACCAACATCACCTTCTTATTGTACTTCTAGTTTGGTTCGTATTCTTCTTCTTCTTCAATTCATTCACAAAAGAAAAAAAGGCTTCGTTTTCTTCTTTTTCTATTAAGGGTTTCTGATTTCATTTCAGTTTGGGTGGTGGTGAAAAGGTCTTGTTTCGAAAATCCAGATCTATTTGTTCTTCATAGAAAAAAGTAAATTTTTGTTTCTTAAAGAAGAAGACCGTTTGTTTGTAAGTTTCACGTGTAAACCCTAACCCAAGTTTGATTTTGATTTTTTTTTGTAATTGATTTGGGTTTTTTGTTATTTGATTATTTCTAGTATGATTCCACAAAAGACCAAGTGAGGCTGCTATAGTTTTTCGATTCGAGGCTTATGAGGGTATCCCACCACCATATGACAAGATTAAGAGGATGGTTATCCTTGATGCTTTTAAGTAAGATATGGTTCCTGATTTTGATTAGGTAAACTCTAATTAAAGTTATTACTCTTTGCTTTTGATTTTAAGGTGAATCTGTGACTGATATATTTTGTTAAATTTATATTTTTTCTATTTGGATTTGTACTTTAAAGGTACAAATGGTGAATCTGTATGTCGATGTCCAGTCGGATTTGTACCTTTAAAGATGCAGAAGGGAATGAAGTCAGCGTAGCAGATAAGCTTCAAGGGGTTGAGATTGCTTCAAGGTAATGCTAATGGAGAATTGTTGTGGTTTAGTTTTTTATCTCTACCCGTTAATCCTCTCTTGTATGTAATTTGAATATGATTTATAGGTTTTGCTTAATTTCCACAATAACTTATGGTTTGTTTTCATTTCATTTTGTTTTGTAACTTGAATATGAATATGTAGGTGTTGTTCGGCATCCATATCAGTTGCACTATCACATTAATTGTTTTCATGTTGTTGCTGAACATTTATTTGTGTCAGTACTAGTAGTATAAGTAGGTTCTGTCTGAGGTTAAGTTTTCTTCATTTTTTAAGATCCTGTTAGTTTAGTCCTTTTCAATCTTTAGCACTTACTGTCAGTAATTTTATTTTCCCCTGACTAGTTGTATTTTGTCATTTTTATTTCACTAAAATCTTGTCTCTAGTTAAACATTTGTGTTAGTTAGCCGTAGAACAGAGTCTCATATAGATTGCAAAATGATCGTCTTTTCCTAGTTAGTTGTAGTAAATTGTTTGTGTATAGAAAAAAATAATAGCTAAGCTTTACATAGTTCTGTTAGTAAACTAATTGTAGTTCATAAGTTATTGCTCTCTGTAATATACTAGTTCTTTTTCTGCTGGTAGTAATAGGCTCATGTACTCATTTGTTTGATCTGTGTATACACTTGTAGGTACTGAAATTTTCTCTTAGGCTTACCGGGTACTTTCAAAACTGCTATACAAGCCAAAGAAAACGAGAAACGGGAGAGGAGCAAGTTTGGTTGTTGTGCCTACTCCGGTTCTTTACCGGCGGTAATATTCTTAGAATAACTGCGTGAATGATGTTTTTGTGATAAATGATTACTGTGTTGGCTTGTTGAACCTATTTCCTTGCTTCACATCATTTACTTTATGCAATATATGGTATTTATGTGCATACCTCCATGATTTAAATTCTCATTCTCAGAAGCATCTCTTGTCTGACTTGTGCATATGCTTGACTTGTCTGATTTGCATTCCCTGGAGAAGTTTAGAGTAGACTATGCCATTATATTCAATCCAATGCATGAGGATAACCCATGTCGTCATAATTTATGTTGAGATTTGAAAATAAAGAAGAAGAATGTGTATTACCTCTTGATAGTATGTATCTATTGTATGAAGTGTTGGAGACATATTAGTGTCCTGTGAAAGTCCAAATTGGTTTTTATTAAAAACTTTTTAATGAATGAAATCTATAACAAGTTTGAGTGCCAGATTTGGTCCTTTAGTTGCAATGAGATAGATATGGTTGACAGCTGTTGTGTTCAACATCATGCACATAACATACTATGTGCCATGCGTGGTTGATGGGTGGCATAGTGCTTTGATTCTTTTGCTAGCTCTGTGCGAGTATGTCAATATAGGAGATTTTCCATGTTTATGTTTCTTTAAATTTTACTTGCTCTTTTCTTTTGAAGATATTTCAAAAATTGTGATTTATTTTTAATTACGAAATAAAGTACATGTGCTAATTGCTAATTATTCTTTGGTTATTGTTTGAACCTTTGACGTCTTACATTCTGGAAGTGTATACAAATCTTTGACATAGGATGGGCTTGTGTACCTTAGGATTCAGTTTAAGCTCTTGGAACCTAGTAAAGATGGTCTGATCTCTCTTGATAACTTCAGAATGGTACATTGTGCTCATTTGTCTGTTTCAGTTTGAAATAAAAGATGCTACAGTGGTAGATATTTCTTGTAAATCTCATGATATAGAATTTCTTTCGTTGGCTAAGTTTAGTGATCTAACTATCCTATTTTTGTTAATATTTACAGGTACTTTATGATGCCTTCTTTTTTCCTTGCTTAGACACTTCAATCTGCTTGCTTTATTTTATGATGAGCAGCATTCAGCAGTCACTAATAAGAAAACGGGTACTTGACTTGTCCTTATCAAGATCTACTTTCCGTTTGCAGTCTTTTTAGAAGTTGTTTAATATTTATTTATTTTTAAGTGCGATGCAAACGGTATCATTTTGCTATTCAGGTTACCGTTGTTGTTGATCATGAGCTAGCACACCAATGGTTTGGAATCACGCCTAATCGAGGTGAGCAATTTCATCCATATTGTATATCATGTTGATTTATGTGAATTTGTCTTGATGTAACATATCTAATGCTTATGTGGATCAGTATATCATGTTGATCTAATGCTTTTTTTGTGTGTGATTTTTAACCTAACTTTTTCATGGGTTTATCTTCTCTAAAATGATTCAAAATTGGAGCTGTAACTACTTCTTGGTTTAATACTGTTGGCACTTTTATAACTGGTAGCTATTGAACATGGTGAGGTTTACATTGACGAGATTGGAAGAATCATAACAAGAACAAATCGATCTGGTGGAATACATGTTATTTTTCCTTGTGAGGTTGTGTTATTTTTGTTTTAAGGGACTGATATAGTTATCTTGGGATATTTGCAGGTTGTTAAGCATGTAGCATTTCCTTTAAGAGACGAAGGAAGATCTCCATGGAGTGTTTGAAATTTTCTTGTGTTTAACATTGTATTGTAAAAGGAATGCAGATAAGACTATTTTTAACATAATGTCAGTTTTTAAATTTTGAACTTGAGAAATTATAGGTTGTTTGAAGTTGTAAATTGAATTCAGATTTTAATAAAAAGTTTATTTGGTTTCAGTGATTCTTAGTTTTTGTTTTACTTTCTCTTTTAGTCTGGAATTCAGCTGAATCAGCTCTGGAATTTAGCTGAATCAGCTTTTGAATTCAGCTGAATTTCCATATTCTTTTATAATATAAAATGTAACTCTACACACTACCTATCGTATATAGCGACAACTTAAAACTATCGATATATTAGCCTGAAAGTGTCGTTCCAAAAGAATACAGTGAATCTACGGCACTTTGTGCGATAACTTGAGAGTGTTGTATAATGCTCTTCTATGATATTATTTAACTATGCGCTGGTGTAATGGAGGACTATATAGCGGACCATCAAGAGAGAAGTCAGTATGCCAGTCTAAGAGGTGGGTGCACTGAGTTGAGTATGGTGTTAGGATGGCTCCCTAATGCAATTAAAAAGAAAGTCCAAATATATGCTTGGTATCGTTTCTATTATTTTAAACCATAAGAACCATAGGTCAGTTGTTGTTCAAGTAATATTATAACGTTGGAGGAAGGCTACAAATGCGTTGTATCTTAAAGATTTCGAATGTGGTTAGTTTGTTTGTTTTATAATTAACTTTTTTGTACTTTTATTTTTGGTTTTATATGCATGTGGTATCCCAAGATTTGTATTAGTATAAAATAACAAAGATTAAATCATTAAATTCCTTTCCATAGGTGCCGCTTCGAAGTTCGATTCAAGGTAAGGCTTTAGTCAAAAGTTCGGTTTCTTGACTTCGTCAGTAGGATCCCTTTGATCCTCTCCAACAAATAATATTCAATATTGTGATTCATTTAATTAACCAAACATAATTTAGCTAAGCCCAAAAACTTAAACATACAAATTTTAATTTGTTTATTATTTATTATTTTTATTATTTTACTTTATTTTTTATACTAATACTAATCACGGAATATCACAATGCAAACTTTAGATTATGCAGAATTTAGAATCATTTGGATTAGGTCATACTTAAAAAATATTCCTTTGTTACTTTCTTTTTTCTGGCTCGACTATCCCACCTAGCCGAGCCATTCCCCTCATGATACCAGGCTAAGCAAAAACAACAAAGAAATAAATCTATTCAATGAGAAAAAAAGAAAAAAAGAGGTTTGAATTTTATAGAAAATTTTAATTTCAAAATGTTGTTTATAGGAGTTACATCGTTAGATATGTATATTTTGACAGGAATACCATGCAGGGGAGATATGGTTCCATTTGACCCATGGAATTGGTCAACACAATCGAGATAGAAAGAACGCCTTGTATTATATTGTATTGTATTGTGCTGATGAGCAAGGAAATAATGACCACAGAGCTGTTAAATCTGGTGGAATCAAAGTCTCTGGGTTGAAGTATTTCTTACAACGCTATAATCCAAGAGTGTACCAGGATCCAAGTTATGAGAACGTCGACCATTATGATGAACACGAAAGAGTGTTTGTGTTTTACATGTAAGGACAATGTCTTTTTCCAAATGCTAGCTCAGTGACACAACTTGGTTTTCTCAAAGCTGTTGAAGATTTAAAGTTAGCTCCAATGTATAACTGGGGGTCTGCACTTCTTTGGGGATGTACATAGGCCTCGATGAATGCTCGGGCTCCAAACAAAGTTTGAATTGTTTTTGGGGAATTTTCGAGATAAAAAGCTAATTAATTTTGTTTTATTTTTAAATGTTAAATTACTAACTAAATTTACCAATGTTTTCACAGTATTGGTGGTATACTTAATTTCATGTTACAATATTGTTTTTCCAATCATAGAAAAGTACCATACTGACAACTGGTTTCCTGTTCAAGTCGATGACGGTCAACACTCTGAGCTATCTCAAACGCTTCAACAAGTTTGTAGAACAAACCGAAATATTGTTAATATGCCATATGTGGATCATACATAGTACTAGAGTGAAGATGCTCAAAGGATGCTAGAGTTGAGTTTACGTCGATCAGTGTTTTTCAATTCTTCTTCAAAAGAGAATTTTGGTACTTGGAGAAAGACAACTTCTACAACCATAAGGGAGAATAGTAAAAGCAATCAACCCACTTCCAAACGGGGAGATTTCTTATGATGATTACCTGAAAATATTGCGAAGTAATAAACCACGGGATCATATTAATGACTTGGTCTTGTCCCCTATGAGTAATTATCTACGTTATTTCAGCACAATTTGCAAGCCTTCCATGATATGGAACCTCAAAATTTTGGATGGATGGATATGCCAGCTTTAGGTAGATTGCCAGTTGATGTTGAGTTTCTTCTAACCCAACCTCCACCACCAACGACCGGTCTATTTGTTTATCCCAGTAGCCAGGGAGGTTCAAATTCTTCGTCAACTACGTTACTATTTGATTGGGAGGTGCCAAGTATTAATCTAGAAGATGAACCTATCATTGCTCCAATTGTTTCTCAATATATGAATCGAGCTTATCCGTATTGAGGGTACAAGCTACACAGGAGGAGTTGCAGGCTAGGTTGAACAATTATTATTGGCGATCACAGAAAATATAGGATTATTACGTACGACAGCCTACCAAAATGACGAACACATGAAGTTATGATATTCCAAATGAATCCAGTCAGTGAAGTCATCAACCAAGTCGTAGAATCAGAGTACATTCCACAAACTCATATGGCACCTGGTGTCGTTGACGATGACTTGGCTCTGGAAACTCCTGGCGGTGGTCCACTCTTTACCTCGACTTCAAGAGGAGCCTTTAACATCTATTGGCCCGTTGCTCAATCCATTCCTCAGGTTCCTTTTGGATTTTATGGTGATGAAACTCAACCTCTCGAGCCTACTGTTGATAATGGGTTTTTGCTAAGGCGAAATCGTAAAAAATATGTTTCTGACCCGAGTATTAGAAATATTAAACTTTAGTATATTTTTATTATGCAAAGAATTTTAAGAATATACTAAGTCATAATGGGTGCTCATGCCTATGTTTTTGTATACACGATTATATGAATGCTTCACCTGGTTGACTCAGAAAATATATGTATATACCATCATATTTACCGTATAACTCAGTATCTGTCTATGTATAAAAACCATAGAATAACACTGGTGCTTATTGCAATACTCCCAGATATTCTATAGTTTTACAGAATAAATCTCAAGCTCCTAGATGGATTTCTCACTAGTATATAACAACTTGAATCTCCTCTAGTGTCGTATTCCCCGGTTGAATTCCTAAAAAATATGATTTATATAAATATTCAAACCCCATCTGAATTATATTGATTAATCACAGTTTCCATTCAAGCTTGTATGAAAGCACATAGCAAGTTGCACATGAACATACTTGATTGATCATTTTGGCTATGTTTGCATATCAAGTTAATTTTGTGCTAGCCACAAAAATCTATTCAATCTTGTGTTAGCCACAATCTTATGTCAGACAGAAAATCAAATCTCTAATTGGCTAGATACTACCATAACCAAGCTAAGGTTAATGATCTCCAATAGTTGGTCACATCAAAATCCCAACAATGAAAAAAATAATTAAAACATAATTTTAGTCATATACGACTAACTTGGGAAGCATTAAAAATGTCCCAACAGACCAACTTGGCATCCAAAGATCAAAATCACGTCGGCCAGCCAACTTGGTCGGCCTCCAATCTTTCTTGGATGAGAAACTTTGGCCACCCAAGTTGGTTAGGCAGCTAATTTATGGCCGACAAAAGTTAGCCGGCCCAAAACTCTTCAAGCATGTGGACGACACATGTGATATTCTACTAATATCGCATGTAAATAATGAACTTTTCTGGCTAGAATTTTGCAACAGTTTTTGAATGTTGCATCTATTGTGGCAACACGGAAGGATGAAGCCGGCAACGTTGTCAGGCGTTGCAGTCTATGCTGCAGTTCGTTTATAGCTACTGCCACATACAATAAACATTATGTTGCAACATGGGAGCTTGGAGCAAACAACTCTTTTAAGTATAGCACATAGGACATACTTCACATAGGACATACTTCACATGTTTTAACTCGTATAGCCTCCCAAGTTTGACTTACCAAGTGTGTCGCACACTAATTTTAACTGGCCATATATGACTTAAAACGTATAACTGACACAGTAAGCCATATTTCTATAGTTTTAAACTTGTTATATATGACATCCCATATATGCAATTCACAACATGCGGCAAACCATGGGTGGCTTACTATAGTGTCTGGCCAAAAATATCTTATTTCATGTGGCTTCACACATATATCCTGCTACATATAGTTGGCCACAAAAGTACTCATATATTTTATTCTCTACTCTTTCGTGACCATCCATCATCGCTCGTTGATTACATGAAATGCAGTGTTCGACCTACTCAACGCCTGCATCCTGCATCACCTATTCATCAAAGCATGTCAATGATGATTGATACATTTGAACTCTCACTGCTCACCTGAGCATCTTAGGAACTTGACAAAAAGACTAAATAAATACATATTTATTTTAGTTGGCCTATTTTGTACAAGTCTTATCAGTCTTGACAGACATATTAAGACTCCTCATTCATGTCTAGTCAGGCATGGCAAGTCACAAGTCAACATTGACTAACCAAGTCACGTTTGACCTCACATCAAGTAGTATTTTCTACCAAAATTTATACGAGACATCAAATATGTCACAAATGAGGGGATATTTACTAGGGTATTGGTCTGGAGGTCTACGACATACGGTGTAGCAATACACCCATTAAGAGAAAGGGTATGGAATGTGTGATGATTATCATAATAGAGGAGTGATGGGTGTGTAACTGGATAATCTTTCTCAACAAGTGGGACACGGTTTTCAACACACTCTCCACCATCTCCACTTCACCACTAATTCATAACCTCCACTTCCTACGAGGTCAGGGTGTACAGTTATTGCTATATAAATAGATTCTTCAATCTACGAAAATCAGAACATATAGACTGACAACGAGAGATACACAAAACACCACCTTCGAAAAAGTCTACCATATGATTTTCATAGGAGCATTCACTCAGTCATACCCAGAGAATCCTTCATAGCAATACAGACCTAAAGGAGTCTTGGACCCTGATCTCAACACATCCTAACGGAACGACCATTTCTTAGTTTAGGCCAGTCTTGTATGATTCTGATTTCTCGAATCTAAAAGTACTTCCATAATACATTT
Organism: Papaver californicum; assembly: GCA_023531435.1. NCBI lineage: Eukaryota > Viridiplantae > Streptophyta > Magnoliopsida > Ranunculales > Papaveraceae > Papaver > Papaver californicum. The sequence goes on along the minus strand of JAJJMC010014687.1, from coordinate 17,594,532 downwards.
ATTTTAGGGTTCAGACGCAGTACTCATCATCTTATCTCCACTTTTACCATTTTCACCAGAATTAGTTTTATCCACAACCAACTACTCAAGGTTCTGCCGCAGCCATGTTAAATTAAGGCGAGTACGATTCAAACTGGGTCTTTCCTAATGATCAAGGAAATTAATTAACATATTAAATGTAATTTTAATTGAATGTAATGGATATTATTGATTGAATTTGATATATTTTAGTTAAATCTATGTTTTGATTTACAAATAGCAAAATCACATTAAATCAAAAACTAGTTTGTTCTAATTTACTATATATAACTTACCTTTATAAAAAAAGGTAAAGTAAATTTATAAATTTAAACCACCTACTGTTAATGAATTTAAATGCGTGAATGTTAGGCTTGTACGTCAAAAGTGTGTATGGATAAAAAAAATTACATTTGATCAAAAATAGTTGTGGGATTTACAATAATGAAAACCCGTGATTGGAATAAAAAGTTATAAAGATCCTTAAATTGAAAAAGAATTTACAGTTGAGATTAAAGACTCAATGATACAGTCTCTATCGTCAGTGAAAAAAACTTTATCACGATTTGTAAACCGGCATATATGCCGATCTGCCCAACCAATTTGTCCATTTGGCATACCCATAATAGTTCAAAATGGGCAGATTTGACCAATCGGTAAGTGCATAGGACTTGGCCTTAAAGGGTTACCAAATTTCACAAGGTTACCGATCCAATGAATTCAGTAAGAAGTTTAGGATTGTTTATTTAGTAAGAGCATCTTCAGTGAAAGTTAATATATATATGAGTGACATATAAAAGGATTGTCAAATATTAGTGAGTTCTGATAAATTTTACATCAAGTATAACTTAAAAAAATTAAAATAACAGATATATTTTAAAAAAATTATATAAAAAAGGTCTAAACAAATGCTTAGATAAGACATTCTCTAGATATTTATTATAAAAATATTTCTAAATTAAAGATATATTCCCATTTGAATAGATTGTTTCATAGTAAATTTGGGTAAGATGAGAAGGGTAGATTATATTGTTATAATGAACATAAATAAAAAATAACACCACGTATCAACGAGGATTTTAAGTCGATTGTTAAAGCATCTGCAATGATAGATGCCAAAAAGTAATTATGGTTAGGCAGGGTTTAAAAATAACATAAGAAAATTGTTTATAAAAATAATTAATTAAATTGTGAATGCACAAATACAAATTATACATAAAGACATAGGATCCGAATTAGCTTGTCATAAAGTCATTTTATGCAATGTGATTTTGCCTATGTAGTGAGATTCCACCTTACCAAAGGTCAGGTTTAGTCTATAGTGTTCTGACTTACGATTTTGTTTCTTTGTAAACAAGAGAGCTAATATGATGTAGATTTCCGACACTTCCGACACTTCCCGTTTTAGAGGGAAAAAATGGTTTGGGATCTTGTAACCATGGGTCCTTATATATGTTCACTTATTCTCCATTTCCCATTGAAAGTGATTATATATGTACCATCAACTTTTCGAATCTAATCAGAAACCCTAGATGTAGTATATCTTTTAAAAACAATATAGAAGAGAAAGAGATGTACTACACACTTCAACAAATATCAAACGACGTAAATACTAATTTTAATTAAACATAAACAATTATAGAGAAATTGGTAAAAGTAACGATATAATAAATTTGTTAACGAGAAAACTATGAGCCAATTGAAAAACCTGGGACCTAGTTGTAACACCCCAAAATCCAGTTACTTGAAAATCTAGGATTAAGAGACTATTCTATATTTTTAAGGCTGTAAGGATTTAAAACATCTATTTAAATATTAAATTTGAGATTCTAATTAAAGATTAATCCAAATCTAACTGTGACAATATGTTCCTTTTTATCGGGTTTAATTGAACCCATTAATCAAATTATGCATATAGAAATGCCTAGAACTTTAAGTGTTTTTAATACTTTTAGGTTGTCTTAACAACAAAAAAAAAGAAAAAAAAAAGCTCTTCTTCTATATACCCACACAATTGTTATTGCTACCCTTTCATTTTTGTACCCTTTAAAATCATCTTCCTACCCATTCAAAATAAATTTCACATACCCCTTCTAAGATAGGACCATCGTCGTCTTAATTCATATGCTTCAAATAAACAAACATCACCTCCATTAGAAAAAGTTCATCTGATGTATTTCTTCTCTCAAGAGTTTTTGTACCCCCAAATCTTTTGATGAAGAGTTTATGGATCTTGGAATTTTGATTAACTGATGGATTAGTTGTCTTGTTTTGAGTTATTAGAGTTAAAGGGTTTGAGGAATTTAGTCGACTGTGGTTTTGGTTGTTTTGCTTGGTTTTCTTCCTTTTTGGGGATACCTTGTTCCTATTAATGTGATTATTTCTTGGAATGTTAATGGTCTTGGAGACCCGGATAAGCGCCAAAATTAAAAAAGCTTGTGAAACGGTGGAAGCCAACTATTCTTATGATACAAGAGACAAAGCTTAGTGCTTGCACCGAGAACATTGTGCGTCAATGTTGGGATGCAATTCCTTGTAAATGGATTGCGCTTCACTCCTACGGAAGATCGGGAGGTATTTTGTTGATTTGGAACTCGGATTTGATTGAAGTGGAAGACTTTCTAGAAGGTACCTTTACCATAAGTATTTCTTGCTATAATTTGGAGGATAATTTTCGTTGGGCTTTAATTGGTGTCTACGGTCCTTGCAATGTGAATGAGAAAAAAAGTTTTCATATGGAGCTCGCTACTTTGCATGGATATTAGGATGGAATACCTTTGTTTTTTGGTGGTGACTTCAATGAGACTAGATATATGGAGGAGAGAAGGGGTTGCCGTAGAATCTCAAACTCTATGAAACTCTTCAATGACCTTTGTAATGATCTTGATCTTGTGGACGTGCCTCTTTCCGGTGCCAAGTATACTTGGGGTAGACCGCCAAATAAGAAGAGCAAGATTGACCGCTTTCTCTTCACTTCGGATTGGGAAAATCATTTCCCAAATATTGTTCTCAAGCGCCTTGCAAGACCTTTTTCGGATAACTTTCCTATCGAGTTAGGCTCATTGGATTCGGATTGGGGCGCATGCCCTTTTTGTTTTCAATTAGCTTGGCTTGAAGGCACTAACATAATCCCCTTAATTAAAGAATGGTGGGAGTCTTTTTCTTTTGTAGGTACGGACGAAGAATGTTTTACAAAGAAGCTAAACACTTTAAAGGAGAATTTGAAGGTGCGGAACAAAGAAGTCTTTGGTTGCATTGATAGGGCCATAGATACGGCTCTTACCAAGTTGAAAGATTTGGACGATCTAGATGATGGGAGGGGTCTCACCGTAAACGAAGAAGACTTGCTTGTGACGGCTTAGGTGGATTTCGAGTTGGCTCATCGGCGACAAAGCGTAATGCTGAGAAAAAAATCTAGAATTAGATACTTTAGAGATGGATACCGTAACACAAGACATTTTCATCGAGTAGTGAAGGGTCATAGAGCTTCAAACAACATCAACAACCTTCGTATTAATGGTCGATGGACCGGAAACAAAGAAGAAATTAAGATGGGCATCACAAATTATTTTGAGTTTGCAATAAAGGAGACATCAAACATTCGTCCAAGGATCAAAAATATGTGTCTTAAGAAGATTGATGAGAAAGCTCGTTTTTGGTTGGAGAGGTCTTTTATTGAGGAGGAAGTGAAAATCGCAATTAAAAGCTTGGGAATAGACCGTGCTATGGGTCTGGATGGATATCCTATGAAGTTTTTTATTGTTTGTTGGGACTTTCTAAGATAATATTTGATGAAGGTTTTTAAAGAATTCCATGACCACAATGTTCTTCACTCGTCTTTAAAAAACAATTTTATTGCTCTCATTCCAAAGAAGGTGAGCGTAGAGGAAGTTAAAGATTTTCGGCCTATTAGCCTTATTGGGAGTATGTACAAAATCATCTCCAAGGTTTTGGCGGAACGACTAAAGGTATATCTTCCTTCTCTAATTTCTTCGTCCCAATCTAGTTTTATTAAAGGTAGACAAATCCTTGATGGTGTTTTGATAACAAATGAATGTGTGGATTCTAGACTCCGTCAAAAGTTACCGAGATTGGTTTGCAAGCTCGATTTTGAGAAGGCTTTTGATAATGTAAATTGGAACTTTTTAAATGAAGTTTTATTCAAAATGGGGTTTGGTGGTGTTTGGAGGACTTGGATTAGAAATTGTTTAACTTTCTCCAAATTTTCGGTTCTCGTTATTCGTCAAGGAGACCCACTCTCTCCCTTTCTCTTTACAATTGTGGGTGAAGTTTTAAGTTGTATGTTGAGTAAAGCTCAAGACCTTGATCAAATTTCGGGGTTCTCGGTAAAGGTAGGAGGAACAAAAATAAATCATTTGTAATTTTCCGATGATACTATTGTCTTTCTCGATGCGAAGGAGGAACAAGTTGATACCTTTCGTTACCTTCTTCTTTGCTTTGAGTTAACTTCGGGCTTGAAGATTAATTTCTCCAAGAGTAGTTTGTATGGATTCGCGGTGGAAGAGGGTGTTGAAAATTATGCAAACATGTTGGGATGCAAATATGCAAGCTTTCCTAGTATCTACCTTGGTCTTTCGTTGGGCGACAAAGTAGGAGGTTCACAAAAATGGGAGAAAACGCTTGATATTTGTGCGAAAAGGATTACTTCTTGGAACGGAAAATCAATAGCAAAAGGCGGTAAGTTAACTCTAATTAAAAGCATTTTAGTGAGCTTACCAATTTACTACCTCTCTCTTTTTCTTGCTCCATGCGTCATAACTAAGAAAATTGATAAAGTGGTGAAGAACTTTTTATGGGATGATGATCAAAATATTAAAAGAATCCACAATATTGGTTGGACTATGGTGTCAAAACCGAAGGAAAAATGAGGGCTTGGTATTAGTAGAACTAAACAAGTGAATTCGGCTTTGCTAAAAAAATGGTGGTGGTGCTTTGGCTTAGAGAAAGATGCGTTGTGGAGGAAGATAATAGTCGAAAAATTTGGTGAAACTTTTACCGGTTGGGAAACACTCCAACCCAAAGGTTCAAAAGGAGGTAGTCTTTGGTATAACATTTATAAAGAGCTAGAAGATTTCAACAAACATATTAAATCCAAGGTTGGCGCGGGTAAGAAAACTAGATTTTGGGAAGATGTTTGGATTGGTGAAGGAAGATTATGTGACATGTTTCCGTCGGCCTATGAAGTCTCAAGGACCAAAGAGCTTGTGGTGGCCCGTATGTACGATGTAGTAGATGGCGGTATAAGGTGGAAGTTTATGGATAGACAAAGATACTCTCACACCATCTCAAATGAAGTATCAACTATATCAAATCTTCTCTCTTCTTAAGGTGTCTCGGATAGCCGAATTTAGGATGGAAATGACAATGGTCAATATACGGCTAAAGATGGTATTAAGAACGAAGAGGAACAAGATGAGCCAATTTTTAAAATCGATGTTGTTTGGAGTCGTGATTACCCTTGCAAAATCAATTTCTTTCTTTAGCTTCTTTCTCATGACAGGGTAATGACAAAGGATAAGCTTTTAAGAAGGGGCATGAAGGTTTCTAGCCTTTGTTGCTTTTGTGGCGAAAACGATGAGACTAGCGCGCATCTCTTCTATGATTGTTGGAGGATCCAAAGGATTTGGGACTACTTTAATGAAGGGTCTAGGAGTAATTGGATTTATAACTCTAATGTTACTATAAACGTAAAATCTTGGAAATAAAATTGGGGAGATGATCGTCTTAGTCCAATTTGGAATAACATCCCGGTAGCAATTTGGTGGTGCATATGGAAGGAGCGTAATGCAAGAGTCTTCGAAAACAAAAGGAAAGGATTGGAAAGTATTATTAGAAACGTTAAACTTCAAGCTTTCTTTTGGACCGAATCTAATACAAAAATATTAGGTCTAACCACAAATATGGTTATAGCTCTATGGGACTCCTTATTTTGGTCCCATTGTTCTAGTGTTTTCCTTTTGGTTTTTTTTCTTATTTTTTTTTTTATTCATTGGGTTGAAGTACCCCTTAAGTACCTTCTTTTTTCAATGAGTTTTTACTTTGTCCGATTAAAAATTTTTTTTTATGGGTTTGGGTATTTTACTTATAATTTTGGTGAATTAGAGTTAGGATTTTGGAGTTACCCCATCACCACCTACGTTTCTCGAATCAACCCCTTTTAACAATTGATCTTCTAATGAATTTACTAATATTATACTGTACTAAATCAATAGAAAGAAAGATGAATTAAGGTATAAAAATCAACTAATAGAAACAGATGGTCTAACTCTCAAATGTTGATTACGTCCGAATGTGCTCCGGTCTTTAAAGTTTCAGAACTCAATTTCAACCATCAATTTCAACTATTCCATTTGAGTTTTTATGGTTTTCTATGTTCTTCCAAAATAACATATGAAAATGACGACATATTTCTAGAAAAAGATATGAGAAGATCTTATAGTTGAATAAACTCATTGATTGTTTAATCAGGACAACAGTGTAATACCGATGTCAATTAATATTAAGGGTAAAGTATCTCAATAGAAATTAAGGTACTCATAGGGTGATCTGGGGTTTTCTTTGTCTTGTTTTAAAAAACAAAAGTTTTTAAGGTTTCTTTCGTTGTTTTGTTGGTACCGTTGAAGAAGAAGATAAAAGTCGAGACGATGGTGTTTTGGGAGGAAGAAGAAAAAAAAGATATATTCTCTATGTTTTAGTAAAAATGTTACTATCATTTTTTCATTTTAATTTAAAAATAGATCAAAATAAAAAAAGTGATAGTAATATTTTTGCTGATACAGAAAGAGTATATCAGTGGTGTTTTCGATTTGGACAGCTTAATTAAAAGATACGGAGGGGGTATTATAACAAAATTTAAAATAATTTTAAAAGTTTCCTTGTAACCGTACTATAACTAACTTACTTAATTGGAGGGGTATCGTTAATATTTTCAGGAGTATACGGAGGAAGAGTTGAAAAAAAAAGAGGGGGTATTATAACAAAATTTAAAATAATTTTAAAAGTTTCCTTGTAACCGTATTATAACTAACTTACCTAATTGGAGGAGTATCGTTAATATTTTCAGGAGTATACAGAGGAAGAGTTGAAAAAAAAAAAAAACTAATGTTGTATCTAGATAGATAAATTTTGTTTTGGTTCAAACCCTTGGTGCCGTAATAGTATGGTGTGCATGTTGGAAACGTGTCAAACAGAGAAAGAATCAGAGGTATTTATGTAATTCCGCGTGTTAAAGATAAAAGAAAAGGGAAGAAACACACTTCTTGGAGATCATTCTATCCGGTGACTTTATTAAGAGGAATATCCATCTTCAACATAAGGATTTAAGGGTATAATAAGAAATACAATTAAGAGAATGGTATATGAAAATTTCCTTAAGAAGAATGGGTATAAATTTGTCAAGGTTAAGTATATATTTCTCGACCTAAAAATTCAATTGAGAATGTTGATGTTGCTGCCGTTAATTGAGAAGATTTTTGAAGAGGATTCAAGTGATTTCGATTGATTCATGGTTGTTTAGGAAGACTGGATTATGGTTTTAGTCCAATTTCAAAATAGTCTTACATGAAATTAGATGGTGGTTTTAGGCGCGACAATAGATGAAGAACACTAGACGTTATCGTTGATTTTGGCAGTGAATGGTTGAGATTGTAAATATTTCGGTGTTATGAATGCGTAAAATAGTTGGGTTTGTATTCAAACTCGAGATTGCAGGTTAAAAGGCTAGAGAAGAAGCTCAAATCAATATGGCAGAGGGACCTCTAGACCACAAGCCAGACTGCGCACCAACTGTTCGAGAAAAAGCCTTAAAGAATAGTAAAAAGGTTTTATGTTCTCTTTTAGTTCTTATTGTTTTCTTTCGTATGCTAAACTATGTGTACCTTGCTTTACTACATAAAAGCCATCATCATTCTTTGATCTCTCGACAATTCATTGGAAACATTCTTTGTATAACTATTGATTTACATATTTATTGTTCATCTAGTATGGCTTGAGATTGAGATAAATTATACTAAGCAAAACGAAACAAAGTAAGTTATGTCTACCGAAAAAAAAAGCGACTGGAATGATAATACGGGGTAGGTCCACTGGCTTTATAAACCAAACTACTTAACTTTTGCATGACAAGAGGATATTAAGGGCATTTATGTTTGAATTTAATATTGGGTTAGTACTTACACTAATTTTAGTTTGTAACTTGGTTACACAGTAAGAAATGATGTCGTCATGATTACTGATTGGCTGGTTCAAATGACTAACAACTCATTTCTAGCCAAAATGCAAATTCCAAAATACAGATTGGAATCTTGAATGTTTATGAGGTTGAATGCTTTTAATAAAACAGGTTTAACATTTGTCAGATGTTTGCGTTTTAGCTAGCGTTGCTCATTTTGGTTAGCTATGATAGTGCACATATTTGTTTTGCTGTTTTTATTTATTACTCTTTTTGTGTGGGTAGACACCCTGACCTTTCTTAGATATTAAACACTTCAATTACATGGTCCCTATATATTCAAAATTAAAACTTAGGGGCGAGTCCTGTTTACACTTTGACATTTCCTTTGAGTGATTAAATTTGTTATTTACCACAAAAATGGGCAGTTCTCTTCTACTATTGATTTTAAGTTCTTGTGGTGTTTACTCTAATGTTTTATAAAACGTTTAGTATTACTTGGGTGTTGATGCGTATCGTTTACACATAAATTAATTAAGATATTTTCCACTAAACGACACATAAATTAATTAAGATATTTATATTAACGTTGGACTTCTTATGTAACTAAGATGGGAGATTGTAATGAATAAAACTAAGTAAACTAACGAAAGAAAATAAAAACAAAGTAAATAAAGATTGAGATCAAAATGAGAAAATACTAATTAGAGGTTTCATCTTCCGTCACCAAACAAGCTTTTTAATCGATTTGAGATAATGTTCGATCCTTCTCATATCAATAACCCTAGAACATCCTATCACAGGCTTATTCCGGCAAAACTTCTTGTATCATCAAATGCGCAAGAGCCACTTTTTGAATCCTTCTCAATGAATAACTTGGCGCAAGAGTCACTCAAGTTTAACCCAATGAAAACAATAGTCTTCGTGAGTTGAGGTTATTTTAAACAATCCGGTGCAAGAGCCACACAGATTTAACCTAGGTTAAGCTTCTACACATAATCGCATGGCAACATCCCGTCATTAACAACTATGTTGTGCTACTTGTGATTAGAGTTCTTCGACAATTCCGGATCTCAAACCCTAGTCTAGCTTTAGATATGAACACGTGATCATTCAATTTGCAACTTGAACGATCAAGTCTTCAATCATACATGGCGATATAAACAGTAGAACATAAGCGATAAAAGAGATCATTAACATTAAAACTAACCAGTCAGATTGATTTACATGTCTAGGACTTCCAACTACATCCCCAACCAATGGAACAAAGTTACCTACTCATGGATTTACTAAAACCCATCAAAAATATACAAAGAAGAAGAATGGTTTCCCCCTAAGGGGAAAACCTTAGGTTTTTTATGTAAAAGATAAGAGATTACTTAAGAGATATGGAATATAAAATATATAAATGTATTGTTTGAGCCTTATATGTCTTCTTTTATAGCCTTCAATGGTTAGCCCTCAAGTATCATTTTCTTATAGGGTTTAGAATCCTTCTGGGACCATGTTTCCTTGATTTAGAAGTCAATAACGTATCTTAGAAGTGGCTCCTGTGAGTCATAATCGGTAGATTCGATATCCATGTTATCTAACGATTGTTGGAGCTCGACAATGAAGTTTTTTTGTACCCAAAACTGCCTATAATCGGTAGATAAATTTCCTTGTTATCTACCGATTATTTTGTTGAGTGTTTCGCTATTTTCTTTCGGATGTTTTGCTCATAACTTCCTCATAAGAACTTGGAATGGCCTCATTCTTTTTGAATTCACCTCGTATTCTCGTTCTCTTCAAAATGATATTAAGAACTCCTGGATTTAAATGAGTTTAATTTGGTCTTTGGCCCTTCTCCATTGGCAGAACCTGACTTCCTTGTTCATTTCGTGTCGTGTGATGAACTCATTTCTTCTTCTTTGGTTGAATACACTTAAAAAATTATAAGAAACTGAAAAACATATAAAATCAAAGAATAATGATATGAAAACTAATAAGAAAGCAATAAATTAGGGTATCTAACTAATGCAATTAATGTAATTATCAAATTCCCCCACACTTACCTTTTGCTAGTCCTCGAGCAAACTACAAATCTAAACTAACCTAAAACAACTCTATTTCGTCGAGGATACGGTTACACTTAGCATGTGCAACAAGCCTTTAAAACTCTAGGTGTCCCTAGTGGAAGAATTATAGTCTTGTGAGGGTTTACAAGAGGTATACCCACAAAACCTAATTTCCAACTTCAAAACATTCCATAGCACATGCATCCAAAGAGCTACGAAGACATAAAGTTTCTGCCCACTAACAATAAGAAGTTAGAAGTATAAAAAATATTATTCTTATGCTTAACCCTTGAGTTAGGAGAAAACCACCATATGAAAGAATCCAGGTTCGAGAGCGACCGAATGTTTCTGGCTCACCAACAAGATTTTATGAATTTGACACTCAAAAGACGCACTTTATGGTGTGCAAGCAGGAATGGAGATAGAAATCATGCACACATTGAATGGTGGGAAGAAAAAGTAACCTTCTGAATTATATGAAGATGTGATCCCATAGAAACATGGGACGAAAAAGAACTTTTTTTTATGATGATCTCTAAGAATGGAAATCAACCACCATATAAGGATAGGAATGCTTACTTTCTCACCCGATTGGAAATCAGCACCACTCTCACAACATCCAATAGAAACGTCTTCGGTCTTCAACTGTTGATGATGAACTCTTGAACTTCGTAGAACCTTGACAATTTGTAACTCTTTTCCTCAATTTATTTTTGCTTGAAACTTCTCTGTAGATTTCTTCTCTTTCGTGACCTTAACTAATGAAATAACCCACTACTATGAAATTAGAATGCATATTTATTTATTTATTAAGAATATGCTACAAAAAGATAACAACTACAGGAATAATTAAACATGGCCATGGGGAAAGGAACTAAGCACCTGATTCTTCACAACTTGTATTTCCTTGGTATCATATAAACTTCAAAAATTTACATCTTTTGCTTTTCTTTCTTTTTGACTTTGTCTTGTCTTCACTTTTGATGTAAAATTTTGCTCATTTTTTTGTTGTTTGCAAACCTTGACTGTACTCAACTTTCTTCGTGATTTTGATGTCGCTCCGCTTGTTGATGATGATGTGTTTCTATTGCTTCTTTGTCGAGAAAATGGTGCCAACTGCAAACAAGACTACAAGATAGAGTTAGCAATTAGGATGACACCCTCATGATTGATGAAATAACATTCAAGATATCAAAAAGTAGTGCTGAAATTGGTGCGAAGTTGGGTAGCTCATCATTCTAACCGGAATTTGCGCAGATGAAACACTTTAAACGGACAATTGAAGGTTTGGTGCCTCACTCATGGGTATTGAATGATCAACAACTCTAATATTGTATTCTCTACCAGTGGTTTAAGTCCCTTTTTGTCATCTTTAGCCTCTCAACAACTAAACAACCCGAATGTAGTTCTCTAATACTTCTAAGTTCAGTTATTTCGGTTAGAACTCCGTATGTAAACTTATCTAGAAGTATACTAAGTGACTCTAAAATTTCTAAAAGTTGGAGGTTTATGCAAAAATTAAAAACTTAAGCTAAAAAAAAAAACTCTATGTATATGCAAATATCCCCCCACACTTAAACTTTACATTGTCCGCAATGTAAATTGACTCCTCCAATGTAAAATCAAGATGGAAAACTAAAAATTAATAGAAAAATATATAAATGCAAAACCAATGGGTTTCCTCCCATGCAGTGCTTAGTTTAACATCCTCAGCCTGACCTTTTGGTTAGCGCCCGAAAACTAACAATCTGAAAATCTGGGGATCCACCCAAACAACAATCTACAACTCTAATAACAACTTCGGAAAATGTTATCAAAAGATAGTAATATTAAAACCATTATCATATAGAAGTTACCTCCATACTTAGTCCTTTCTACACTTGAGAGTGTATAGAGAACAAAGAATTCGGGTAATTCTACAGGTTTCTCATGGGTAACCTGCGACAGTGTTAGAATCAAGCATATATAATGGTGGATAGTTATAAGCAAAATAATCCGTTAAAACTTTAGAAGCACATGACTCCAATCCTAAGTGAGGTATTTTCCTAAAAGTTGGGTTAACAACTTCTTGAGAAACTACTTCGATTAGAGTAGGATTATTAGAAATAGAATTATGCAAAGGATTAGACAAACCTTCCATTATATCTTGTATTACAGGATCCTCATTGTTTCTAAAGAACGCCAATGAATTATTTATCTCATGTGTATCGTGGTCCTCTATCAAACTTTTTAACCAATCTCTATTAGTCTTTGCCTCAATTAAAATCTCGGCATCAACATTATCATTATAATGCTTGGCAAGCTCAACTAGGTCTTCCACGATATTAATCAATTCGGTTTCATTCTCAAATACTTCATACTCCTCGTCATCATTAGACCAGAAAGGTTTACACGCAAGAGCGTCTTCCATTGTGTACTCCCCGGGAATGTCACTATGAGTTGGTTCAGATGATATACTTTCGTAATCATCATCATTTTCATAGATAAAATAAGTTTGTCCCATGATAATTTTTGTGTTTCTAGTCTCAATTGCATCCTCTTCAACATTCTTTATGGATCATATATTGTTGCGGACTCAATTCTAGCTGCTAAGAATTTCTTTAGAACACTCATTGCATCATTCCCAAGCTCTACCTTTTGAATAGGTGCTTGATCATCAATAATATCAAGGCTTGAGTAAGCTACACTAGTGTCATCAAATATCCCCAAAGATTGGTCTTTTTCAGAATCACCATTGATCATATATTCATTATTGTGCACAAGAATGTTAGAGCGGTTTTGGCTTTAAGACCAAATTTCTTCTTCTCTCATTCGTTCCTCATATTGATCAATGCGCATCATTAAATTCTTTGCACCTTTTTGAAGTTCTTGAAGTGATTCATTAGTGCCCTGTTAGTGTAGCTGAATTTGATGTTGAAGTTCTGCTAAAATGGTGCATATCTGTTTTTTAAAACTAGAGGAATCATTAGAAGTATGACTATCCTCCCATCTCTGGGATTGTTCAATTACATACTCACCATTAAAAGGTTGGCATGTATGAGAATATCAAAAGGGTACGTGGAATATTGATCATTACCAAAGGATTGGTTGTGATTATACTCCTCGTATGGTTGGAATTTGTCAAAGGGTTGAGATTGAAAACCAAACTGATTACCATTATTGTATACTTGATCTTGTGTGCCATACATGTTATTTCTGTAAGGAAACATGATGACACACAAAGAATAAAAGATAAAATCTAAATAAAAATTTAAAAACAAAAACAAAAGTGATACCTATAACCTGTATTTGGAATTTACCTCCCGTTTTTGACGAGTGGCGAACTCCTTCAACGAGTTATTCACACCACAAAAACCTAAAAATCTAAAAAACACTAAACAAAATCGTAAAATAGAACCAAAAGAAATCTCAAACAAAAACAATTGTTACTGCTCCCCGGCAGCGACACCAAAATTTGATGCATGTCGTTTGCGCACAAATTAATTAAGATATTTCTCACTAATACTAATAAGTAATGTAGCGGTAGTAAGGATCGTTCCCACGAGGAGATGTGATTTGTTATTTTTCTTTGACTTCTTATGTAACCAAGAGGGGGAATTGTAATGAATAAAACTAAGTAAACTAACGAAAGAAAATAAAAACAAAGTAAATAAAGATTGAGATCAAAGTGAGAAATTACTGATTAGAGGTTTCATCTTCCACCAAACAAGCTCTTCAATCTATTAGAGATAACGTTCAATCCTTCCCATATCAATAACCCTAGAGCATCCTATCGCAGGTTTACTCCGGTAAAACTCCTTGTATCATCAAAGGCACAAGAGCCACTATTTGAATCCTTCTCAATGAATAACTTGGCGCAAGAGCCACTCAAGTTTAACCCAATGAAAGCAATGATCTTTGTGAGTTGAGGTTATTATAAGCAATCCGGTGCAAGAGCCACACAGATTTAACCTAGGTTAAGCTTCTACACATAATCGCATGACAACATCCCGTTATTAACAACTATGTTGTGATACTTGTGATTAGAGTTCTTCGACAATTCCATCTCTCAAACCCTAGTCTATACTTATATATGAACACATGATCATTCAATTTGCAACTTGAATGATCAAGTCTTCAATCATACATGGCGATAAAAACAGTAGATCATTAACATTAAAACTAACCAGTCATATTGATTTACATGTCTAGGACTTCCAACTACATCCCCAACCAATGGAACAAAGTTACCTACGCATGGATTTACTAAAACCCATCAAAAATATACAAAGAAGAAGAATGGTTTCCTCCTAAGGGGAAAACCTTAGGTTTTTTATGTAGAAAATAAGAGATTACTTAAGAGATATGGAATATAAAATATATAGATGTATTGTTTGAGCCTTACATGTCCTCTTTTATAGCCTTCAATGCTTATCTCCTAAGTATCCTTCCTTTCTAGGGTTTTGATTCCTTCCAGGACCATGTTTCCTTGATTTAAAAGTCAAAAACGTGTCTTAGAAGTGGCTCCCGTCGAGTCATAATCGGTAGACTCGATCTCCATGTTATCTACCTATTGTTGGAGCTCAAAAATAAAGTTTTTATGTACCCGAAACTTCCTATAATCGGTAGATAAATTTCCATGTTATCTACCGATTATTTTGTTGAGTGTTTCGTTGTTTTCTTTCGGATGTTTTACTCATAACTTCCTCATACGAACTCGGAATGACCTCATTCTTTTTGCGTTCACCTCGTATGCACGTTCTCTTCAAAATAGTATTAAGAAATCTTGGATTTGAATGAGCTGAATTTGGTATTTGGCCCTTCTCCATTGGAAGAACCTGACTTCCTTGTTCATTTCGTTTCGTAATAAACTCCTTTCTTCTTCGTTGGTTGAATACACTTAAAAACTCATAAGAAACTGAAAAATAAAAAAATAAAAGCATAATGATATGAAAACTAACAAGAAAGCAATGAATTAGAGTATCCAACTAATGCAAATAATGCACCTATCAGGTGTGTAGAAAGATAAACTTGTATTAGTTATGTTATGAAATCTGAAATCTAGAATAGAATTCATTTGTGAAACGCTGCACGGACAGCTGTTTAGAGGCCAACATTATATGCGCATAGGTGAAGATCTAGCCGATGTTTCCTTCACGGAAAGTGTTCGTTTAAGTGTCCACTACGACATGTTAAAAGGGTATGTTGTTTGGATGGACTTGTAGTTTGGAAGATAGAGCTTGAAATGTAAAGGCAGTCAAGCCTTATAATTTCTGAATTCAGCACTTGTGCCATGCCAGCGTGCTTCATTTACTTTATAAACTGAATTGGATTGGTTTTCAAATGCTTATGGTTTTTCCACTCCGCTGGCAGGGTCAACAAAAAAGAAAATCCAGATGATCATCTCAAGTTCCTAGTCACTCGAGGGGCACTCATTTTATCCTATAATATAAGTGGGGTTAAGTAAGCAGCTAGTAAATCAAGGAGCTATAAACCATCGAATTGTGACCTCGGATTCAAACTCACAAAAAGGAACCTAGCTTACAAGGCCAGAAACTCCTTATTTCCAGATCTCAATACCAGCAAAAGCAGGCTAACACACTCCAACTAAGGGGAACCTATTGCCTGTTGGTTTTGTTGTGTGATTTTAGGCCATTAAGGCTCTGAACTAGGTATGAGTTTCTTCTAGGAATATGTAAATGGTTGTTTGATCTTTCCAAAATGATATAATATGCTTGGTTTGGTTCTCTACTTTAGAAATTATGGCTTCTTAAACATAGCACGTCAGTGCTGGGAAATTTGGATAAAAAAGGTGTTGTTGGGGTTTCTCCAACCTTCCTCGATTTTTCTTTTTAAACAATTTGGAATATAAATTAGCTCTTGACATGAACTAGGAAGTTGTTAATATTTGTGGGATCTTTATAGAATGGAAACAAGTTCCTGATTTGGTTCCTTGGTTTAGATTTTATAGCTCCGAAAGTACGGCATGCTGGAGCTGAAATTCCTAAAAATGGTTTTTTCATAGTTTTTTTATGATTGTTGAAGCGACCATTTGACTTTTTATTTTTGTTTATAAGTTTTCATTGATAAAAGTCCTGATCTAGTTTCCAACTTAATATTACATGTTTCATTTGGCCTTGTAAGGGAGTCCACAGAATTTCTAGAAAAGATGTCGTTGGGATCCCAAATTCTTACTACAGAGTATAAACTAAGGATTGTGGTTAGATTGTTTGACACAATGTTTGCTGCTTGGAATTGTTTGCAACCAAATTGTGATATTCCATCACTCTTACTGCAACTTGAATGTGCTAGAAGGTCGCACTCCCTATATAACTATTAAACATGGATGGAGTTTAGTAGTGGCATTCATCTTTTTCCTTTAATGTATAAATGCACTTAAACTTGATAGAATATATGTTCTTGTATTTCATTAAATGTTTGACTATGATCTTTGCGCTATTTAAATGCAGTATTTCATTTGTTTTACTATGATATTATATCTAGCAGGTGTTGGTAATTATCTCTTCTGCTAGCGGTAAATATTATCATACTGTTGGTGATACGGCAAGTTTGGATAGGTGTTGCTATGCAATTCATACTATCTATTGTGAGAGGTAGTTGTTATCATTGAAGGTAGTTCATACTATCTAAACAAAGAAGACGAACTACGGTCGTGCTTGATCCCTTCGAGGTACGGTAAGGGTACTAGGCAGTCGTGCTGCGGTTCAACAATCATCTGAAAGTATTGGTTGTTGCGCGGCAGTTCATACCATCTATTCAGAGATGATTGTAACTTTCACAATATATATATATCGTTTGTAAGATGTAGTTGCAGTACTGGTTGTTCATACTACCTATTGAAGAGATGATTGTTGTTTTCCAGTTCATATCATCTGATATAAATGTGAGATAAAGATGATTATTGCCTCTTCAAGGTAATTCATACCATCTGATAATTGTACAACCGGTTAGACAAGAGATGATTATTACCATTCGAGGTAATTCATATCATCTGTCTCGGCACGTGAGTTATGCAACGAATATTATCGTTTGAGGTAACTCATATCATCTGAGAAAGATGGTTGTTGTTTATGACGACAACAATTCATACAATTAATCTGGAAATGATTACTAACTCTTTTGAGTATCTCATATCATTTGTAAATGATGTTCTGTTGAGCTTCACCTATTACTGTGAGTTTTCAGGCCTATTAGGGCTCCCACCTACGGTGGCTACCTGGAAGACCGTTAATTGTAAAGGTGGCTGGTATCCGACTACCCTGATATTGGCACTGGCCATAAAATTCAGGCCTTAGTTGGCTCTCATCTACGGATGGCTACCCGGAAGACCGTTGGCTGTAACGGTGGCTGGTATCCGACTACCCTGACATTGGCACTAGTCATTCCTCACCCCTGTAAAAGCAATGCTTGTTGGCTTATAAAGCAGTTTGGGATAAATCAGTCAATATAATTGCTTAAAAAATCGAATTGGTCTGAAGAAATTTGAAAATCTGGTTTCTCGAGTGGCGTATCAGAGAGTTGGAGTTTTCCATGCGGGTCGTAACCCGACCCCTTGGAAGCACAAATTTTCTGGTCCGTCACAAAAGACCCTCTCTGAAAAATATAGGAGAACTTCTCAAAAGTGATACATATACAATAATGAGTTGATTTGTAATTAAAATATAATCACAAAAAATATATAACATAAAGTAATCCACGGACAGACTGTAATCCTCTAAGCCTTCATATCACATACGGTCATCGCCATGAACACTACTTTATTCGTCTCTGAAAATGAAAGTGAGAATTGAGTGAACACATCATCCCAAAGGGGTGTTTAGTGGAAACATACATAACTCTCAAGTAATCACTAACATGCATCAAATTCTAAAAGGTAATTAATTAAATTAAGTACGACAATGAAAAAAACAATTAACACCTTTTACATGCAACACCCAACACAACATTGTAATGCATCAAAAAAACTAAAAAGGAAAGAAAAAGAAATCGTAAATATGACATTCATGAAAGAAATGTTATCCTAACCTTACCTCCACAAAAACTGGATCCCATACTACAGTTTTTATGAAAGAACGCTCAAACGACTAAAAATATGTTACCCTAACCGCGTCCTACTCAATGGAGAAAGCATCGCTAGAACAACTCCAATCTTGAATAATGGGACCATCCAAATGAAGTTCAAATACAAGCCATGACTCAGAAAACTACCATCAAAATCTAAAAGATTTAACAATCAAGCACAGTATGCATACGACTGATTTCCCCAACATCTTAATAACTTAGTGATTATAAGAAGGTTATAAAGTTCCCACCTCAAATAATATCAACCCCGCATTACCTCGTATTCGTTAACGAATTGATTAATCCTTCTACTGTTGTTAAGACTGATGGACTGTCACATATAAATACTCTAAGAACATATCCAGTAGGTTCAAACAACAAGAACAAGAACAAAGTTTTAAAAATTGTAAAACTAAAATTGCCTAAACCTACAAATGGTGTGACCAAATCTACTCAAGTGGACTAATTAATAAACTGGTGTAGATATCCGACCCTGGTTAAAGTCATATTTTTGAATGATTTTCTCGCCCATCAAACTCACCAGCCGACTCATTGAACCACACGGCCAACTCGGTCTTAGGATTCCCTTTTGGTCAGCATGACCCATACGGCCATACGATTCATTTCAATTTAGTTTCCTAAACTCGTTATCACTGCATATATCCACTAATAATATTATTACACACTATTAATTATATGCATAGCTAAACCAAGTTTAAATAACCGATTACATATAACTTCATAAGCTAATCTTGAAATAACATATATAATTAATTACTTCATTATTCAACAAGATGTTGCATGGTCTCATTACCACTACCACACATAGGACAAGTATTAGAGATGTTATTAACAGATATGGATAACTTGTATCTAGTTGAGAGACAATTCTGCAGATATTTTCAAAGGAAATGAACGATTTAGGTGGAAGTTGCACCTTCCACATTTTTTTTCCAAAGGAAAAATCCTCATATTGGGACACTACCTTGTTGATATTCCTCAAAAAGAATATCATAGGATGATTTAACAGAAAAAATACCATTTTTGATGTCAGTCCATCTTATTTGATCCTCCCGAATCATAGGAAATCTAGTCTTACGTATTTGCTCAAGTACATCTCTATAAAACAAATAATTAAGGATATCTAAGTTCCGTTTTCTAGTATCACTGTCTATTAACTGATTCACGTATCTCATATTAGAAGAAACAAAAGTGTAAAAAAGAGTAGTACCAATTCCTGGTACTCAAACATCATTCTAAATGTAAACATTACTTCCATTAGCTAACTCCTAACAATAATGTTTTTTTATTACCTTTAATCCCTTATACGCTCCAAACCCAGGAGTCATGTTTACTTACCTCCCAGACAGAGGCTCACACTTAAGGAAATATTTATGCTTCAAAACATGCGTCCAAAGAGCATTAGGTTCCTGCAACGTTCTCCATGCAAGTTTGGTTAGCAAAACAAGATTGGAAATTCCTGATTTCCTAATGTTAAGACCCCCTTTATGTTTGGGACCAGCAATAGTATATCCCATTTAACTAAATACAAGCTTTTAGCTTGTTCATATTTATTCCACCGAAATCTTTTCTGAATAGAATCAGTTATGTCAGTAAGCTTTTAGGACATAGGAAAAACAGACATTTGGTGCGTAGCTAAAACATAAAGGACAATTTATGTTAAAATAGTTCTGCCTGGTTGGTTCAGAAAGTTGGATTCCCAACCAGACAAATATTATCAAACTTATCAAGCATTCCAGAAAAGGACTCAGTTTTATTCTATTGCAGTAAAAAAGAGATACCTAAATATTCATCTTGTACCCACATTCTTTAGATACCCAGGATATAAATGAAAGTAACTATAATGTATTTATCTGTTTTAGGACTAAAAGTTATTACAGATTTACCAAAGTTCATTTGTACTAAGATTATCAATTGTATTAAAAAAGATACGACACATGTATAGGATCAGCTCTAGTAAAGATCAGCATGTCATCAGCAAAGAAAATATGTGATATAGTGGACTATGCGTAAAAACTTTGCTACTATTTATTTTACCATTAATTTTAACAAGACTTAAAACTCTAGAAAAAACATCCAAACAAAGGATTAAAAAAAAAGACGTGGGATCTCCTGTCTTAGACCTCTAATAGACTATTTAATTTCCAGGAGCTCCATTTAAGATAACAGAGATAGAAGTGGTAGTGACACATTGGCTAATTAATTGGCACCAGTGAATATTGAATCCTAGAGTTTTAAGGCAACCTAGCAAGAAAGCTCATTCGATTATGTTGAAAGCTTTAATCATGTCAAACTTAATTGCTAACAGACCCTTTTTATATTTGCACTTTTTATGGTATCTACAATCTCAAATGCAATCACTATGTCATATTTCATTTGTGTACCTTGTAAAAAGTCTGCTTGATGATAAGAAATAATCTTATTAAACAACGGCTTAAGTCTGTTAGCGATCAACTTAGATATAATTTTATAAGATATATTGCATGGACCTATTGGCCTAAAGTCAGCAGCAGTTTAAGGATAATTTATTTTAGGTATCAAATATAGAAAATGGTGATTATTTTCTCTAAGCATATGCTTGCTATAAAAAAAATAAACCATTCATGATGTCTTCACCAACAAATACGGGACACTGTTGGTAAAATACAAGAGGAAAACCATTTATACCTGGAGAGTCATCTATGGTTTCTTTTTGAAAACAACATATTTAATCTCATGAAAAGTAGGAATCTTAATCAAAGTAGTATTTTCAGCATCATTAATACAAAAAGTAAGACAATTCAGAAAAGAGCTATCATAACATGGATTACTGGTACTACTCATATTAGCAAAATGTTTGAATACATTATCATCAATAGCATTTTATCTGACAACCAATTTCCATTGTTATCTTGTATGGCATCAATACTAGTTTTTTTTCCCTTGAAATTAACTCTAGTATAGAAATACCCAGTATTTCTATCCTCAAATTTCACTCTCTTTCTTAGCTCTTTGTTTATAAAAGTCATCTTCTATGGTTTTTTTCAATGTTCTAATTGGACAATAATATCAACTATACCTTGGGCATGTAAACTATCAGCTAGGGTATTGAGTCTAGAGATTTTAGTCTTTATATGAGGAAAAAAATTAATATTCCGGTGACCTAGAGTTTATCTAACTTGTCCTAGGGAGTTCTTATGTTTGCAAGCTAAGGAACCAGAAGTATTGACCTACCAATTGTTATACACAAAAAATTTACATCCTTCATCTATTAACCAACACTTATTAAATTTTCTAGTCCTTTTAACATGATTAGCATCTCTATAATTATTGAACACAATAGGACTATGACCATTTGTTATAGGAGTTAAGTGATAGTTATGAGAATTACGATACATTTGACACCAAAAAACATTTCCTGGTACTTTATCAAATCTTTTATATATGAATACACTACCATATATTTTATTGGAACAATTACAAGGATTTCCCCAAAATACAATGTCATGCAATCCCAAAGAATCTATGAAGTCACTAACAGAATCTAAGACTGACTGATTATGTGGGATACCACCTGATTTTCAGAGTTACAAAGAATTATATTTAGATCCCCCATTAGAATCCAAGGAACATTTATAACATGACTAAATTGGTGGACAAAACTCCATTGTTCATTTCTATTCCCATTAGGGAGAGCACCATAATACATGTAAGGAAAATTTTAGTCTCGGTGTCTATATTCAACTCACAACTGATCACATTATACATGGAGCTTAAAATTTCTAAATACAATCCATTTCCAAAGAAGGCAAATACCTCCAGACATACCCACATGATTTATAAGTTCTTTAGTAATTCGTCTTTTAAAAATTTGTTTTGATTTTAGATAGACTATATCGGGCAAACACCACCAACTTTTTCGTTCTGAAACCCAATATACTATTATTTGTGTGAACATTAATCAACGATAGAGGCAGACAAGAAATAACCTTGGATAATCTCAAATTGAGATTCTTTAATCACATATATGATTAACGTACAACCTGCTTATATTTTTAATTAAAAAGAAACAATCTATATAATGTGGAAAATAAAAGTAAAGCGAGACACAAATTTTTTGACGAGAAAAACTGCGAAGCAGAAAAACTCTGAGACCTCGTCCAGTGTGAACACAAATTGTATTAAGTTGCTACAAGCACTAACCTACTATATGATTTCGGTGTATAATGTACTTGAGACATAATAAACCCTCCAAGCTACTCTGCTGCAGTTGTAACCCTACGTCTCTTGATCCCCGCAGAAACCTACGCAATTAATTCCCCTAGTTGACGTCCTTTACAAACCTAAGAGTTTCTCATAGTCCTTCGTGAAGACTAACGCTAGACTGCCTCAAAATGGACGTCTAGTAATTTCCTTTTTGATCTTAGATCAAGGTGGCAAAAATTGATTCTCGATTTCGATGAATCTAAATCTAAAATACTAGACTTTATACTCTTCAAAATTTATAAATATATTGTAGATGGTGGGTTTTTGCCGGGGCTAAAATAGTAGAAGATTATATTTCTGACATGGGTTTAAAAAATATTAAACTTCAGAATTCTGCAAAGAATTTTAAGACATGGCATGTGTTCATCCATGTCCCTCTTGAAAAGTATATATCTAAATATATATAATTACATGAATGCATCACCTGGATAAACTCATCAAATTATATATATATATATATACACGATCAAATTGATTAGATGAATCAACATTCATCCCTATACAGAACTATTAGAATAACGCTGGTGTTGTTCACGATATTCCCAGATTTTTATGATTTTTACATAACAAATCTTAAGCTCCTAGATCGATTGCCTACTAGTATAAAGCTATTTGAGTGTTCTCTAGTGCTATATTCCACAGATGAATTTCTAAAAATTACCTTATGTCAATATTTATACTCAACTAAATGTAAATGCATATACAAATCTGTATAAAAGTATGTAGCAAGTTACATATAAATTTACCAGACTAAAGCACCACAATTGCGCTTAGATATCAAGTCAAAACTATGCTAAGCACAAAATATATGTTACGGACCACAAAATTTTCGCTTCCAACGGGTCGGGTTGCGACCCGTTTGGCCAGCTCCAACTCTCTGATACACCATTCAAGAAATCGAGCTTTCAATTTTATTCGGACCAATTCGATTTTTCAAGCAATTATTCATGGTTTATCCCAAACTGCTCTATAAGCCGGCAAGCATTGTTTTTACACGGGTGAGGAATGGTCAGTGTCACTGTCAGGGTAGTCGGATATCATCCACAGTTACAGCTAACGGTCTTCCGGGTAGCCATCTGTAGATGGGAGCCAATTAAGGCCTGAATTTTATGGCTAGTGTCAATATCAGGGTAGTCGGATACCATCCACCTTTACAGCGAACGGTTTTCCAGGTATCCACCCGTAGGTGGGAGCCCCAATGGGCTGAAAACTCACAGTACTAGGTGAAGCTCAACAGAACATCATTTACAAATGATATGAACTACTCAAAAGAATTAGTAATCATTTCCAGATTAATGGTATGAAATGTCGTCATAAACGACCATCCTTCTCATATGATATGAGTTTCCTTAAACGATAATAATTGTTGCATAACTCACGTGCCGAGACAGATGATATGAATTACCTCGAATGGTAATAATCATCTCTTGTCTAACGGGTTGTACAATTATCATATGGTATGAATTACCTTGAAGAGGCAACAATCATCTTTATCTCACATTTATTTTATATGATATGAACTGGAAAACAACAATCATCTCTTCAATAGGTAGTATGAACAGTCAGTACTGCAACTACCTCTTACAAACGATATATATACTGCGAAAGTTGCAATCATCTCTGAATAGATGGTATGAACTGCCGCACAGCAACCAACACTTTCAGATGATATGAACAACCTTGTGCTGAACCAGCGGCTTCCTACGTACCCTCTCCGTAGCTCGAAGAGATCAAGCACGACCTTAGTTTGTTTTATACTACCTTCGTTTCAGGAAAAGAGTTACTATTACTTTTTCAAATTGGCCTATTTTTAGACTAAAATGAAAAAGTGATAGTAACATTTTTCCAGAAACGGAAGGGGTATTTATTTAGATAATATGAATTACCCTCAATAATAGCAATTATCTCTTACTTGATGATATGAACTACTTGTTTTAAGCCGCAACCATCCCCATTGATGGAAAGTATGAACTGCTCACAATTGCAGGAACTATCTCTCTGAATAAAGAAATTCCATTTACAGTGTAAGACAAAGGTATCCAAGACAATTCGTATTTTCAAAAATGCCAATTCACAGTTTAGTCATCAAGTAAAAGTGATTTCAAGTAAAGTTTACTTATGCAAGTCTAGATTAACCAACAAATCTCATCAAATCGAACTAGCAGGTACAATAGAGGGATTTATTACATCAATTTAGTTAATGCTAATCAAAATAATAATTCACAATCAATAAAATTGAGACCTAAAATATCAGCTGCTAATCTAACTAGTATTTCCGGTCTTGACTCCGCCGACAAGTCAGACTGGCACACAATGAGCTAATTCGCGTGCCTACACAAGTTAACTCAATCTTTTCCTTACTAAGCACCAACTGAATTTCAATAGATTAAAATCCTATTTCAACCAAAAGCACTAGGTACCTCTAATCATATATTCCAAATACCACTTTTAAACTAATCTATTACTATATATATTCATTTTGTAAACCAAAATATATCAACTGTACTAGCATAAAACATCACTAAACATAACCACATTTGATCACGAAAATCTAAAATGATAAAGATATGTTTCATATTATTTGTCAGCAATAGATTTGAATGGTTAGTTAAAAAGTAACATTTTTACTATTGTTTTCGATGGTTTTTCATGTCTAGTCATTATCCAGTTTAACTCTAGCAAATCTAGAAATTAAGAAGACCAAAATTGTTATGAATGGTCCAATTGCCATCCCAGCCTGCCATATCCTTAGTGTCTAAATTAAATAAAGCACACTAGCTAGTCAAGTGTCGCCTGCTAATTCTTAATACATGTATTATGACTAGCATTTCCACTAGTCGACGACTATACCGTATCGGACTACCGCACAAAAGTCCACAATATGAGGTCAGTGATATCTGGCTTGCAAATATCCATTTCTGATAATTAACTAAGATAAATTTGTATGTAATGGTGAACCGACCATCGATGACTATGAGAACCACCAATGAGATCTACCCTGCAAGAAAGAAACAAAACAAAACTACTGGTATATTTCCGTTTCTCAAGCACTTATGGGAAGATGGTTAGCTTTGATAAATATTTTCACAATTTCATAATTCCATTCTTCGTTGAAGTAAAACAGTATAAAGAAAATTCATTGTATATTTCCCTTTGTCTTAAAGATCAACAGACGTAGTAGAGAAGAACAAAATCATCTATTTGTTCCCAATAAATGAGAACAACCTACAGCTCAAGGTTCGCATATTTTCATTGTTATCTATGATGTATACACACTTGGTTGGGTAACACATTAACAATTCCAAGATCAGACAATATTTTAAAAGGATTTAAATGGCATTTTACAATTGTATCAAAGAATTAACGCTCTATCAAAACATAAGTCTGCACCAAAACTTAGAGAAGCTGACAAATAATGCACAAACTAAAACACCGGACCATAAAACTAAATTCGGTTGAAAAGAGAATTAAATATTGGCAATTCCACAGTATGATGTATGTCAAAGTTTAGTACTTCAACGAAACTCAAGCTACAACAAAATGCCATCGAAACTATAATAAAAGCTATTAATTGATTTTCAAACTGATAAAACTGTCCGCAACAACAGTTAATAAATCAAACTGAGCCTTGTAGTTTTTTTATATAATATAATAATAAGTTTTGCAACACTCTTCGTGAGAAACACATTGATCCATTTAGCAAACCTCTCCACCATCATTTTTAAGTTATAAGCTAAAACCATATATAACCAAAATCTAGCAAAGAAACAGTACACTAGCATACACGTTTCCGTTCTAGTCCTAGCATGATAACAGCCGGTTATAAATGTTATACCCACAAGACATAAGCATAATCATATAATTATACCATCAAGCAGATCACAAGCTCACTAAATAGACCCTCATGTTATAGATCTACATGAAACATGACCCAAGTTAACATTTCAATCGTTATCAGACAAATTTAAAGCATAGGCGAAGATACCCAATTTTTAACAGTAACATTAGCGTCATTAAACAATTTCCAATTGCCATTTGAAAATTATGTTGCGAGACACTTCCATAAATTCAATATATAGAAACTCATAACAACATGTAAGGAAAATGATAAAAACCTCAAGCCGTTATTTATTTTCTCTTTTGTCGAGCATTTCATCGAACATGTTATGGGCGCTTTGACGTTAGTAAAGAGATGAGTTTTCTGTGGTATTTTTAGCCTCTATTTATGGCTCTCCTTCCCTGCAAACTCAAATTGGTAAACAACTCATCAATCCTAGTACTACTATGACCTCCAAGACATTCATATCCAAGCCAATCATCACTATAGACCATCGGCAATGGTCCCAATCAATTAGTTTAAGCCCCACTTTACCATTCAAGAAATTGACACAATCTATAAGTTTTAAGCTGAATCAGCTAGCATCAAATCCATGGAGAAATTCTAACAATACCCATTTAAGGGCATCAAGTTCACAGTCTCACTTTCCCGGCTGCAAACTTAGTTCCTAAACTGATCTCTGAAATTTGTTTGAGTCTTTGCTTATAAGCAAATCCAAAAACCCTAAAAAATTTCCTCTCTATTTTATTATTGGCATACCCATTTGAGAAATGTTTCACACTAATATCTTTTCTAAACGATCAAACTGATAGAGACCCATTCCTCATTTGCTCCAGAACTCAAAGATATTCAGTGGGAAGGATTTTTGAAGGAAATGAACCACTGTACGCTCCCCCATCTACATCTGCATCTCACTGGAACTATAAGACCACAAGGTTTACTCATGCACAACATCAATCATGTTTCTTAAGTCTTCGATCAGAAAGAAAGGGAATGACATGGAAGAAAAAAAGGAAGCAAAGTAAAAGCAGACAGCCCAAAAATATAAATACGTTAACCTAGTTTTCTCCGTTTGCTTGTGACACGTGCTTAGCTGCATGGGTCAGTATTATAGTACACTAAGGGTAACCACAATCGTCAAAAACCATCCACAGCCGTCGATTATATTTAGTATATAATCGACGTTTTTTACTGTTCCAGATGATAAGTAATCGAACGATCGTCGACGCAAAATATAGTCGGGCGAGACACTAGCACCCCGATTCTAGGATACCGTTTATTTTTACGGGCGAAGGGTTGCTATTTCGCCAGTACAAGCGAGGTTCTGGGATTCCGCCCAGACAAACGGTTATCTAAAGCCTCGCCTGATCATAAGCGAAATCTTAAAGCCCCACCCAGAGAAAATAAAATGGGGCGAGATCGTGGGACATCGCTCTCCAAGAGGCGATAAGCTAAGTAGCCGCCTGGGACTGGGCGAGCTTCTTGTCTTTCGCCTGGGCCTGGGCGAGGCGCTAGGCCAGCGCTTAGATGACCGTTAAATTTTTTTACCGTTCAAAATTTGACCGTTGATTCCTTAACGGCTATATTTGTATCCTATATATATATGTGCTATTTCACCGATTTTGGTATACTCAATTCATAGTTATTTTGGTGTGAAAAAATTGAAAGTTTATTCTTATTTGAAATTCAAAGATAAAATGCCACAATCAAAAAGAGGTCCTAATTTTTCGTCATTTGAAGATGTTACGATGTGTACATATCATTTGTCAATTTCTCAAGATTCAAGCATTGGTACAGATCAATGTGAAGAACAATTATGGTCATAAATAAATTAAAAGAACTAAAAAGGTTCAACACCATAAAGTTCAACACTTTGAAAGATAAAGATGAACACCATAAAGTTCAACACCATAACTAGCAAATTCAGTTTGTTCTAGCGATCTTAATTTTCACCAGAACAAAGGGTTGCTATCTCTTGTAGCACTATTCGAACTCTTTGTTGTTCTCCTATGCTCATCACCTCTCTAGACTCAATCGAGCGAGTCAGTCTCCTAACCAACAAATCGGTTCTATCCTTTATAGCTGACAGTCGATTGTCAACCACTGATGGTTGAACTACCCTTTCCCCCAAATCAACCCCCCTTGTTGGATCAACTACTCCACCATCTTCAGGTTCTATCCTGATGAGCTGACTCAACCCATGTGGATGTCCTGGCACTCTAACTATTCGATACATATCATCGAAATTCATCTTCAGAATCTACATAAAATAGCAATTTGATACATATCGACAATTTAACCACAACCTAATTAAATTTAAACAACCAATTAATCAATTATATACAGACAACAACAAATAATCATCAATAAGAGTATACCCAATGTATAATATTTATCATAAACCCTAATTCAAAATACACAATTTCAAATATATCCACACACATATTTTATATTTAAATTTTGTAGAGATTTAATTATACCTTGATTTTTGTTGGATTTAGTATAAGCTTGGGATAGAGGAATAGAAACGAGATTTAGGGTTCTCGTTTGGGGGTGATTTTGTTGTAGAAGAAGAAGGGAAATAGTTGTTTTTTTAGGGCGATGGTTTGGGTGCAGGAGGCGGAGAAGATGAAGAATACATTTTGCTTGTTTTTAGGGTTTTATGTGGGTGAAAAACATAAGCGAAAGGCTACGAACTCGCCACATTTATAAGCGAAATCGGGAAGTCTCGCCCGTGAAAAATATCACATGCTGTTTTCACACGGGTGTTGAACAGGATCCTAGAATCTCGTTTATGCAGGTGAAAGCTTATGGCCTCGCTGGTTTGTGGGCGAGATCCCAGGACCTCGTCTGGGATTTTTTTTTGCGGGCGAAAGGCAGAGCTATTGCTTCTGGTAGGCGAAATGGTAAGGTATCATCCGTGAATTCAAGCGGGCTATTAGGCTCTCGCTTCTCTCCAAACGCGTTCATAGACCTTCGTTTGACTATCCACCGCTGTGGGAAACCTGATCAAAGACCAAAATTTTTGCTCTTTGGTCTTTTAGTCTGGTCGACCATTGTGGTTTCCCTAAGGGCAACAGTTGGAGTACATCAAAGAGCAAATAGGAAATTTGTTTGCTCTTGAAAAAAAAACACAGCGGAAAAGTCGACTAAATATGATCTTACGCTCCTCTACACGAGCGTTTACCGACCAAATTCTCTTCTACACGAGCGTTTCGACCAAATGCTCTTCTACACGAGCGTTTCAAAACCAAAAGCACTCTTAGAGGAGCATTTCAAAAGCTCTCTTAGATGAGCGTTTGGACTAAAAGTTCTCTTAGAGGAGCGTCTCTAACAACAACGCTCTCCTAGATGAGCGTTACCAAACTTCAGCTGTTACAACGCTGTGACGTTTAACCCACACGCTCTTTTAATCCAGCGTTAGAGAAACGTTGTATTGAGAGAACGTTTCACAAAATGTTCTCCTACAAAATCGTTTTGTGTTTAGAACGTTCTCCTACAACAGCGTTTTGAGTTAACGTTCTCATACAAGAGTGTACGACTATATTTGTGTTTGGTCCAGTTGCTCGACAAAAATTGGTCGAATACTGTTCAAAAACTGGACCAAATCGTATATACCCTCGCCCGTTGCGGCTCACAAAAGTGGACCAAAAAGTAAAACTGGTCTTTACTCTTTAGTCTACTCGACCGCTGCAGTTTCCCTAAGGATTTAGCTAAGGCAGACTCTCTATATAAGCACCAAGACTTATTATAAAGGCAGCCTAAAAATACTTGAATATTAGAGTTGTATGCACTCTAAGTCCATAATTCGGATAATGGGTTTAATTAAAACCGAGAAAAAGGTTTGGGCTCTCATAATATAGCTTCTACTAGCAAAATATAGTTTTGACCATGCCAATCCTTGCTTAAGGGAGCAACCAACGTGAAGAGCATAGAATAAAATTCAATTCTAAGCTTAAGAGATATTAAAATTGGGTTCGCAACACTTATAAGTATTTCAAACAACAAATGTAGCCTTCCAACCCTAATTCAACAAAAAGGACGACTAATATTTGAGCTTGCAACACTCAAAATCATTATAAACAGCTTGCTTGGCCGGCCACATCAAACCGATTGAGTGAACGGCTCACAAAGGCGTTTACAACGCTTATAAACGTTGTAAACATAAAGCATGTGCGGCCAGCTTTGGCCAAACACATGAACAAACAGCTTGGATATTATATTTTTTATGGCTAGTGGTCTAAGGTCAAAATTCGGTTATGAAACGTTTATAAATATTGCAAATGCTATACCTGGCATACCGTATATATTTTCATACTTGGCATTCTGCACATATTTTTATACCTGGCATGCCGCACATGTTTCTTCACTCAAAATGCTATGTATATTCTTGCAGTCAGCATGCTACACCTATTTTCTATACTTAACACGTCAATGTTGATTGACTTATGTGAGCTCACACTATTCTTCATAAATTCAATAAAATAAAACACGTATTTTATTTTAATTTGTATATTTTTACAAAATTAGTCTTGTCAGACTCACCAGGCTAGTCAAGCATGACAATCCGTTAGTCAAATGACTAACTAAGAAAGTCTTATATGACTTCACAATAGTAATGTTTAATGCTACAAAAATTATACAAGACATCAAAAATGTCACAAATTGAGGGATATTTTATAGAGTACTGGTCTGGTGGTCTACAGCGTGCGGTGCTGATACGTGCATAATTCATATGATTTTATTGTCAAATCCATACTAATATTTTCTATAATTCTTTCATATTACTTGTTATTATGTTTGTTTTCTACCTTATGTGTTATATAGGTGAATCATCCAAAATCAAAGAAATGGCTACATAAGTGCTTAGGAAAAGGAGTCTACAAATGAAGACCACTTGGAAGTTGTTCAAATCCAAAAAAATTCACCTCTATATTAAGAAAATTTAAATTCAAAGTCAATACAAAAATAATGAGGTCATTCCGACATCGGATGAAGAAGTTATGGGCGAAACAAGCTTTGAAGAATTGAGTCTACAAAGAGAAGTTTGACAAATATAATTGCTCAACACGAATCAGCCGAACCTGAAGCTGATAAATAAAGTTTTTGGAGTAT
The DNA here is from genome assembly GCA_023531435.1 of Papaver californicum. NCBI lineage: Eukaryota > Viridiplantae > Streptophyta > Magnoliopsida > Ranunculales > Papaveraceae > Papaver > Papaver californicum. The sequence goes on along the minus strand of JAJJMC010014687.1, from coordinate 17,562,986 downwards.
CCAGAAGAATGTTCGGCTAAAGAATGACTCAATGATGATATCTGAATCCCAAAATAAGTTTTAAACAAAGTATACAGTAGAATGTTCGGCTAATAATGAGTTTGGAGAAGTGAGCCAAACTTTTGGAGCAAGTTTTGGAAGAAAAGAAGAGAATGTCCAGGAGAAAGTTTGGATAATAATTAAACGTTAAAAATCAGCCGAACTGACATTAGTCTGGAGAAAAAATAACTTGTCAGGTTCGGTCGGAAAAGTCTATTATCGAATCAGCCGAACCTGACACCAACCTGGGACACTTTTGACACGTTTTTAACTCTATGTTGGAAAGAATACGTACCCGGAAGGATTACAATCCCTAGATATCATGAGCACTATACAAGTAGACTCCTAACACATTAATAAGATATTTTTTGACATAAATTTACAAGTCTTGGAGTATATCAACAACACAAGGAGCAATAGCTAGGGTTTGAAGCGGTTTCACCATCGTAACAAATTCTTTACTTTTATGTATAACATGGATACTTCTACATCCATGAGTAGCGAAAACCTAATTGATTGAGGATGAATTTCAAGTTCTAAACATGATCTGATGTGATATATGAATATATTTTAAGTTATTCGCATAATTATTATTTGTTTCTACTATAAGGAATGTTTATGATCTTTTAATTGATTGTTCTAGGTGGCCAACTAATTAGTTTCTTGATATATCTATTGCTAGTAAGGGTTAGGATATCCGTAATTAATGAATAGCTCATACACAAGTAGAACACATGAGACCTTGTAAAGGGATTCTGTAGAGCTATAGCGTGTAGAAACAACACTAGAAAGTGGACCTTGCTCTAAGAGTCTAACTACTAGAATCAACCTATAAAGTCACAATATATAAAACATTTGGAAAAAATTACATTAGAATGCGCTACTTCTAGGTGGCTTAGACTAATAGAATCTGGTATTCGAGCGCTTCGGTAACCAGTGACCAAAGGACTTTTGGGGATAACACTGCTCTAGTTGTTATCCTACGATTGGCAATAATCTATGATGAATGAAGAATATATGAGTATACTAACTCAATGATTGTTTAGTAATGAAGAAGGATTTCCTTGATCATATCTCTCTATATTACTTACAACTTTACTTTTAATCGCTCTCTAATTTACTTTGTTTAAAATCTCAAACAAAATCCCCCTTTGTGACACTTTAAACAACTGAAACACCTTGCTCCTCGTGGGAACGAACTTGACTTCCATTACATTATTCTTTAATTGAGATAAAATAAGATCACTAATTTGATTGTATCCACAAACATATCAGGTGCAACAATGCACCCATTAAAGAAAAATCACTGGAAAGTTCGATTGATGGTTGAATAGAAGAGTAGTGGGGGTGCAACCGTCCAGTCATCCTAAAATGAAGTGGGGAACGTTTAATAGTACACTCTCCACCATCTTCATTTCATCACTACACCACTATTGTTACTTTCTACGAGGTGAGATCGGGTGAATGGTTATAGTAGCTATTATAAATAGATTAATCTATTCAACAGACAGAATACACAAGTCGAACAATTTGATTTTCATACAATCTTCTCAGTCATCACAAAGAGTTTATAGCTATTACATGCCTATCATATCCAACAAAGTATGATACTCTGACCTCAACATTTCTCTCGCTTCCCTCTCTAAGACCAACCCTTCCTTTGAGACCGAAACAAAATTAGAACGACCATATCTTAGTTTCGGCCAAAAATTTTCTTCTGATTTTGATATCTCGAACTTGAAAAGTACTTCTACAGTACAAATGTTTAAGGATTTGACGAATATTCATTTTCTTACCCCATTTTTTTTAAATTACCCTTTAAATTTGTTTTTCCCCACAAACATTTTGGTGACCATAATGGGAGATCAATCTCTCGGTTACAAAATCAAATTCTCAATTTCCTAATTTCCCAATTTCCTCAATCTCAAGATGATGGTTGGCCTTTGGATTCAACAATTACTCATTCTAACTCTAATCACATTTGGACATTGATGGAACATCCAAAGTATTTCTCTTGTTAACACCAATGTTGTGGTTACATCCCTTGCTAATGGTACCTCAGAAGAAACCAGAAATAGCGAGACTCCAGTTACTTTGGATGGACTAGCGCAAAGACAAGAAGAGCTTGCTAGAGCTGTAGCAAGGCTGGAAGGTGCACATGTAACAATGAGTAATTTCCTTCATACACTAACATATGAACTGGGGCATCACCGTGTTTTTGAGGAAAATCCAGAATTACTCGAACCAGAGCCTGATCCCCAACGAATGCTTCTTCTCCTTATCACATCAGGAGTTTCACCACCTATGAAAAACCAGTGGGCCAAGAAGAAACGTTCTTTATTGAGATTTTGTGTGAGCTTCTGTATTTTTCTAAAAAATAACGAGTGGATGCATTTGATGTTGTAATACACCAATTTAGAAAGTAGGGTTCGTCGAATGGAATATCAGTAATGGTTTGTCCTTTTCTAACACAACTGGCTTCAAAGTTGGTAAAAAAGCTCTTCAATTAAGCGTGCTCGGTTGGGAGTAATCCAAGGATGGTTGACCTCCTGGGACGCTGTTGCTGGATGACCGCAGCGGTGCCCTTTGAAAACCCCACACTGCCGGATGACCGCAGTATCGGTGGAGGATCGGGTCATTACAAATTCTCTCGATCGTGTTAACTTTGATATACACCTGACTCCATCTTTCCCAAAAGTTATAAGAAATATCCATCATGTTTGACCCTCCCATAAGGAAAAATCAAGCTTAAAATCCTAAAGAACTTCTTATTGCTTCATGGAGTGTTATACTTCAGAAACTTTGACGGGTCACTGTCAAGATGTCTTGGATATGAAGAATCACAACAACAACTTGATCATGTTAATAATGACGTACATATCCCAGTAGTAACCTCTACCGATGCCTCGTATATTACTGGCCAACCACGGAGACTCAGTCCCGAATATTATAAGGATCCTGCTCCAACTTCCAGGCACCACCACACCAACTAGAGGCCCTAACCATCCATCACACTGGGGACTAGCAAGAACCATACATCAAGTACGTTCAAGATAATGTTCTACCCTAATATAAACGAGAAATAACTAGAATAAAACAGAAGGCCAAAAGATTTATCTTCCATGAAGGGATTTTGTACCGTAAAAGTTTTGGAGGAAACCTACTATGATGTCTATCCAACTTCGAGTACCATAATGCTGAAAGAAACACACGAAGGTGAATATCAATGGAAGAGAAAATTATTTCTCCAAATTCGCGAAAGATACTATTGGCCGACCATGGAAGATGATGCAGCCGCATTTGTCCAAAAATGTCACAAATTCCATATTCACGATAATCTCATACATACACCTTACATCCCTCTCCATCCAATAAGTAATCTTTGGCCCTTCTATAGCTGGGGATTGGATATAATTGGAAAGATTAACTCGTCGTCGTCAAAGCAACATAAATACCTTATCACAGACCAACTGGCTTGAGGTCATTCCTATCAAAAGCACAACTGGGGAGACAGTCACAACATTCACCAAAGAATACATCATTTGCTGACTCGGCGTCCCCAAGCATATTATCACAGACAATGGAAAACCTTTCAATCATGAGCAAGTCAGAAACTTACTGTAGGGATCAGTATCAGACAAGTCTTCTCCACTCCCTACTACCCTCAAGAAAACGGACAAGCTGAGAGCACCAACAAGACTCTGATTCACATCCTTAACCGAACAATATATGATAACCCTAGGATATGACATGATCATCTACCCATGGTTTTATGGGCATATCGGATTACACCCAAAAGTTTTACTTGGACTTCACCCTATTCGCCCGTCTACAACACTGACGCTATTTTTCTGATCGAAATCAGAATCCCATCAGCGAGGATTACCACGACAAGTGGAGTTCAATGGATGAAGTAAAAATATCCAACTCTAGGATAGCATAGATAAACACTATCGAATCTAGGCGGGCTAAAGCTGAGAGGTATGCAGAAGCTTATCGTCAGAGAATTTCCAAGGCATATAACAAAGAGGCAAAGCTCAGAACATTTCAAGTGGGAGACTTGGTGCTCAAAACAACCAAGCATATTCAGCAAGACATGTCTGCACCGAAATTCTCCACTAAATGGGAAGGTCCTTACGTAGTTACTAAAGCAATATATACTACAAAATTGTTATTGTGAATGGAGGTATGCAAGGGATCATAAACAATGGCAAGTGGCTCAGAGCATACTATGCTTGAAAAGGGAACTGACGTCCCCTTTTATTATTACCATGTAATTTTTTCATTCCTTCAAAGATCAATTTTATGCAAAACATTTTATTATCTACCCAAAATTCAAATTAGATTTCATTAATCTGAAAGAAAATGACATTACATCGACCTACTTATTAAAAAAACAACGCTTATGCTAAGATTTGTAACTCATAACAAACCATCAAGCAATCGATAGTCTCTCTTATACAACATCTTTATTCTCTTTTGAAACCTCTCAGTACGGGATTTCAATTCTTGAATTGACTTCTCCACTCCCGCTGACTCTTTTTCTAGAGTACTCTCTTCCTCCATGATAGCCCTCGAAGCAAGAACGATATTAGATATGATGCCTGTACTGTCCAATTTGACGACATCCAACCGCTGACGAAGCCAACTTACATTAAATTCCATGGCCTCATAAGTAGAAACAAAGTATTCCCATTTCTGGATAGACAAGTTCATGATGTCATGAAAAGTTACATTCTCCATTTCATCAATCATGGGGATAAGACATTGAACTTTAGAGACTAAACCAGAGGTACAATGTTGTACCAATTTTCTAGTGGCAATATGACCATATTTCTTTCATATTATGATGTACAAGTCAGCATATTATTTTGGAACGAGAGATCCCCCTACAAGTCGATGATCAGTCGATAAAGATTTCATCTGAATCTTGAAAGGAAAGCCTACATTAGGGTACTTGTTTTAAATGCGCAATTCACATATTTTAGTGTCAAATCCATACTAATATTTGATATAATTCTTGCATATTGCTTGTTATTACGTTTGTTTTCTATCTTATGTCTTATATTTGGTGAATCATCTAAATAATAGTGAAAATGGCTACAAAAGATCTAAGAGTTTAAGTACTCCAAGTATTCAAGCATCCCAAGTCCAAAGAAGAAGAAAATAGTTCATTGCGATATGAAATGAACAAGGAAATTGAGTTCTACTAGTGAAAAAGGGTCAAAGATAAAATTTAACTAATTCAAATCCAGGATTTCTTAATACCATCTTGAAGAGAACGAGAATACGATGTGAACGCAAAAATAATTAGGTCATCCCGAGTTTGGACGAAGAAGTTACAGACAGAACCGCCGAAGCCAAAAAAAGTGGTCTACAACATTCCAGTCGGCATTGCTCGTTACTATGCCGACTGTGACACTATTTTGGACAGAAATTTTGTATTTTTGACCCCTATAATCGGCATTTCTCATTGGAAATCCACAATGCCGAGTGTAGCAACTTTTGGGACAGAGAATTTGAACTATTTTGAAGCTGATGCACGATTATTTCAATGTTGGTTACGTGTTCTCTGATCAAGATTTCCAACGTCGATTCCGCATGCCCCGACACTTGATGGTGAATATTACTGAAGAGCTTTATCGAGTATGCCTTGAATATAATTATCAATTTGATGCATTGAATATTAGAGGTCATGGTTCGGAACAAAAGGTTACCTCGGCGCTGAGTATTCTAAGTTACGGTCGTCCAGCGGATGCTAACGATGGGTATCTTCGTATGGGAAAAATAACTTCATACAAGTATCTTTCATTGTTTTACGAAGTAATGATTAATCATTTTGGTCCAACGTATTTACGAAAACCAACAAATGCAGATGTCAGAGAAATATTAAAGCAAAATCAGAATAGGGGCTTTCCAGGAATACTAGGGAGTCTTGACTGCATGCATTGGGCGTGGCAACGATGTCCTATATGTTGGGAAGGTCAATATAAGGGTCATTACCCAAAACCAACTATTATTTTGAAAGTTTCGGCTTCTTATGATTGTTGAATATGACATACTTTTTTTGGTCTGTCGGGTTCACAAAATGACAAAAATGTTCCAGGGTCAAGTTTTTGATATATCTTATGCTCAATAAAGTTATTGATGGATCTTACATACCATAATAAAATACTTTTTTACTATAATTAAATTACTTAATTATTTTTCCTTTATCAACGAATATGTATTATTATAATAATAAAGAAATTAAAATTTCATATTATGATTTTGTATCTTCATAAATATCCTAGTTAATCACTAAGTGGTACCTTTTCAAAAATATCTTGATTTCTTGACCTCTTGTAACTTTTGAGTTTTTTGAGGGAGGAAAAATTAGAAAGATTTAAGAATCCAAAATTTTATTTTAGTTCTTTCTTTTCTTTATTTTATTGCTCCTTACGAAAGATATCAGAGCTGGTTCACAAGTCACCTCTGTTCGAAGACCTCAAGTATGGAATTTGCCTCGATATCAGGTTCAAAACCAGTGGGCACCAATACACTCACGAGTATTATCTAGCGAATGGAATCTATCCTAGATGATCTATCTTAGTTAAATCATATCGTCAGCCCCCCCAGGCGATGCTGGTCATGCACAACAAATGGCTTTGAGAAAGGATGTGGAACAAGCTTTTGGAATTCTGAAGTGGAAGTTCGATGTCATTTGTGGACCATACCATGGTTTAAGTGCTCGTGAAATGCATAAGACTATGCTGACGTGCATTATTTTGCATAACATGGCCATTCAAGAAACTCAACGTAATAAGGATTGGACTAACCACCCTGATGAAGATTTGATACGTAAGTTTATACCAGGTCATGGGGTACCTACAAGGAACTATCATCAAATAACTAATCACATTCAAGATGCAAATTTGTACGACATGCTAAGACAATAACTGACTGTGAATCTATGGGCCGAGTTTGGAAGAGCGGGAGGTCGTATTGAAGTTTTATTTGATTTGTTGTTTTAGATTTTTAGCTTATATACTAGATTTTAGTTTCAATCAATGTATGCCCTAGGTTTTCAAGAAATTTATTACAAGTTTTGACTTCCGTAGTAATATTTACTTGAAAGATGTGGATTGAGTTTGGCTACCTTCCGGTCAATTGATCTATGTTTCTCAGTTGTTCGTTGGTGAGTCATAAACTCGGTCATGTTAAAATTTTCAGACCCTCCTCCTTCTTGGGCTAATTTTCTAGCTAATTTTGATGATGTTCTTTCTAGACCTTTTTGGTTGTAGGTATTAGATGTATTGAGATCAAAATTAGGGGGTTGTATTGATGGGTTAGTCGGTGAAGAAAATGGTGAACCGGGACTTGAATTTGGTGTAGAGATACCAACTTCGTATGGTGACCTTCAAGGAACTTGCCGCATAGTAGCTAAAAGTGTTGGATTAAACTTGGGAAACATTTTTAAGATATCGTAACAAGTTTCATTTTCAAATGATGAACCATTCTTGTAGTGTCATTCCTTTCGACACATTCGTTCAAGATCCGTTGGTGATTCACCACTCGTTGGTGGATTACGAGCACATTGTGTGATATGACTAACATATTCGTTCAGTTTTTTACTCATTTTAGTGAATCGACTAGAAAAAGACTCTGCATCACGTGAACTGATGTTCATTGTTTCCTCTTTAAACCCCACAAATATTTTATCCCACAAGGTAGTGTCTGCTTGAGAACAACCATTGATGCTATCTAGTGTGAAACGAACATAATTTTTGCAAATACTTTCATCTTCAGTAATTATAAAACTTGTACCACGAACTTTTTTACCAGCCATTTTGAAGTGATGTAATTTAAAAGTGGTAAATAAAGATTCGTTACTCAGACTTGTGAAGATTGATTTTAAATCTAATTTCTAAAATTAAAAATAAGAAAACTCAAATATTTTTTATAAGGTTGAGAGAAAACTGAGACTAGGATTCCACTATTTTCCAATTTCAAAGTGATAATAATTTTAATCATGCAATTAAACATTTTAATTTGATTCTAAATCATTGCAAAAATAGATTTTCAAACAAAAACTGTATAACAAAAGCATGGAGCATCTAGGGACCTAATCCGAGGCATGCACCATCTAACGGAATCACAATTGCTTAACAAAAATCTTTTAAATCAATTTTTAACCAAGGCAATTAATCATAAATAAATTGTATAAGTTAATTAAATACTTACCACATAATTGTTGGAAAAGTAGCTTCCTCCATAGCCTCAAAGATGAAGTTTAGCTCCTCATTGTAATGGCAAAACCCTCAAAAATCGTTTTTATAACTAAAATAATGCTTACAATGGGAATGGAACGCTCACAGGAATTTTGATACGCTTATAAGCGTTACTGTGAGTACTTCAGTCTGTTACAGAAGGTATTTAAAAAGAATGGAAAGAAGGACGGACTTCTCGCTAATGATCGACAATTCTTCCTTGTAGTTTGTTCTTCTTCTTCGTTGATCAACATCATAAATTTTCTTGTTCCTGTACACTTCTTCTTCGAGCTCTTGATTCTTTCTAAGCTTCACCCTATCGTCTCTCCCCTCCAAATCTTCTCAGCTCTTCTATATATACTAACCACAACCCTAAATCTCCTCAAAACTTCCCTTTAATTCTCCGTTGGTTCACCGAAGAAGAAAATTCTAAAAACATAATTTTTGTTTCCTGATTTCTTTTCTTTCTCGGTTTATCGATTCTATGATCAGAAGAATACTTATATCTTTCTTCTTTTCTTCTTATTACCCAAATAACTTGGTTTCCTAATAAAGCTTTGAGAAGATTTCCATAATCATGAGTTTCCAAATTCACGTTGTTTTGCGAAGAGAATTTTTCCCGCCCAAATTTGAAGTTTGAAAACTTGGGTGTGGTTGCCCTGATCTAAAAAATGGGTGCCTTAATCCAATGTGAGAGTGCCTTTAACATTTCTCCAAAAACACCTACAAAGAAATAAAAACCATAATAAATACGAAATCGAGTATCCACAATACATATAATTGAGATCAAATCAGACACAAAAATGTGTCTATCATGAAGCAAAAAAATTGAGAGAGTTTTGTTTTTAGATTAAAATAAGGAGATCTTTTTTTAAAATTAACACAAATGCGTGTGGCATATTGAGGTGTAACGAAGGTGTGAGATCAATTAAGTATGAAATTGAGTATTTATAGGAGGTTCATCTAGGACCCTTGGATGAGATAAGCGACAAGCGACATAATCTATACCGAGTGATATAGTCAGCGCCGAGCAACAGAGTCTTGGCCGCCAGGGATAAAACCTATGTCACTAGCGACTTAGACTTTATCGCTCGGGAAAGACTCTCACGCGATGTTCAAACCTCCAAAGTTGAGTGTTTAAGAGGTCATTTTGTCCATTTGATAGGTCCATAGTGGCTCAAAATGATCAAATTTAATCATTTAAGAGGTGCATAGGACTTGGCCTTAGTAACAACTTAACTTGCATTGAGGGTCTTTCCTAAGTGTAGAAGCATGAAGAATTGAGTCCCAAGCAATTACCCAAATAACAACTTCCATAGATATCTTCTAACTTGAAACTAACTTAATTAAGATACAAACTTGTCTCTCAAGTCTCAAGTTTGGTTTACTCTTTATAGGAAAGATTATATTTTACCTTTTGGAATTACACCACATATGTAACCAAAACCATGTAAAAAGTTATCCTTGAACCAAATAAGGAAAACAATTTTTTTTATAAATATTCCAAAGGTAAAACGACATACAAAGTACCGCTATCCCAATACGATACTTCTGCCCTATAATATAGACTTTCAAACACTATTTCATATGAGATTGAGTGTTTTGAGACTATCTACTCTCATAGTAGCACAATATTTGCTCAAATTAACAATAGTAAATCTTTTTGAAGTATTGTTGTACTCCCCAATAAGAGCAACTCCAATCGTACGGAGGTAAAATCATCCATAACCTAAGAAATATCCACATATATGCGGACCCTCAACAAAAAATATAGCTAAAAGCCACCATGTGTAAACTAAAAAGACTATCCATCCGGTCATTCATAGTCTGGATGATCAAAAAAAAAAATTCTTCCAAAAACCTCATTCGTCTCTTAAATGACCAGATGATTTGAATGTCAAACTTGATTCAAAATTTTAAAATTAGCAACGGTGATAAACGTAGCTTACTCGAATAGAAATTGTCGTTAATATGTATCGAAACCGTTGCTATAAATTAGAAACTTATATAACCGTCTTAAATTATGTATGCTGAAGAAAAAAATCCCATCAGGTCATTCAGTGACCGGATGAGAGAAAAAAATTGAAAAAAAAAAACAACATCCAGATAGGATATCCGGTCAACCTATGATCGGATGGACTATTCCATAACGATCTTTTCAAATTTGAAAGGTTCCCTCTTGACTTCACAAGATATAAATATTAAAATCACCCTATAGTAGAACCTTTTAGTCCATAAGATGTTGATGATCATAAAGATATGGATGCTTTTTTCTTTCATAAGAGTTGCTCTAACACGGGCTTAGAGCAAGGGCTATGGGATAAAGTGTTTTAACACTCAAAACACTCTATCACTCTCAAAACGAAGTAGGGACTTAGTGATTGAGTGAAAATCCCACTATGGGATAGAGGAGATATAACACACTATACGACACACTATAAGCGTATGTAAAAAAATTCACAAAATACACTATTGTGATAACCAATTATATATGTCTGATGTACTTTAATATGAAATGAATGGCAACGATTAGTTGATATAAAGTAGCAAATGTGACCTACTGCTATATGTTGTCGGATTGCTCCATGTGTATCTTAAAATGGGCTGAGTTGTATAGTACAAAACCAACACCTCATCTTTCTGATAGACAAATTTCTATCCAAAATTCAAAAGACTGAAAGTATGCCGTATTAACTCATACTTCTACCAAACGGCTAACATTATGTCGTATTACCTCTTATTTTTTTACACGGTTAACAATATACCGTATGGTGAAGGATTTCGACCACTCTTTCACTTAAGAGTGGTTGATTGAGTTTGGGGTGAAAGGGGGTTTCCCTCTAACCATAGTAGCCTCAAATTTGATCAATTTTTTTAAAATCATGGGAAAATAACGGTTTAATCAAAAATCTCATCCAAATAGACAGTTTAGTCCTTACCCATTCAACTAGGTACAATTTAGTCCTTTATTTATTTGACATATGAAAGGTACACAAATAACCTTCTTGATTTACAATTTAGTCAAAATATTTACAATTTAGTCCAGAGTGACTCATGATGATGTCAGCAATTTTAAATAATATAAAAATAATTAAAAAACAATTTATCTTTTAAACCGCTCATCCAAAATTTGTAAACTTCATATATTCAGAAAGATTTTTCCGTGATCTACAAAAAGAGTGCCCATATGACTATATAATAAATTTCTATTTTCTCTTTATGGTTTTCTCATGTGTACAAAAAAGTACACATGCATAAAATTTTCATAAGCTTATGCAGTTTTTTTTCACATGTGCACCACTTTGTGCACCCCTGTAAAACATACATTGAAACCAATTATTCGTAACTACATACTCAGACCTAGTTTTTCATGGGAATTACACTGGTGCACCAATATGTACACACATGTAAAACATGCATAAAAACTGATCATTCATAACCATACAAACCCATTTTTTTCATAGGAATTACAATGATGTATCAATATGTACACCCTTATAAAACATGCATAAAACCGATCATTCATACCCACACACAAACCTATTTTTCATGGAAAATACACTGGTTCACCAATATGTACACCCCTGCAAAACATGCATAAACCGATCATTCATAACCACACACAAACCTACTTTTTCATGTGAATTATACTAGTGCACCAATATATACACCCCTGCAAAACATACATAAAAACGATCATTCATAACTAGATACAAACTTACTTTTTCATGGGAATTACCCACGTGCATCGATATGTACACACCTAAAAAAATGCATTAAATCGATCATTCATACCCACACAGACCTATTTCTCATTGAAAATACACTGGTGCACCAATATGTACACCCCTATAAAACATAGAACAAATCAACTATATTCACCTACAAACAAATCTATGTCATGGAAATTACACTGGTGCACTAGTATATACACACCTACCCATATTGAATAAACATAACATGGACACTCAGATGGATTTGAACCATCAACCTCCGCAAACCATGTGATAGGCTTGAGCGCTCTACCATTTTGAGCTTATGAGTCCCTAGATTAAGTACATAAAACCCAAAAATATTGATGTTAAAGGTGCATCGGGATATAATACAATTATGTACCACTAATAATCAGTGTGTGTACAACTATGTACACATTAACAATCAACAGGTGCACAATTATGTACACACTAACAATAAGCAAGTGTACAATTATGTACACATTAACAATCAACCTGCATAATTATGTACACATTAAGAATCAACATTGTGTACAACTATGTGCGCATTATCGGGTTTCACAGTTCAAACGCGCAAATTGGTCACATGGTAGTAGTTCTCTTGCATTTTCCTAATGTGGGCTTACTTCTTTTGGAATTTTAACTATATGCTGGGGGGTAAAAGCTACTCACTTACTTGCATGAAACAGTACATAAACAAATAAATCAATCTTTTATATACTTTATGGGAGAAAAGATTATGAATATGAAGCTTGAAACTGGACCTATTGTATTATTTTAAAAAGATAACAAATAAAGAATGGAAATTCGGATGCCAACACAAACAACAAAGCAATCTCTTCAACTTAAAAAGAAAATACTAACACTTGGAGTTGGACGTGATACAAGACCCATTCGCCAAGGCATGTCTGCTGCCAAAATATGGACATCTATAAAAAAAAACCTAAAACCAAGTACAAAACCACAAATATATATTGCAAGTAACATAATGAGAATCCTAGAGTGAGAAATTACGAGCTTCTTTACACTAACACTTACAACTTCGACGGTGTTGTCGACAACTGTTCGATATATTTTCTTGTTTTTGAATGATTCAACATCTGCTTAACAACCAGGCCTCCCGTACTGCAGAGAAGAACCCAAAGAAAATCAAACACATAAAATGCAGGCACCCATTGGTAATTACACAAACTTGCTTATATATTTATATGTAGTAAAACTGGGACACCAAACCCCAGAAAAAAGTAACTACTGACTGTATAAAGAACTTGAATCTGTCTAGAATTATTTGTTGCATTCTATCAAAAGGTATACTTTAGAAGCTCAAACCTGAAGTTTAATGGGTTCCTCAATTTCTCCAGCCATAGTAGTTGAATCAAGCATTACAAATAACAATTACCTATAAACTTGAGCAATTTGTAAACAAATAGGTCTTAGATGTATGTTATGATGTAGTAGAAGTAACATTGTGTTTAACAAATAAATAGGTATAAAACAAGTTAACAAGTGTTACCCTTATATCCCAAAAAGGTAAAAAAACAAACAAAATCGTACACCGGAGAGATGTTGACAGTAAAACTGCATTGACCCCTAAAAATACCAACATCCCTGTCATAGGCCTTGTTTTATATGGCATTTCTCCCCTCTTTATATCACTAACATGTAATCAAAAGGTTATAATCAACAAGAACAAGAACACTGCAGAAAGAAATATACAAATTAATAGGTGGAACTCAAGGGTAATGCGTTTAATAATAAGAATCCAAATTCAGAAACATACGATTTCAAACTAAATATTAAAAACATTATAACTCTGTCTTGATCTAAACAAATCTCACAAAAACTTTACACACAACTTAACAACTAACATCGTCAAATTTTTCCCAATTCCAGTTTCCTACAAAATCAAAACAAAATAAATTCAATAATTACAAAACTACGAGATCAATTTCCAAACACACTCTCAATAATAACAAAAGCAAGCACAAAAAAAGTATATCTTAAACTAGAATGAAGATCTATTGAAAAACTATAGTTCTCGCCAAAAACCAAAGAGTAGTTAAAATTTCCTTTATTGATTCACGATTCCAACTTCAAATCTCAATTCTGCAAGTTCAAATCTAATATTTCAGTCCTATCTCACTTTAGATTAAAATCTCTGAGCTAGATATCTCCCCTGGAATGGACAACGAGGCTCAATTGCAAATTCATCATGTACCATTTGAAGAATAAGAGGTTTACGAGTTCCCATTTCAACTTCATGAACATTGAGTCGGAAACCGAGAAGAGCTTCTTGAAGAGAACTCTTACCATCAAATTGTCTCCAATTACTATTACTTCAGGTATATGTAATTTCTCACCAAATGCAACAACAACTGCTTGTAATCGATTGTAAGCTTCAAATCTTGATTTCTTAAACTCAGTGTTGGTAGTGGAAGGAAAATTTTAGATCTGAAAATATATTCTCTCTCTTTTAGTATATACAAAAGTATATTTAGGGTAATATGAAAATATTTGATTTTCTGGATTAGAAGGATTTGGAGTAACTCGTCTAAATTTTGGACTAAACTGTCTAACCGGAATTTTTTACATTGAACTGTAAGGCTTGAGATGACATGACTAAGTTGTCCAAAAACACACTAACTTCCAAAATAACAACCAATCAAACATTGTGGTAAGTATACACACGTTTTATTCAGGCTAGCAAAATTAAACACCTCGCCATCATAGTACGAATCTGCGATAACCCACGTGTCAATCATCCAGAATCATATATATAGTTGCAGTACCGTAAATAAAACACTGAACAACCCTAATTTCGTATGTACCTCGTCCTTAAAACCCATACGCAACTCCTGCTCCACAGCAAACCAAAGATTTGTTTCAAAAGGTTTTCACGCTTAATTCAAAATCTCTGTGAAATCTCATATCTAAGGTTAGGGTTTCCAGCTTCTTCTTGGTTTCGAGAGTTTGAGTAGCAGAAAGTGAAGCAGTAACGATGTCGTTGAGACCTAATGAAAGGACTGATGCTCGAAGGAATAGATATAAAGTAGCAGTAGATGTAGATGAAGGTAGAAGAAGAAGAGAAGATAATATGGTTGAGATTCGTAAGAGTAAACGTGAAGAATCATTAATGAAGAAGAGAAGAGAAGGTTTACAACAACCATTTCCTCTATCTGCCGGTATAACTTCCACCATCGAGAAAAAGGTATTATTCATCTAATCAGTTATTATAAATATCCACATATTTTATATTGCTCTCGCCGTTTGATATATTCGATCTAGAGTTGATGTTTAAACTTATAATTCTGAGTAGTTAGGGTTTCGTTAGTTCTTCTATGGGATTTTGGGAAATTAGGGTTTATGCTTGAACTTGTTGCTGTGGTTTTTGGGGATTTAGGGTTTCTGATTTCGGTGACTCTTGGATTTATGTTTGTGCTTTTGAAATTCTGGGTTAGGGTTAGGGTTTATTGAGTTTTTGTGGTAGTGCTCACATCATCCTGTTGCTTGTTAGTGTTTTCTATTTTGTTGAAATTCAGGGTTTATGATATGTGTTAGATTGTTTTTTTTTTAAAGTAAAGTTTGTGTTTCTTATGATTTTTCAGTTAGAGAGTCTGCCTACACTGGTTAATGGGGTATGGTCGGAGGATAAAGCTTTGCAGTTGGATTGTACTTCACAGTTCAGAAAATTACTCTCCATAGGTATGTTTTTGTGCAGTTTAGGTTTGTTTTTGGTGCACTGTATTTTTCTTGTACTGGAGATCTTATTTTCTGTCTCTAAATTGTTCATTAGAGAGAAGACCTCCGATTGATGAAGTGATCCAGTCAGGAGTAGTTCCTCGCTTTGTTCAGTTTCTTCAAAGGGAGGACTTTCCACAACTTCAGGTGAATCTTTACTCTGAAATTGAGTTGGTTTTTTCCGGTCAGTATACTGCAGTACAGTTACTGAAGTAAAATATGATTTAATGAAACATTTGAGCAAAATGTAGGCTTTCCTTTTGTATGCGTTAATTTTGTATGATTTTGATTGTTGCAGTTTGAGGCGGCTTGGGCTCTTACAAACATTGCGTCTGGAACCTCAGAGAATACCAAAGTGGTTATTGAGCATGGAGCTATCCCAATCTTTGTGGCACTTCTCAGTTCCCCAAGTGATGATGTTCGAGAACAGGTAACTAGATAATAAAGACAGATCGAATGGAGTTTCTTTAATATTATTTCTTCTTTGTATAACTAGGCATGCTTTGTCTAATTTTGAGGGATGAGATGAGGTGAAGTTAGTTACCATGTGTAAGCAAATGGGGATTCAGACTAACATTTTTTTGTTTTTCTTTGTAATCTAGGCTGTGTGGGCACTTGGAAACGTTGCTGGTGATTCACCTAAATGCCGAGATCTTGTTCTTGGCCAAGGGGCCTTGATTCCTTTGTTAAATCAACTAAATGAGCATGCTAAACTTTCTATGCTGAGAAATGCCACTTGGACTCTATCTAATTTCTGCCGGGGCAAGCCGCAGCCTTCCTTTGAACAGGTATGATCTCCGGTTATCACTACTGTTAGGTTGATTTTACGCTGTGCTGCTTGGCTACCCTAATAAGTTGATATAAGAAGTTTTTTTGTTTTTCTTTTCTGTTGTTGAATTCCTTGTGCAGACAAAGCCTGCACTCCCTGCTCTTGAGCGTCTGATAAACTCCACTGATGAAGAAGTACTTACAGATGCCTGCTGGGCGCTTTCTTATCTATCTGACGGTACAAACGACAAAATTCAAGCTGTTATTGAAGTTGGTGCCTGCAGCCGACTTGTTGAGTTATTGCTGTAAGTATCACTTTATTGTTTTATGTTTCTAGACTCTGCTGGATGTATGATAAGTTGAGAGAGATTTTCTGTTGCAGTCACCCATCTCCTACTGTACTCATTCCTGCACTCCGCACGGTTGGCAATATTGTTACGGGAGATGATCGTCAGACCCAGGTATCAATGATGTTGAATGAAAAGTTGCTTCATTCAGATTTTCAATTCTACTCTTATGAAGTGTGATGAATTGTTATATTCTAACTTTTTTTGTTCTTATGACAACGAGGCTTATGTTTTTTTTGTCCTCTATCTAGTGTATCATTGAACTTCAAGCACTTCCCTGCCTCATGAACCTGTTGACACAAAACCACAAAAAGAGTATCAAGAAAGAAGCTTGCTGGACTATCTCAAACATTACTGCTGGAAACAATGACCAGATTCAGGTAGTATTTATTAAGTTCTTAAGGTGGACTCCATTTAGAACTGCTGCATCTGTCCTTGAACTCCATTTGCAGCAAAAGTTCCCTGCAATGTTTGACAATTGCACTAACGGGATATGCTTTAATTTCAAATTCTGTAGTCGGTTATTGCTGCCAACATCATTGGTCCTCTAATCCATCTGCTTCAAACTGCTGAGTTTGATATCAAAAAAGAAGCTGCTTGGGCAATCTCAAATGCAACTTCTGGGGGATCCCATGAGCAGATCAAGTACGTATTCATTCTGTTTTTCTTGGCTTCAGTAGCTTTGTTGCTCTAGTTTCTTACTTGATGAGTTTATTTGAATCTTGAATATTAATGGGTGACAGGTACTTCGTGGCTCAAGGCTGTATCACACCACTGTGTGATCTCCTAATCTGCCCGGATGCTAGGATTGTTACTGTCTGTTTGGAAGGTCTTGAGAATATTCTGAAAGTTGGGGAGGCTGAGAAGACCATGGGTAGCACTGAGGGCGTGAACTTGTATGCTCAGATGATTGATGAGGCCGAGGGACTGGAGAA
>JAJJMC010014687.1:17399168-17544776 GCA_023531435.1 Papaver californicum | reverse complement strand
ACAGGGTCGGGTTGGGGTGGGTGGGTAGAGTCTGGTGTTGTATTGTCCTACAGGAGTTATGTTGGGGGTTGTAAGTATGAAACGAGTTCTTTTATTATAACCAAAAGGCATACCCTAGGCAGAGTGATATCCTAGTCCTGGTGTTTTTCACCTTATCAATGTTGGCAGTTTCTGCTGGCAGGTTTGATAATTGTCTTTCAGTATACATTTTGTTCAGTAGCTATTGGAAGCAAGGAATAGAGGTTGAGAACGGCTCAACGTATTGTGGCAGAACATGAGTTTTTAGTGGGTTTATGTCTCTGTTTGTTTAAAAGGCTTTTTATTTTCTGGAGATGCCTCTGGAAATAAACCTGTAGACTGGTTTCTTATTTCTGAATGCTAGCATTCTGAAAATTTACTTGATTATTAAAACTTTCAGTTTTATATGCATGTGGGTTTGTATATGTTTTCTCGCCTTTGCCTTTTTGTTTTGTACGAAAGGCTCCACTCCAGTTTTACAGCTTCCAGGGTTTGCTTATCTGTATGTACAACTGTTTGTTGCTTAGGGATCCAGAGTCTGGACCCATAACCTTGAAATTAATATAGAAGCTAACGAGCTTAAACCGCTCTGGGATTCAGAGGCTAGGCCCTTAACCTTGAAGTCAATATAGAAGAGCTAACGAGCCTATACGGCGTGAAGCTGTTCTTGCGGCCCTTGTGCTCTCATTTTCATCTCCTCAGAGTGTCCACGATGGAATGACCAAAGGACTGACTAAAGATCAAAAGAAGTCTATAGTCCGAAAAATTGTAGCGCAGCGTAAAGACTACCGAAAATTGTGGCGCAGCGGAAAGACTAAACGTAGTTGATAGTCTGGATTTAGCACTGTTTCAGACTGGATTTAGTCATTTTTCTCGACTAAACATAGTTTAGTCAAGCGGTGTTGTAGGATAACGTTTGAATGTAAGCGGCTTCGAAGGATACCGCATGATGGTAAGCGGCTTCGTAGGATACCGTTTGAAAACACGGACGGTATTGTAGTGGTCCGCCTGATCAAGCGTAATACTAAGATAACGCCTGATTAGGCGTGCGTCTAGCATCTCGCCCACCACCAGACGGACTCACTCATTTCCGCCCCACCGAAATGGTGTTCTAAAGCAACGCCCAATACCAGGCGGTCTCCTATAAGTTCGCTTGCAATTTGTGTGTCGCTAGAAGCCCGCCTGACTGTGGGACGTTCTAGAGTAACGCCTGTGTTGTTACCGTTGAGTGATGTTACCGTTGAGTTTATCGTTGCAACAACAACGACTATATTATGACACTATATATGGATACTAATCCAATTTCATTTTTACTAAACTCACTCATTGCTATCTAGTTAGTATTCGAAAATAATTAAATTCTTTTCCATTTTAGTTTACTTTTCGAATCGATTAGAATTATGACATCACCACGACCACGAGGTCCAAATTTTACTACATTTGAAGATACGATGTGTCAAATTCATTTGTCAATATCGCAAGATTGTAGTATTGGTACCGATCGATCAGAAGAAAGATTATGGTCTCGCATATTATATCAGATGAAAGAAACCATACCTTCGATGCCACAACGCACTTGGACCTCCTTTCAGAAACGATTTCAAATTATAAGTAAATATGTGGCACTTTTCTCTGCAAAGGAGGCGGAAGTGGAACGTGAACACCATACTGGATGGGACCCCGAAAATAAGGTAACTACTCATTTAATTTTGACGATTACATTAATGTTTTGAATTATATATCCTCCACTAAATTGAATTCAAAAAATAGATTGCAGAAGTAAAGATGCTTTTCAAGGAAGCTAATGGTGTGAAAAGTTTTAAGCATGAAGAGTGTTACACAATTATGTTAGATAACATAAAATATTCCAGACGGTCGACAGCTGTTTTCGATTCATCACAAGCTGAGTCAGATTACGAAAGCGGTGAGGACAACCGGGAAACGCATGACTTAAGCCTAGACGCTTCTAGTGGGTATGGAGACATAGGACATATCTCTAACACATATATCCGTCAAATGGGAAAAAAAGAGGTGAAACGACAGAAGATAAAAGGGAAAGCAAAATTTAGCGGCCAACATGAAAATGATGGAAACTATTATTAAAGAACAACAAAACTTCAACACTAAATATACAAAACAAACACAAATGAAGGTGGCGCAGAGAGAAACCGAGTTTGCATCAAAACTAACAAAGTTTGCGGCAAATAAGCTAGGAAAGAATCGGACGAGGAATTCCGTATAATGATGATGGATGTCTCCGGGATGGATCCGGTAACAAGACAGTACTTCGAACTTAGGAAGACAGACATTTTGAAGAAAAGATTAAACCAACCTTAAAGGATTCTTGGAATACCTTCAACCTATGAGAAGTGCAGTCTTATTAGCATTGTCATTTTAAGTTTCAACTTTTATGAACTAATTAAGTTATTTTCAGTTTATTTTAAACCGATATATTGTTATCTTAATGTATCATGATTTTATTTTAAATTTCAATTTTTTTTTAAAAAAAAATCACATGCCTTAGCAGTATCTAAGATTAATTCTGATCCAACAGTCTGATTTTACTTTTTTCAAAAAAAATGACAGTTGGCACTCCAGTTATAAAATGAACGTTGTCATACCCTATCCCACCACCATCACCAGCAAAGTATCATCTTCTACTTCAACAACACAATTCTTGAAAACATTTCAAACATTATATACATAATGGAGGTTCAAGCTCAACACCAATTACCAAGTGTTTTCTTTGTATTTCTCCTGGTCATGTTTTCAGAGATTGTCCTTGGGAAGGTAGAAAATGCACACTAACCAACTGCAAGGGGTATCTGTTTCTTAGAAAAGCAAACAAAAAAGGAAATGCTGGATTTCAACCTTATGTGAAGCGCAACTACTGTGGAGTTTTCATCTGGTTAGATGTTTATGTAGCTTCACACCAAGGTATTCCACCACCTATTCCACCAACTTTACCAGAAGATGAAAAGTGGTTACAAGAGAAGCAATTTTACTGTTACTCATGTGAGGAAGCTGATCACATGGCTTATAATTGCAGAACCAACCTCTTACCATGCACAGGTCCATGTTGTGATGGTAAGATGAAGCGACTCACTTCTAAAAAACCTGAATCTATTGGAAACAAATACTACTTATGTCAAACATGTAAGAAGGTTAATTTTCAATAAATATGTAAGCAACTGTTGGAATATGTATGAACTAAGATAATGTCATACTATTATAACTAGGTAATAAAGAAAATAACTTTGCAACTGCATATATTGTTCACAAACTATAAGCAACTCTTTCATGGTAAATTAACAAAATCATATTCGCTATAAAATTACTAATAAGGTTCAACAACATAAAGAACAAGATTAAAACATCTAAGTAGAAAATTCATTTAGTTGGAGCGATTTTCATTCTCTTCAGAAGATAGGGTCGCTATCTCCTTAAGCACTTGTAGAACTCCCCGTTATTTTACAATACTCATCACCTCCCCAGATTCAAGCGAACGGGTCAGTGTCCTAACCAACACATTTGTTCGATCCCTTATAACAGACATTCGGTTATCAACAACTGGTGGTTGAACTTCCTCATTCTCCAAATCAATAATGATTGGTGGTTGAACTACCTCATTCACCAAATCAGCATCCCTAGGTGGATCAACAACCCCACCATCTTCAGGTTCAATCCTGATAAGTCGATCCAAACCCCCAGGTCGTCGCGCTCTGACAAGTCGATACATATCATTTACGTTCATCTTCAGAATTTACGTAAATTTTAAGCTAAATAAAATTCAACATAAGAGAGTACCCAAATCTCATGAACAATAATATTATTCAATTAATCAAATAATTGTCCACAACCCAACTAAAATACCAACAAAAAATTAATCCAAATTTTATCTTAAATTCAACAATTTATTCTATTCAATAAAACTAAAAAATTATAATTATCAATTATAAATTCAATTCAACTAAAATACCAACAAAAAATTAATCCAAATTTTAACTTAAATTCAACAATATATTATATTCAATTAAACCCTTAAATTCTATTCATTTAAACTCTTAAATTCTCATCATAAATTAAGATATCACTTATAAAAATAAAGTTTAGTGTTATTACCTGCGAAATTGACGATGGGTTTTTCACAAAACCAAGGCTGGGTGCTGGTGGTGCTGCTGGTGGAAGTATGGTGGCGGTGGTTTGAAGTCGGAGCTTCACAGGAGAAAAAATGACCAAAAATGTAGAGTTGCGGCTGTAGAAGAAGGAAGGCAGAATGGGGCAGACTGCTAGCAACTCGCTTGGAATCCTAGGCGGGGCGCTAGGACAGCGCCCGTCCCATTCAACTCACACGTTCTGTTCGCACAAGTGCAACTCCTTCAGGCGTGTTGTTAGCCCTTCGCCCAATCAGGCGTGATTCGGGGACATCGCCCGTCTCTTGGGCGTGGTCCTAGGATACCGTCCACTACCAGGCGTTACGTTAGGATTCTGCCCCATATCGAGCGTTACGCTAGCATTCCGTCTCGTACAAGCGTTATCCTAGGATTCCGCCCGTCTTTCCAAACACATCGCTGGGACACCGCCCAACACCAGGCGTATCGCTAAAACACCGTCCGATTATATACGGCTGTTCTTGGGTCGGACCAAAAATTAAAAATTTTAATCCTTAATTTTTAGTCTGATCTCTTATTATTCTATAGACATGAATTGTGAAAATGATTTCTTTTGGACTTTCTACGGTGAATATATACTTTTTTTTATTTTTTCACAAAATTTCTACTAACGAGGAAAGAACACGTCGTGCCACACATACACACATAAAAGAAAAGGGCGCTAGTTTTCAGTTTTGGCGGGTCAGTTTAAAAAGAAATTTTGAAATTAATCCAACAAAAGAAAAGTCAGGGACCAAAGGGTACTTTGGTCATTTCGGTAGAAACAACTAAAAGCTAGGGTTTTGTGTCTTTTGCTTTCTGTGTTGGGTGTAGCAGCAGGATCTGTTATTTCTGTGCCGTTTTTGTTTCGTTACATCATTTCGTTTTTTAAATGGAGGCTCTGTCGGCCCTTATATTTCCTTCTATCCCATCTTTCAAACCACTACGTTTTTTCATTTTTCTTTCTTTTATATGTCGGTTTTATCTATTCCTTTCTACTACTCCCTCTAAAAAAACATACTCAAGTGCTCTGTGATTCTCTGTTCTTCTTTCATTTTGATCTTACTGAGGTTTAGTCATGTCGGATCTGACTGAAAAAGTAAGTGATGATGGTCTTTTATCCTTTTAATGGCGATTTTTGATCATGAAATGGGTTTGATTTAACTTGTACAGTGAGTCACATTTGAATATGTTTTATTCTTAATCTAATCATATCTATTTGATCAATAATTTCAGGATTCTGGTTCCGATACTACTAGGAAGAGTTGTGTTGATTGTCAAACATCAAAAACCCCTTTATGGAGAGGCGGTCCAGCTGGTCCCAAGGTATTGAATCAACCCTCTGATTTTCATTTTGGTTTTGATAGAGTCTCAAAACCCACTTCTGTAATGGGTTCTGCTTTGATTTCTATGTCAATTTCAAAACCCACTTTTAGTTTTTTTGTGGTCGGTTCTGATTTTGATTAATTTGTTTTTTGTTTTTTTGTTTTTTTGTTTTGTGTGTTTTCAGTCACTCTGTAATGCTTGTGGGATCAGATACAGGAAGAAAAGAAGAGCTATTTTGGGTTTGAAGAAAGAAGAATCAGATCAGGTAAAGAAAGAGAAGAAAGATAATCATCATCATAAGATTCAGATCAATAACAAGAAAAATAACAACAGTAACAAGATTATTAGTGCATCTTTGAAGCTCAGATTACTTGCATTTGGTAGAGAAGTCATGTTACAGAGATCAGCAGCTATGGGGTCAACACAGAGACAACAATTAGGAGAAGAAGAACAAGCTGCAGTTTTATTAATGGCTCTTTCTTGTGGATCTGTCTACGCTTAAACCCCATACCAGTCTCAAACCTCTAATAATCAAACCCATCCTAACCATAAAAATACTCTTTATCTTTTGTGTAAACCCTTTTTAACCTCTTTTAGGGTTTTAGTGTTTTTTTTCTAAGATTAGGACCAAGTACTAGAAAGTTCAAAGAAGAAGAACTTTGTGGTTCACTTAGCTTTAAGTTTAGTGTTGTTTTTCCTAATTAGAAAAATCTTAGGGTTTTTCAATTTTGTCGGGGTTGGTAGTAATAAACTTGATCAATCAAGTTCTAATAGTACCTCCCTTCTGATGATGTATAATGTTTGTTGCCTCTATTGGGAATATATGAGGAATTTTAGAGTACTCTATTAAATGTTTTGTTCTTTATTTTTCATGCTTTTTAGGGTTTCTATGTTCCAAATTCCAAATGCATTTTGAGAATTTTAGCTCATTTGGTTACAGCTTTCATGTTATGTTTTGTTTTGTTTTCTATTCACGGCAACATTGAGATTTGAGTTTTAGGGACCTCTTAGAGAATATAAGAGGGACCAAAAGGCAAAAAGAATATCTAGGAGTGGAGTAAAAAAAACATTTTTTTTTTTTTAACTTCAAGAGAAAATCAGCTACAAATGTTGTTTTCCACTCTACAGTACTAGAAATCTTTCCAATCAATGCAACCTTGAGAAGATTGGACATGTAATCATCAAGGAGAATGTGTTTTGAGTCCTTTTGATGTAGAATTGCTGTCCAAAGATTATACTCTATTTCTCTGCTTAAAACTGACATGATAGTTTTGTGCTGTTTTTATTTTTATGGATTAGTTATATGTTGTTGACTGTTTTCTTATTTCTATTTTCTTTGGCAATTAACTATACTAAAACTAAAATTTTCCAATTTTAGTCATACAACCATTCAAATTGTTCAAGTTTACATCATTTGCTTTTAGTTCAAATAAATATTTTCTCTGTCCCATTTTAGACAAAGAGGAAAGACTTTTTACACTATTAAGGAAGAAGAAAGATACTATTTTTCTTAAAGAAATATCCTTAATTACACTTCCAACAACTCCTGTTTTTTAGTGTCTAGTCGTTAATATGAATCAAATACGTAGTGGAGTATATGTTTATGCCATTTAGTAAGTTGAGCCTACATTGTTTTCTAAGTTAATGCATGATATTGAGACAGAGATAAATCAGAATTGTTTAAGGGAAAAATATGAAAATCTTTATCTAATTTGGGACTTGAAAAAAACCCTTCCCCTTCATCTAAAATGGTACAAAGGGGGTAGGATTTAACTAAACGTAGTAATAATAGTTTTTTTATAAAAAAAAGTAAGGCAAAAACCTTACTGACTGATTGCACCACTAATAGGATCACAATCCTTACAGACATAAACATAATTACATGAACTGGAAAAACAAACATTAACCAACGCTAAGCAACAACTACAACATGATTTCAGAATCTGAGATTCAAATCTGTCTCTTTTCTTAAGTAACAGAAATAACAGTAACAAGGTAACAGGTTTAAATTGTATTGTTTGGCTTGTAGATAACAAAACCAAACCAAATAACAATTTTATGATTGGAATTATCTGGATCAAAAACTGATCCAACCATTTCTTAAGTTTTTTTTTTAGTTTGAAACTCATAAAAGCTACATCGCTGACTGAAGGTGTCGGTCGACGATGCACAAGGATGTGAGTGATTTGAATACTTCATCTGAAACATGAGGTAGGTGATTGGTGTAGTTGTTGAATGTGATATTGTTGAAGCCGCTGACGATAGTGATTTTGTTGCTATAGGATTGTGAACCGAAGTTGGAGTCATAGTCCTTAAGAGTTGCAGAAGAAGGAACCTCTGAGGCTGTTGCTGGAAAAATAAATGTTGAAGATGATGGAGTTCCTTAAATGTGAAAAACTTGTGCTATGATTGAAAAAAATCTGGAAAGACTTGAAAAGATCTTGAAGAGATTTTTCGACCCAAGTTAGAGCACCACTACAATAAACAAACAGATATAGGAAATCCAAAGAACAACAAGAGAAAGAAAAATTCCAAACAGCAAAATCAAGAAAATGCAACAAAAACTTTGCTAAGAAACCTATAATGAAAAGGAAAGAAAAAAGGACAAGGAAGATAACGATGTAGATCAGAAAACCCAGATCTACAAATAATTACTTAACAAATCCTAAAAGCAAAGCAGAAAAAAACCAAAGGATTTGAATCAAGAAACAGATAAATTCGAACCCAAAAGAAGAAAAAAACAACAGGGAAAGCACTAGAAACAAGACAGATGAGAAGATAAAGCATAAGAAGGAGATTGATTGAGGTTTTCCTGCTCAGATACGCTCCAATGGAGCCCTGAGCAAGAAAAAATCGAAAGACTAGGATTTCTTCGTTAGGTTTGGATAGAGAGAGAGAGAGAGAGGGTTCCTACATGCAATTGTAATTGATTAGTCAACATATACAATACTGTTATGAAAGTAGAAAATAGAGAAGAAGAGAATACAAAAATAAAGAGAGGAGAGAAATTTTTATTTAAGTGTATGTAATACAAATAATAAAGCTTTTATTTATATAGAGCTAGACATATGAGCAACCTGGAATTTTTGGAATTCAGGATTGCACGTTTAAGGTGTTAATTCTTAGATCCAAATATTCCGATATTCAAGAGATTTCAATCCAACATAATATGAATTTTGTGCCTATCAATCACATTTGTCGATATTCCTCTGCAAAGGGGTTCACAACCATCATCATTTATTATTTTAGTAGCTACTGTAAATGAACATTCAACCATCATTAGTTTACAACGATCCCACACAATTCTCTAGTGCATTCATATTTTGAAAAATTCAAAATTTACTGGTACCAGTACCCACAAACGTTATAATCTCCCCATCTTCAAACGAGGAAATATTAATTTTGAAAATGTGAATTGTGTTATGATAGACTCTATCATAGTAATTGTAGCATGTACTAAAACTCTATGCGCTTGCTAGATGTGATTGGATTTACCTTTTCAAACGGTATGAGCTTATAAAAAAAATAGTTAAATGAGATATGTTCAACGTCTATTCAATGGAAACCTTTTTTGATTTGATCATGATGGGATAAAAATTGATATAAATTTTAATTTAATTAATACCAACTATTAGTAGCGTAATTCTCCCCCTGATTATGCTTGAAATATATTCATCTCATATACGAAAATTTCAAGTTTCATAAAGTATTGGCTGATTAATTCAAGAACATATACTCATAATAAAACTGTATTTCAACATAAATAAATTGAAGTCTTACTAAACATACAAATTTAACCATGGATTGCTTTTAAAATCCAAAATCTTAAACCAAAAGCATATAAAATATGCTAACAAATTAATCTCCAGTAATTTTAGGACCTGGAGGGTCGATGGGATAATCATTCACCCTAGAATGAAATTATGGGCACTTTATTTTCAAATGAAATTTATCTTAAGATCAATTAACTCACTTCAAAAAGATTAATGACAACAAGCCAGGTACGAATCCATTGACCTTTAGTGTCCTGTCATATTCCAACTTCGATCAGGTGGAACTTCCAAATTTTGGAAATCATTACCACGAGGGAATAAATTAAAATTGCTAAATATCCCTCAAGAATGCAACTTCATTTTATTGGTATTTTTAAATGTTTATATATACTATAATAACGATATATCATTTTTGGATTGATAGAGAAAACTAATTTCAATAGGCTTAAGATGTTTCTTTTTAAGAAAACTAAAGAAAATACTATCGCTTTTTGTTTCTAGATAAAATCCACTTTGTGGTTGGTGAATGATTTCCCTTGAAGAAAAAGAAACCAATTGTTTATTCTTAAATAAAACCATAATTGATAGTAAAGGTTTAACTTAATCGATCATCTCCATTCTTTCATAATTGATGAAAAAAATTATACCATATTGACAAATTTTTTAAAATATGTCAATCTATTTTCTCTTATCTCATGGAAACGATGGAGAAAAACTAATACCAATTGGTTTGTAAGATTTTTCAAAATCTAATTACCAAAAAAAATAAAAAATAAATTAATGTCTCGTATATGGAAAATCCGTTTTGTGGTTGACCGATGATTTCTTGTAAATAAATAGAAACCATATATACAAATCACATGATCTTTGTCTAATAGACAAAGATACTAGACTTAATCGGCCGTAGGTTTGTGAACCATGCATGTGATTAGTTATCGTAAAGGTAATCAAATATGCGATACCACACCAGTTTTTGGTGATTATAATTTCTTTTAATGGAATATAAACTATAAACTATCTTTTGATAGAATTTTTTTCTTTCATTTCTCTAAGAAAAAAAAAAATAGAGAAGAAAAAAAAGGAAAATCAAATTTATTTGGTAAAGTTGATTGATAAATATATTTTTGTGTCTAAATTGTTCTCAATTATCTATTTTGTTAGTGCTCAATTTGGTACTTATTATGTTATTTTATGTGTTTGTAGGTATTTTTGGGATATAAACTTTTATGGGCTCGAAAAAGTTGATTAAGATACCCAGGAAAAATACTAAAGTCACCTACCATTTTGATAAAGGCACCCGCAATTTGGATTCGGGGATCCCTCTTCTTTATTTCAAAAATCCGAAATTGGCGGGAGAATATTCTTACATGTGAAAGTAATTCTGAGTACAATTGGGAAGAAATTTAGTTGGATTTTCTCCACTATTTGGATTAGGATTGGCCTGTTTTGATAAATCAGGATTGGTAATGGATTTATATTCGGAAAATAGAAGATTTCATTGATTATCGAAAAAACATAGAGGAGGGAAAAACTCGGGTGATTGGGTGTATTTTTGGAAGTTACGTGGGATTTGGAAGGTGATTTCGACTTATCAATAGAAGGAAGCAATGAAAACACGCCAAGCAACAAGTTTCACGGCGTAAAAAATGAAAGGAAAACACGTCAACTGCCGGAAACATAATTTGGATTTGTACGGGATTTTGAGTTGGTTATGGATTAGATTTTGAGTCCTTATCAATTTAGAAGATTTGTTAGAATTTAATAATCCTTTATAAACCGAACAGATCGAA
The DNA here is from genome assembly GCA_023531435.1 of Papaver californicum. Classification (NCBI taxonomy): domain Eukaryota; kingdom Viridiplantae; phylum Streptophyta; class Magnoliopsida; order Ranunculales; family Papaveraceae; genus Papaver; species Papaver californicum. The sequence goes on along the minus strand of JAJJMC010014687.1, from coordinate 17,533,718 downwards.
GAAAAACGAGGAGATGGGTTGAGCCGAAAAATTCAGGGAGAAAAGTCAGGTGCAGTCGAGTTGGAGAAGAAGAAGAACATACATCGTCTATATACAGTCGTAAACACTGTTACCTTGTCTACTTCGCCCAGAACCTGTAGTTTATTCGCTGTGTTATTTTTTTTCTTTAGCAACGTAGAGAACACTCTCTGCAACAGTTATATCCGTATCAGTTTCCCTGAGTTATTCTTTTTCTTCATCTTGTAAACAATTTGAGCCATGAATTATTATTTTGAGAGAGTGATTACTATGAGGAGCTAAACCCTATTGCCGAGGCAACGGAGGAAGCCATTTTTCCAATAATAAAGTGGTATATTTCTTTTTAATTAATTTTTTCAATTCTTTTTATGATTTTCGCATTGATTTAAAATTGATTAAATGATTTTTATTAACTAGATGTGATTTCGTTTGATGGTTCATGCTTAGTCCAGAGCTCTTGATGTTTCATGCTTGTGATTTACACCTATTACTTTGAAAATATACTTTTGACAATATTTTAGAATCAAATTGAATGTGTGAGTTGCATAATTATTGTTCTTAATTGAATCACTTAAAAATTGGTTAATGGTGGAATACTTAGTCTCAGTTTTCTCTATATTCTTGAATCAACTTTTAATTGAGTTTTCTATTTTAGTTTTTATATTAAGTCTAAAACAAATCTTCACAAGTCTTAGCGAACGAACTATTTTTACAATTTTTCTGAAACTACCATTGATCACCCATATAAGATTTATATGTTTGATGACTCAAAATAACGATGAATCAAAATAAAATAATAATGATTAATAATTCTATTAATAAATAAATAATTATATAATACAAATACTCCATAGAAAAATAGGATTATTACTATTACACTCAACGCATTAATAATTTGGGAAAAAAAAACTGATGTTAGAAAAGATTGATTAAGATCGGTTAACCTGGTTATATAGATATAGAGTATTCAACGAACTTATTGTAAATTGGATACCATAGACGCGCCATAAAAGTTTGATCATTCTATTCATCTACTTGAACACGCTTCGACTCATTAGGTTTTATCCACCAAAATGATCAGTACATGCAACAAACGAAAAAATAAATGTTAAAGACATTAGTTGTAGTTGTAGACTTGTAGATCATACTCAATGTAACTACTACTAAAAAATATCTATGTAAAACACATATTCTGATGTATATGGTATAAACGATTAAAATATATAAAGCATATCAATCTTTTACGTACATTAATATATATCACGTGATCTAGAAAATAGATTGTTGCATACATACAACTGGATTTTGGACAGTAAAAAGTAAAATAAAAATTAAGGTATCGCTATCAACGTTGTATGTTCTCATATGATGCAACTATTAAAAAAAGGAATTCAATATAAAATCTTAAATAACATCTCTTAAATTCCTTGTATACAATTCTGCTTTGGCTACAAAGAGTCAAACCATGCATATATGGATTTTGTCGATTGAAAAAAACCTTGCATAAACACTAGCCATAGAAGAAAAACCGTAATAGAAAACATATATGTTCTTTTCTTTGAATTATCGATTTGATTACTAACAAACAAACCAACAAAGTTAGAATTTCTAAATATTAAATACAAAAGAAAAAAATTGATACAAAAAAATAAATAAAAAAATATAAGAGTTTAGAAAAAAAATTGTTTCGCTCAGGATTAGAACTAAGGTGTTGATAACGTGTTATAAAAGTAGAAATAGAGAATAAGAGAATACAAAATAGAGATAGGAGAGTAATTCTTATTTATGTGTGTGCAAAATACAAATAATAAAGCCTCTACTTATATAGAGCTAGACATGTGAGCATCAAAGTAAATAAACGTTTTACCATAATTTTGACACTAGATATTACCCGTACAATACAAGTTTATAACAAATACAATCAGTACATGTAGCATATCTCCCCAATTGGTCGAGAAACAAAGAAACTTCTTCCATCACAGAGGAGGATTCTCCACCCTTACTCCGACTAGGGTTGTCAAGGGTACCCGATTGATAGACACATTTTGTGTTTAAATTATTCTCAATTCTCTATACTATTAGTGCTCAATTTTGTACTTATTATGGTATTTTATATGTTTGTAGGTATTTTTAGAAAATAAACTTTTGTGGAAAAATGACTCTACCCTAACTTTTGTTAAAGTCACTCTTCCTCTTGTTTTCAAATCCGAGATTGGCGGGAAAAGATATTTACGCATGAAAGTTTTCTGAGTTGGTTTTAGGAGCAAGTTTCATGGGATTAAAACTTGTTTTTGCTATCTCTAATTAAAGAAGTAACCAAAAGAGGTTAACACACGTAACTCAGAAGAGTTTATTGCCGGAAAAATGGGTAGAAGTCGAGTTATGGCCAGAAAAAAAGGAATTATTCTCTGTTTGAGATTTACACGAGTTTTAATGGTTTTGGACTGATATCTGAGTCCTTATCGATTAATGGAAGGTTGTTAGGGTTTACTAAACCTATATAAAGAAAAGAGATCGAAGAAGAAAATCATTCAGAGTTGAGCCGAAAAATTCAGGAAAAAAAAGGTTTCTCGTGAAGAAGAAGAAGAACAGACCGCACCAGAAAACTGTCGCTGAATTCGTTACCTATTCCTTCTTCCCACTTCACCCAAAATCATTCGTATACCATCCAGTGGCTTTTAATCTTTAACCACCGAAGACAAATAGTTTGCAACACCCATATCCGTATCAGATTTACCGTGTCAATCTGTTTTCTTATATTTTTTTTCTTCCTTTAAACACTTTGAGCTATGAACAATTATTTTGAGAGAGTGTTTGATATGAGGATCTAAACCTCATTGACGAGGCGACGGTATTTTTCCAATAATAAAGTGGTATATTTCTTATTTAATTAATTTTGTAATTCTTCTTATGATTTTTGCATTTAATTAAAATTGAAAAAAATGGTTTTTATTAATTAATTGTGATTTGTTTTGATGGTTCATGTTTAGTCTAGGGTTCTTGATGCTCCATGCTTGCGATTTACAACTATTATTTCGAAACCTACTTATTGGTAATATTTTAGAATCAAATTGAATGTCTGAGTTGCATGATTATTGATCTTAAATGAATCACTTAAAAATTGGTTAATGGTGGAATCCTTAGTCTCAATTTTATCTATATTCTTGAATCAACTTTTGATTGAGTTTTCTATTTTATTATTTAAATTAGGTCTAAAACAAATCTTCACAAGTCCATGCGGACGAACTATTTTTACCACTTATACAAAACTACCAAGTTTTCGCGCCGCTGCCGTGGACTTGTTTTTAGGTTAAGAGTTTTAATTTTTTTTTTAGGTTTTGTTTTTATTTTTAGTTGTTTTTTTATTTCTTAGATATTTATTTATTTTGTTCTATTTTACGTTTTTGGGTATTTATCTTTTTGCTACAGGTTTTGGATCGAAAAAGAAAGTTGAGCCAAGGATTTTGGTAATTAATTAAAGACTTGGAGTTAAAGATAAAGCGAAAAGAACGAACAAGAAAGACAAAGATTTTATTTTAGTTTAATTTTATTTTAAGGGTTTTATTTATTTTTATTTTTAGAAAATTGTATTTGAAATTGATAGACACAATTTTGTGTCTAAATTGTGCTTGATTCTCTATTCTACTAGTGCTTGATTTTGTACTTATTATGTTTTTTATGTCTTTGTAGGTATTTTTGAGAAATAAATATTTGTGGAAAAATCGGCTCAAAAAGTTGTTAAAGGCACACTAAAAAATTACGAAAGGCACCCACCAAAATTGATAAAGGCACCCACCAGATGGATTGGGGGCACCCCCATTTCAAATTCAAATTCTGGATTTGACGGGAATTATTTCTTCACACGAGAGAAACTCTGAATTAGTTCTGAACCAAGTTTTAAGGGATTTTTAGGTGATTTCAAGTTACCAGAATGAAGAAACAATTTATACTTTCTTATACACACGTCAGAAGGAGAGTTGTACGCCGTAAAAATGGTTGGAGAATCAACACAGTTGCCGAAAACAGAGTTCTTCTCTGTTTGGGATTTTCACGGGATTTAGAGTTGGTCGTGGATAGGTTTTCCAGTCCTTATCGGTTCACAAGAGTTATTAGGGTTTACTAACCCTATATAAAGCAAAGAGAAGCAACCGAAAAATTTCTGGAAAAAAAACTATCCTGCTGGTGAAGAAGAAGGCGAAGAACATAAGGCTTCAGAGAACAGTTGCTGATTTCGTTGCGTTATCTTTCATAATTCTGAAGCGGCCAGAGTCCGTACTTTATTTCTGTTCTCTTCAGCCACACAGAGAACACTCTCTGTAACGTTTATAAGCGTATCAAATCTTCTGTGTTATTATTATTTCTTCATTGTAAACACTTTTTGAGTTATGAACAATTATTTTGAGAGTGTTTGCAACATGATGAGCTAATCACCATCACTGGGGCGATGGAGGAAGCTATTTTTCCAATAATAAAGTGATAATTCTTATTTTATTTATTTTTTGCAATTCTTTTACTATTATTTGCTTTGAATTAAAATTAGAGAAAATGGTTTTTATCAATTAGTTGTGTTTTCTTTTGATGAGTCATGCCGAGCTTAGAGCTTTTGATGTCTCATGCTTTCGATTTACAATTATTATTTTGAAAACCTAACTTTGGCAACATTTTGGATAAAGTGAATATACGAGTTGCAAGATTTTTATCACTTGAAAAATTGGCTAATGGTGGAATCCTTAGTCTCAGTCCTTCCCATAATTTGAAACCAATTTTACTTTAATCTTCTTTATTTTTAGTTTTAAAAATTAAGTTTAAAAATCGAATCTTTACAAGTCTGAGTATCGAATCTTTTACCACTATTTAAAAACAACATTAATTTTTGGCGCCGCTGCAGGGGAAAAGTTGCCAAAGAGATAGGGTTATCAAAGCTCCGTAAAGCTTATCCTGTTTCTCTTTGACTTAATCTAATTCGGATCGTTCTAAGAGGTTTGCTAAAACTGTAACTATTGCTTTTCGAAAGAATAGAAGCTGGTCTAGAAATAATCTAAGTGGAGCCATCATGTTTTTTGTTTGCTATATTCAATAGGTTTCATTTGGTTGATTCATCCTTGCTTGTGGTTGTTTAGAATTCCCTTCTAATTAAAATTTATTTTTAGTTTTTTTAGTGTATGCCAAGACCGCTTGAAATCATCACTGAGCGAGCTTGGAAAAGAGACACTCTAGGTCGTTTGATTAGTGAAAAACCTAGTAGTTTTGTCCATGGAAACGAGGACCTCGAAGACTCTTCTTTTGAGGGCCCTGTTTTTGGAAATTTCAATTTTAAGAACTTGACACTGTGTGAAGAAGTTACTTCTAGTCCTTTGATAGCGCCATCAATAACAACTTTAAAAGCTTTGTTGAACCCGACTAGGACTTATCGTCCATCATGTATCCAGTTAGCTGAAGCAAACTATGAGTTGAAACCTGGGACCATACAGATGCTCCCAATCTTCTTAGGGAAAGAAAATAAAAACCATGTTTCCGTGTTAGGGATTTTGAGGAAATATGTAGTACCATCAGGATTAAGGACCCAGATGACGAAGCATTGAAACTTAGATTGTTTCCTTTTTCACTAAGAGACAAAGCCAAATCTTGGTTATATAGTTTGACTTCTGAGTCAATTGAAACCTATGACCAACTTACATCTGCCTTTTTCCAGAAGCTTTTCTCTAAGCACAAAACATCATATATTAGGCAGCAGATTTGCACATTTGCTCAACCAGAGGGAGAATCTTTATATAGGTGTTTGGAAAGGTTCAATGACTTATTATCTTAATGTCCTCATCATGGTTTAGAAAAAATAAGGCTAGTTCAGATCCTCTAAGAGGGTTTAGATTATTCGACAACAACTAAGGTTGAGTCTTTATGCACAGGTGGGTTTGAAAATCAAACTGTCGATGGTGCGATGACATTTTTGAATAAAATCGCCAAAAAAACCCAGTAGTGGAAAAATAATAGGGATCCACATAAAATAATTCTTCTAAGTAGAGAAAATATCAATAGGGTAGAAGGATCTTTTGAATCAGATGCTAAAATAACAGTTATATATAAAAGGTTAGAAGATTTAGAACTGAGTCAATCTAGTTGTCGAATTGAGCCCCAATCATTTTGGGAAGGACAAACTGTAGAAGAGCAATCCCATGCTCTTTATAATAACTAGATTTGATAATCATCAGAAGTTTGACCCTTATTCAGAAACCTATAACCCTGGTAGGAGAAACCATCCTAACCTTTATTGGTCTAAGGGCCAGAGTCAAGGTCAGTCTAGTAATTATAAGATTCCCCCAGGTTTTGGTTATACTAAGAATCCTTCTGGACCGGCACAGTTTCAGAATCCGATGGATAAGACGATCATGAGTTTAGCAGAGTCTGTCGCCTCATTAACTTAGAACACTAAAGATTTTCAGCAGTTTGTTGATAAGTGCACAATTTACATATTTTAAGTATCATTTCCTTATACTTATTTTTCTAGATTTTGTGTGAATTAATGTGTATTATTATTACTTTTGTAGTTTATGTGTTTTATTAGGTTACATCTCTGAAAGAAGTGAAATTGAGCTCTACAAGGAAGAATTACTAAAGACCCAGTGGAAATCAGTCCAAATACAGGATTTTTTGTCACAATCCTGTATAGAATAGAAAGACGAAGCCAACGCAAAAATAATGAGGTCATTCCGAGTTCGTATGAAGAAGTTATGAGCAAAACCATGAAACCAACTTGGAATTGGTATCTCTTGGGCCTTATTGGGCCTGCGCGGGAAATAAGGGAAGTGTTTTGGGCTCGCCTTTGACGTGAAGATTAGGGTTCTTGTTGGTTTTTGAGGAGGTTAAGTCTCCTAATTGGATAAGAAATCAAAAGGAAGTGAAAATTTTTAATGGGACTAGGTTTCCTAGTTGGATAAGGATCAAGAGAAGGTTACCAAAGCCTATATAAAGGGGAGCCTAGATACAATTTTGAAGACAACTTTTTACAGATAGAAAATATTATTTTCTTAATCAATTTTTAATGGCTTTTAAGAAAGTCATGTCTAGCTAAACCACTAGGACAATGGAGGAATCTACATTTCATAAATGAATAACTATTTTTGATTCTTAATGACTTTTGCATTAACTTTAATTGATTTATGATTTTTCTTAATTAGTTTTGATTTTGTTTGATGGTGTATGCTGGGACTTAAGAGCTTTTGATGCGCCATGCTTGTGATTTACAATTAATGTTTTAGAAATCTACTTTTGGCAAAGAAACATAGTCAATAAAAGAGCTATAATTGTCAAAGAATCATTGTGGAAATGATTCAAAAGTGATTTTGGTGGAATCTTGAGCTCCAGTTCTTCCCAATATTATTTAAATATTTTATTTATTTTCTAGTTTAAATTAAAATTAGGTCTAAAACGAATCTTCACAAGTCTCAGCGAATGAACTATTTGTCCTTGATACCCAACATGTCCATGACCCAGAGAATCAGGTACCTGTGATATTAGGTCACCCGTTTTTAGATACATCTAATGCGATCATTAACTGTCGAAATGGTATTATGAACTTATCTTTTGGTAATATGACTATTGAGCTGAATATTTTCAATATTAGTAACCAACCACCTGAACTAGATGAATTGTATATTGAAGAGGTTAACATGATAGGAACAATAGTTCAGGAGTCATTACCAAACACTTTGTTAGAAGATCCATTAGAGAAATGCCTAGCCCACTTTAGATTTGACATTGATGATGATAGTGTGATTAATGAGGTGAATACTTTGTTAGATTCTGCAGCTTTGATGGACACTTATAATATATGGAAAACTGAGTCTAAACTTCTACTTGTTTATAAGTCCACCTTATTTCGTTATATAAAGGAAACTGAGTGTAGTTCTGCCCTTAAGGACTCTACAATCCAACCAATAGTTTTTTGTCCATCTGAGAGTAATGTCCACCTTAAGTTTGGGGGTACCGATGATTCTTGTGATTGTCAAGTATCCCTACTTAAAGTCCCTAACTCGGGACTTGACATATGCAAATCTACCAATTTACAAGATCATCTTCAAACTATATTTCCTGAGCCTGGTGATGTCCAGAAAGAAGTTTAGTTGTTAAAAACTCATCCACTGGTCGATGTGGTTCACCTATGCGATAATACCAAGATTGACTTTGTTTTCCCACCAAAATATTTTCTTCCATATGTGGGAATGTATGAATTTCATAAGTGTCAGTTATTAAGTTTTGAGACAAAACCTAATTACTTTAGGGAATTAGAATCGACACATTTGTTAAGAATGACCACTTTCATAGTAGTCAATTGTGTGAGTCAAATATGATTGACTTTGAGGATCCACAATTATTCAGGTTATTATTTTGAGCTTCTAAGTTCTTAGTTGAGTTATTCCAGACTCTACAACCTGATTCTTTTGATTCTACCTACGAGGAAATCCATCCCATGAAAATATTTTATCTAAACCCTTTTATAGAGCCCGAACCTGAACCACAACTAGAAGTAGTTGTCTTAAACAAAAAACTACATAAGGGTGTGCTCGGTTTATTCATTTTCTTGGTCTATTGCAGTTTCCTTTTATTTGTGATTGCACTATTTGATTCAGATGCCCACATTTGTTCTGATTATTGCTATATGATTTATGAGGTAACTAATTCTTACTTAGTCTGGATGATGACTTTAAACTTAGCACTTCTTGGGAGGTAACCCATGCCTAGCGACACGATAATATCTTTCCTTAACTCATTTTCTTCGATTGGTACAATTTCTCCTTGTTCATGCTTTTAATCATTCATCTTTAGAAACATTGAGGACACTGTTTTATTTAAGTTTGGGGGTAAGGGAGAAACTTTTGCAATAATAAAACTCCAAAGTCTAGATTGTGAACAATTCAGTATGACACTAACCATTCTAGGTAGATTAAAATTTAGCTCTTTTTCTATAGGAATTGGTGTGCCCAGTTAAATTGTCTATTCATAAAAGGACATAGTTCAAGGTTAGAAATAACATGATAGTTGTCACCATATCTCAGAGTCTATCTCGACCACATCACTTTCTGTTTTGTTTTTTTTGTTGTAATTTTTGTGTTTCTCTAAGTGATTTGATGGGGCACCAGTATCAAATTGTTATCACCGCCAGGATGGAGTAGAGTGTTTGAGATCAAGCCCATACTAAAAAGAAAAAAAAAATCAAGTATTGACACTTTAATAGCAATATGTGTGTGTTTTCTCTGTCTCTGTCGCCTAAGCAAGCGTGGAATGCAGGATCCATGGGACTATCATGTAAGATGATGATAAGGACCATGCGTTTGGATTCAATTTGATCCAATCATGTAGTCAATACATTTATAATTGTTTTATTTTCAATAAATCGATCGCTGGGACCCTTGTAATACCAATTGAATCGATATTAATATTACGATTAAGACCATGTATCTCAATCCATTAGGATTCATCCTGGTACTGACCTTCATACAAATAAGGGAAACACCGTTCACCTTAGTCAACATGCGCAAACTTCATTTTGTCCACATCCATCTTCTAAATCTTTTCATGTGATTGAACTTTGATAGATTCTGAGTATCGTGGTTGAACGACTACCTAAGTAGAGCTTTGTTTTCTTATATATGAATTTTAGTATGCTTGAGTAAAAACTCGTGTACAACAGCTGGACTTAAATAAGGTAATGATTCCTATAACAGAAGAATTTAGTATGCCAACTAAATAGCTTGTTTAGTGTTTACCCTCAATCGTTCACAGGTAGCTAGGGTTTGGAATAAAGGTTTTGTGGGTATACTATTAAACCCTCACGAGACTATAACTCGTCCACTAGGGACATCTATGGGTTTAAAGGCTTGTTACACATGCTAAGTGTGACCGTGTCCTCAATGAAAGGGAGTTGTTGTAGTTTAGATTACTTTAGTTTTGTAGTTTGCTCGAGGACTAGCAAAAGCTAAGTGTGGGGGAATTTTATAAGTGCACAATTTAAAAATTTTAAGTATCATTTCCTTATACTTATTTTCTAGAATTTGTGTGAATTACTGTGTACTATTATTACTTTTGTAGTTTATGTGTTTTATTAGGTTACATCTCTGAAAGAAGTGAAATTGAGCTCTACAAGGAAGAATTACTAAAGACCCAGTGGAAATCAGTCCAAATCCAGGATTTTTTGTCACAATCCTGTATAGAATTGAAAGACGAAGCCAACGCAAAAATAATGAGGCCATTCCGAGTTCGTATGAAGAAGTTATGAGCAAAACCGTGAAACCAACTTGGATTTGGTATCTGTTGGGCCTTATTGGGCCTGCGCGGGAAGTGAATTAAGGGAAGCGTTTTGGGCTCGCCTTTGACGTGAAAATTAGGGTTCTTGTTGGTTTTTGAGGAGGTTAAGTCTTGTAATTGGATAAGGAATCAAAAGGAAGGAAAAAGTTTAATGAGACTAGGTTTCCTAGTTCGATAAGGATCAAGAGAAGGTTACCAAAGCCTATATAAAGGGGAACCTAGATACAATTTTGAAGACAACTTCTCAGAGATAAAAATGATTATTTTCTTAATCAATTTTTAATGGCTTTTAAGAAAGTCATGTCTAGCTAAACCCCACCACTGGGACAATGGAGGAAGCTATATTTCATGAATGAATGGTAACTATTTTTGATTCTTAATGACTTTTGCATTAATTTTAATTGATTTATGATTTTTCTTAATTAGTTGTGATTTTGTTTGATGGTGTATGCTGCGACTTAAGAGCTTTTGATGCGCCATGCTTGTGATTTACAATTACTGTTTTAGAAATCTACTTTTGGCAAAGAAACATAGTCAATAAAAAAGCTATAATTGTTAAAGAATCATTGTGGAAATTATTCAAAAGTGATTTTGGTGGAATCCTAAGTTCCAATTCTTCCGAATATTATTAAAATCTTTTATTTATTTTCTAGTTTAAATTAAAATTAGGTATAAAACGAATCTTCACAAGTCTCAGCGAACGAATTATTTTTACCACTTTTATAAACGATCATTTGTCAACCAAAGTTTACGAGAAAATCAAAAGATCGTTCAAGCGAACAGTCAGGCTATTTCTGATTTAGAAACCTAGGTTGGTCAAATCGCTGAGTCTTTGAGAAAAAGAGAAAATCACAAGTTCCCTAGTCAACCGCACCCCAATCCTAGAGGAGTGCATGAAGTATCTTCTGGTGAGAAATCATCAAATCATGTGAATATAATTAGAACCCTTAGAAATGGTAAAGTGGTAGATAACAAGGTAACCATGCCTGATAGTGAACATATTGCAGTTCACGCTTCTGAGCCAGTAGCTGTTAAGACTGATGAAGTCTCTAAAGAGCCCTATGTAGCTCCTCATAAGCCAGATTTTATGCCTAGAGCACCGTTCCCACAACTGTTAGCACCAATAAAGAAGGAATCCAACTTTAATGACATATTGGAGGTTTTTAAGCAAGTCACGATCAACATTCCATTATTAGATGCAATTAGGCAGATTCCTACTTATGCCAAGTTCCTTAAGGATATGTGTACGCGAAAGCGAAAGCTTAGCGTACAAAAGAAAGCCTTTTTAGCTAGTCATTTTAGTTCAATTATCCAGAACAATACAACTCATAAAGTAAAAAGATCCAGGTTCCCCAATCATTTCTTGCATAATAGGTAACTACCGTGTTGAGAAAGCGTTACTTGACTTAGGAGGCAGCGTGAACTTACTTTCGTACCATGTGTACCCTCCAGCTAGGACTTGGTGATTTGAAACCTACTCAGATAACCCTGCAGTTAGCTGATAGGTCTGTGAAAATTCCTTGTGGTGTCATAGAGGATGTTCTTATTGAGGTCGATAAGTTTATTTATCCCGTAGATTTTGTTGTCCTTGATACCCAACCTGTCCTTGACCATGGGAATCAGATACTGTGATATTAAGTCGCCCGTTTTTAGTTACATATATTGCAATCATTAACTGTCAAAATGGTATTATGAACTTATCTTCTGGTAATATGACTATTGAGCTGAATATTTTCAATATTAGTAAGCAACCCCCTGATCTAGATGACACGCGCACTGAAGTTAGGTGAACATGATAAAAAATTTAGTTCAGGAGTCATTACCAAACATCTTGTCTGATGATCTATTAGAGAGTTTTCTATCTCATTTCGGCTTAGAGTTTGAGGATGGTAGCACCAATGATAAAGTGAATGCTCTGTTAGATTCTACCCCCGTATTAGATACTAATAGATGAAAAACTAAGTTCGAACAACTACCAGTTTCTAGTTCTACCTTAATTCCTTATTTAGAAAAGCCTCATAAGTTGGACATGAAACAACTACCAGGTACTCGGAAATATATGTTTCTAGGCCCATCTGAGAATTTACAATGTGATTGTAGTCTCTGATTCGGATAGTGATTAGGAAAGTAGGCTAGTGAATGTACTTCAAGTATCAAGGAAGCCTAATGGTGGATCATAACAGACATTAATGGTATAAGTCCTAATGTTTGTATGCATCAGATTTATTTACAAAATGACAACAAACCTTCTAGGGAGATGCAACGTCGACTTAACCCTAATATGAAAGAAGTAGTTCAAACCATGGTGCTTAGGTTGTTAGATGCGGGTATTATCTACCCCATTTCAGAAAGTAAATGGGTCACCCCGTTCAGGTTGTTCCCAAGAAATCAGGTATCACTGCAGTCCAGAATGATAACAATGAGTTAATCCCAACCCGAGTGACCAGAGGATGGTGTGTTTGTATTGACTATAGAAAATTGAACAAGGTCACGAGGAAGGATTACTTTCCCCTTCCTTTCATCAACCAAATGCTAGAGAGATTAGCTGGAAATAGTCATTATTGTTTGTTAGATGACTTCTATGGTTATAATCAGATTGTTATTGCCCCAAAGACCAAAATAAAACCACTTTTACATGTCTCTTTGGTACGTTTGCATATAGTAGCATGCCTTTCAGGTTGTGTATGCACCCGCTACTTTTCAGCGTTGTATGATGAGCATATTTTCTGACATGGTAGAATGATTTTTAGAGGTTTTTATGGATGATTTTTTAGTATTTGGGATATCTTTCGATGAATGCTTGCATCGTTTGACATTAGTGTTGAATAGGTGTAAGGAAAAGAATTTAGTGCTTAATTGGGAAAAATGTCATTTCATGGTTCGATCAGGAATTGTTTTGGGGCATATCGTATCTTCTAAGGATATAGAGGTAGACAAAGCCAAAGTTTACCTTATTAAGACTCCACAGGTTCCCAAAACTGTACGATATGTTAGGTCATTCTTAGGGCATGTCGTTTTTTATCGTCGATTCATTAGGGATTTTAGCTTGATTTTTAGAACTCTTTGCAATCTGCTTGAAAAAGATGTTAAGTTTGTCTTTGATGATACTTGTTTAGAGGCTTTAGAGAAGCTTAAGACTTTGCTCACTACCTCCCGTATTGTCCAGGCACCTAACTGGAATTTACCCTTTGAAATCATGTGTGATGGTTCAGATTATGCTATTGGTGTTGTTTTAGGACAACGAGAAAACAAATTATTACATGTGATTTACTATGCCTGCAAAACCCTAAATGATTCCCAACTAAACTATACTACCACAGAGAAAGAATTGTTAGCCACTGTTTTTGCCCTGGATAAGTTTAGATCCTATATCTTAGGTTCTAAGGTTCTTTAATGATCATGCTGCTTTGAAGTATCTTCTTTCCAAGAAGGATACTAAACCTAGATTGGTTAGATGGATCCTTTTGTTACAAGAATTTTCTCAAGAAATTAGAGGCAAAAAGGGTGTAGAAAACGTAGTAGCAGACCATTTGTCGAGGCTTGTTGTTGATTCCCATGATGATTCCCCTCATGTGAGAGATAGTTTTCCTGATAAACTTTTCTTTGTTTCCCAATCACCTTGGTTTGCGAATATAGTGAATTATCTTGTTACTGGTCAAATGCCTCAACATTGGGGTAAACAATATCATTCTAGGTTTCTGAGGTAAAGTATTTCTTTTGGGACGATCCTTATTTGTTTAAGTATTGTCCAGATCATATTATTGGGAGGTGTATGCCTGAAAGTGACCAGGCAAGTATTATTTCATTTTTTCATGATCATTCTTGTGGGGGTCATTTTAGTAATAAGAAGACTGCTGCTAAGATATTACAATGTGGATTCTACTGGCCTTCGTTGTTTAAGGACACCCACAGTTATTGTGTTGCTTGTGAGCGTTGTCAGAAGTTAGGGACCATTTCCCATAGAAATATGATTCCTTTGAACCCTATTTTAGTTATTGATGTCTTTGATGTGTGGGGCATTGATTTTATGGGTCCTTTTCCTAATTCCTTTGGTTATTGTTACATCCTTGTCGCTGTAGACTATGTGTCTAAGTGGTTTGAGGCGGTTTCATATAAAATAAATGACCACAAAGTTGTGGTACATTTTTTGAATGATAACATTTTGCACGTTTTGGTACACCACGAGCTATAATTAGTGATGGAGGGTCACACTTTCGTAATCGAACTTTTAGTCTCTTGATGAAGAAATATGGTATTACTCACAAAGTAGCTACTCCATATCACCCACAGACTAGTGGTCAAGTAGAGATTTCCAACAGGGAGAAAACAGTTAATCCTAATAGTAAAGACTGGTTAATGAGGCTTAATGTTTATGGGCGTACTGTACTGCGTTTAAGACCCCTATTGGAATGTCACGTTCTAGTTTTTGGCAAGGCATGTCACTTGCCCATAGAGTTAGAACACAGAGCATATTGGGCTTTAAAGAAGTTTAGTTTTTCACTTGACAAGACATGAGCTCACAGGAAGCTCCAGCTTAATGAATTGGAAAAGATTCAGAAAGATGCATATGATAATGCTGGGGAATATAAGAACAAAATGAAACTTGTGCATGATAGAAATATTTTAAGAAAGTCATTTTCTCCAGGTCAAAAAGTTCTTTTGAATGATACTCGTTTGCATCTATTCCCCAGGAACTTACGCTCTCGGTGGACCATTCCTTTTGTTGTTCGCACTGTTTTTCCTCATGGTGCTATTGAGATTTGAGACTCAAGATGGTAGAAGTCCTTTCAAAGTTAACAGTCAGAGATTGAAACCATTTTTATAGCCTTTTCCTACAGGTGATGTTGAGGAGGTCCCTCTGGAGGACCCTGTTTACCTTGATTGACCATCAAGTTTGTTTATGTACATTAATAGATTTTTGTAGTTTATTCATTTTTAGGTTTTTATTTTCTATCTTATTCTCCGTAGAAGGATTGTTACTCTTCACCCAGGTACTATCTTTCTAACTTACCTCTTTATTCCTCTATTTACCCATCTTTTGGTACCGCTCTTTAATTTGAAACATTGAGGACAATGTTAGATTTAAATTTTGGGGTAAGGGAGAAACTTTTAGTGCAATAATGAAACTCCAAAATTTAGAAACTTGTGAACAATTCAGGATGACACTAACTATTCTAGGTAGATGGAAACTTAGCTCTTTTTCTATAGGAATTGGTGTACCCAGCTAAATTGTATGTTCATAAAAGGACGCCTAGCTCAGGTGCTAGAAATAACATGATAGTTGTCACCATATCTCGGAGTTTATCTCGACCATATCACCTTCTGTTTTTATTTTTGTAATTTTTTGTGTTTCTCTAAGTGATTTGGTGGGGCACCAGTATCGCCGTCAGGATGAAGTAGAGTGTTTGAGATCAAGTCCCATTATTGTATTTTATTTAGACCATTATTCAAAAAAAAATAAAATAAAAAGAGAAAAAAAATAATTGTTTTATTTTTAATAAATCGATCGTTGTGCCCCTTTTATATACCAGCTGAGTCAATATTAGTATAAGGATTAAGACCAGTGAGAGCGTATGTCAATCCATTAGGATTCATCCTGGCACTGACCTTCAGACAGATATGGGAAACACCGTTCACCTTAGTCAACATGTACAAACTTCATCATATTCATATCCATCTTCTAAATCTATTCATGTGATTGAACTTTGATAGATTCTGAGTATCGTGGTCCATTGTACAACTATCTAAGTAGAGTTTTGAATTCTTGTATGAATTCTAGTATGCTGAGTGCAAATTCGTGTACATAAATTGGATCCATATAGCGTAATGATTCCTATAGCCGAAGAATTTGGTAGCCAACTAAATAGCATGTCTAGTGTCTACCCTCAATCGTTTACAAGTAGCTAGGGTTTGGAGTAAAGGTTTTATGGATATACCTCTTGTAAACCCTCATGAGACAATACTCTTCTTCTAAGGCCACCTAGGATTTTAACGGCTAGTTGCACGTGCTACGTGATTCCTACAAAAGTGAGTTAGATTTCAATTTTTTAGATTAGATTTGCTCGAGGACTAGCAACTATTAAGTTTGGGGTATTTGATAGACACATTTTTGTGTCTAAATTGTTCCCAATTCTCTATATTATTAGTGCTCATTTTTGTACTTATTATGATATTTATATGTTTATAGGTATTTTTAGGAAATAAACTTTTGTGGGAAAAATGGTTCAAAAAGTGTTAAAGGCACCCCAAGTTTGGATAAGGGCACCCCAGTGTTAAAGGCACCACAAATTTTGTTCAAGGCACCCTTCCTTTTGTTTTCAAATTCGATATTGGCGGGAAAAGATATTTACGCGTGAAAGTTTTCTGAGTTGGTTTTGGGAGCGAGTTTCATAAGATTAAAACTTGTTTCTGCTATCTCCAATTAAAGAAGTAACCAAAAGAGGTTAACACACGTCATTCAGAAGAGTTTATTGCCATACAAAATGGGTAAAAGTCGAATTATGGTCGGAAAAAAAGAATGATTCTCTGTTTGAAATTTACACCTGTTTTAATTGGTCTTGGATTAATATATGAGTCCTTATCGATAAAGGGAAGGTTATTTGGGTTTAATAAACCCATTATAAAGGAAAAAGATCGAAGAAAAAAAGTATTCAGAGTCGAGCCAAAAAATTCAAAAGAAAAAAAAAAGGTTTCTCGTGAAGAAAAGGAAGAAGAACAGACCACACCAGAAAACGGTCGCTGAATCCGTTACCTATTCCTTCTTCCCACTTCACCCAGAATCAGTCGTATATCAGTCAGTGGTTTTTAATCTTTTACCACCAAAGACATACAATTTGCAACACCCATATCCGTATCAGATTTACTGTGTCAATCTGTTTTCTAATTTTTTTTTTCTTCTTGTAAACACTCTGAGCTATGAACAATTATTTTGAGAGAGTGTTTGATATGAGGAGCTAAACCCCATTGATGGGGTGACAGAGGAAGCCATTTTCCAATAATAAAGTGGTATATTTCTTATTTAATTAATTTTATAATTATTTTTATGATTTTTCCATTGAATTAAAATTGAAAAAATTGTTTTTATTAATTAGTTGTGATTTTTTTTGATGATTCATGCTTAGTCTAGGGTTCTTGATGCTCCAAGCTTGCGATTTACAACTATTATTTTGGAAAGCTATTTATTGGCAATATTTTAGAATCAAATTGAATGTCTGAGTTGCATGATTATTGTTCTTAATTGAATCACTTAAAAATTGGTTAATGGTGGAATCCTTAGTCTCAATTTTCTCTATATTCCAAAATCAACTTTTGATTGAGTTTTCTATTTTATTATTTAAATTAGGTCTAAAACAAATCTTCACGAGTCCTAACGAACGAACTATTTTTACCACTTATACAAAAATGCCACCGGGTTTGGGTCCAATTCCAAGATTGGACCCATTAACAATATTAATACAAAATCATTACAGTCGGAATCCCTTGCTTTATCAAAGCGTCGGGTTCTAAATTTTCATAGGGCCCTCCCGAAATTCCTTCCAAGAAATTGAATGTTTTCGGAGACCTCCAGAACCCCCGATGGGTAGAACCGTTAGGAACCAATAAACGTTCGGGTCCTAACGGATATTACCCGTCAGGTACCCGAATATGTGTTACTTTTTTGTTAATTTTACTCAAAATTCTAAGGTTTCGCCTAGTTTTGCTTGAATTTTTTTCTGTATTTTTTTCTTAGATTTAATCTTTAATTAGAATATCTATATAGATATAACAATAACTTCATCTGAAAACTCATGATATTCATTCCAACATGAAGAAGATAAAATAAATTTATCAAAAGATATAATTGAGTTTCAAAGACCCAATGGGTACCTTGACCCTACGAGTATATATGTTTTTAATTGGGTCAAGTTCTAAGTCCACTAAATTAGGACCCAAACCCGCCTTTTTAATCGGGCCTGGTTCCGGTTCAAGTAGTACCTGAGAGAAATCGGACCCGTTGACATCCCTAACTCCGACCGTGAGGAAATACAACAACAAAACCCCTGTCGGCACCTACCAAAATAAAATTTGCTAAATATGGTACCCCATGAGATAAAACTATCAAGATAAGCGGATTAACAAACTTCAGAAAAATAATGTTTACCTAAGGATGATCCCTAACCCTCCTAAGAGGCCTCCATGAAAGAGAGTTCAAGCCTATAGGGATCGCACCAGTCTTCTCAACAGGAAATTGTTAAATTTGTAACTTTTCTAAGTCACAAACACGAACATATTGTTTCAACATGGTACATGGCATGGTATGACCTACTATAATAACAAAATATGAGCAAACTAGGAAAACAATAATCTAGTGCAAAATAAATACTCCCTCCGTTTCAGGAAAAGAGTTACTTTTCCTATTTGCACAATTGTTAAGGCAAGATGAGAGAGAGTAACTTTTGTAATTTATTTCTAGATTTACCCTAACAAAAAGTTTAATATTACATATATCTTTATAATGAGAATAATAATATTTTTTTAAATAACAAGGGTAGTTTCAAAAGTCTGTTATGTTGAAAATGAAAGTAACTCTTTTGTTGGAACAAAAATTTAAAGAGAAAGTAACTCTTTTCCTGAAACGGAGGGAATATTATTTTTATGGGAATCAGTGAAATAAACTCCACTACCACTCTGTGAAGCCTTGTTTTCTTCTATATGCTTACTGAAGTAAGCAGAGCTATCGATGCGTGTCGTAGATGCAAAAAATTGCTTTAGATGTTTCTCATTAATACTAACAAGTAGTATAGCAGTAGTAAGGATCGTTCCCACGAAAAGCTGTGTAATTGTTAATTATTTTCAACTTCTTGTGTAACCAAAGGGGGATTATAGTGAATTAAACTAAAGTGAACTAACTAAAGAAAATACAAAATAAATAAAGGTTGAGATCAAGGGAAGAAAATACTGATTAGAGGTTTCATCTTCCATCGCCAATCATGTTCCCCAATCGATTAGAATCAACATCAACTCTCTCTCCTCATTCGAGAGAATACTCCGGTAAATTCCTTATATCATCACATACCATAATAATAAATATGAAAATACTACTCAGCGAACAACCTAACACAACATGCTATTAAGTTTAATACTCCAAGAGTGTTAGGTTCTTTGAATTAGGATAATTAATGCAATGGAAGTACTACGAGTATATTATTCAACATAAGTCAAGCTTTTACATGTAATCATACGAAGGTTTTGAATACAATCAGTAATCAAATTATGCTACTTGTACCCGGGTCTATCGACTATTCCGTATATCCAAACCCCAGTTTAACTTAGATATGAATATGTGTTCACTTATTATGTATCCTCAACAAACACACTTCCAATCGTACATCGTGATATTAAAAATATAACATGAACGATAAAAAGAGATCCTGACCATCAACAATAATTGGTCAGATTGATTCACGTGTTTAGGACTTCCAACTACATCCAAACCAATATAAAAATTAACTATTCATATGTTTACTGAAACCTATAGAAAATATACAAGGAAGAAGAAGAAGAAGAATGAATGAATGGTTTTCCCCTAAAGGGGTAAACTCTAGGTTTAATATGTATAAGATGTGATATGAGCGGTAGGAGATGGTCCCTTATTTGATCTTGGATGCCTTCTTTTATAGCCTTCAATGCTTGGTCCTCAAGTCCCCTTTCTTTTTAGGATTTAGAATCCTTTGGGGACCATGTTTTCCTTGTTTTAGAAGCCAAACTGGTGCTAAAGTACTCATTTACGGTTATGTCCAACAACCGTAACTATATATGACAAGAAATATTGTCAAAATCATCAGATTATGCTGAGGTTCGAGTCCCCCGGACCTGACCGTAATTATTCATGAACACTTTTTGTACTTCGCCATTTTGGCTATAAATCCCTCATATGATGTCCGATTGACCTCATTCTTTTTGGGTTGGCTTTGTTTATTTATCCTATACAATATGGTAATGACCAAATATTCATATATCTTTAACTAAATTTACAGCTGGGTTCAAGCTAAACGTAAATTCTCATGGAACTTGTGGTCTCAACTTACATGTTTTGCGGCTAGGTATTTGGTACTTTTCCTAGACGTAAATTCTCCTGGAAATCATATCTCAAAGTTGTGTTTCCATCTTCTAACTTCTCTTTTTTTTTCCGGAATAAATTCATTTCCTCTTCTTTGGTTGAGACTACCCCAAAACACCTAAGAAACTCAAAAACAAAAAAATAAAACATTGAGTTAGAGTATCAAGCTAATGTAGATAATGCACCTATCATTTATCAATCCCTGACCTAGGCTATAAATTTTTAATACTTCCATAACACCAAAAAGTTACAAAACGATAGGCTTCTTTGTAACCATAAGCCCCAAGACTTTGTATTTATTCAAAACATATGCCTCCTTTTATCCAACATATAGTTATTTGGTTCACTTGAACAATCAAGTATGTAGAATCAAATGTAAACTATTCCAACTTGAACCAAACATTACCAGGATGTAATTCAGTTGTTCGAGGTTATACGAAGAAGTACAACTTCTATGGAAGAACAAATCAGAATGACTGACACTTATATGTAAACCTAGTAAACAAAACAAATAAAAATCAACTTTTCTGAATTTCCATTAATCTCCACCACGTCCAACAGGTCCTCTTTAACTATCATCAACCCGGACTCCTTACTGGACTTCGTAATAATACCACTCTGCTTTTTCGTGAAAGCATAAAAAAAATCTAATTTTTCCCGTTTAGAAACATAGGTACATGAGAGCACACTTTGGAGAGAGAAAACTATGAAAATCGACTTCACCTTCTTATTATCTAAGTAAATGATAGTCCCCAACACCAAGTGATCCGAACAGAAATACTTTCGACAGTAGGCTCGAGGAATAATCACAAGCCTCTAATGCATCAAGTTAAAATTAATTTCAATTCTTTATGGATTGATATAAACTCAATTGTAGAATATGGTTTAATTTTACGTTTTGATGCAGGTTCAGCTATCAAAGCTAGATTATCTGGGACCTTCAATACAACCAACCCTGAAGATTCAGAAACAATGACTTTGCTTACAGCAAAACAATGGGCAAGAGACATGGAAATTAAATAATTTTGGATTGAAGGAGATTGTTAAATAATCATTGAGTTTGGTCAAGGAAAAAACAATACAGTTTGTTCAATGAAGAAATCAAACTATTATATCTGAAGCT
Organism: Papaver californicum; assembly: GCA_023531435.1. Lineage (NCBI taxonomy): Eukaryota > Viridiplantae > Streptophyta > Magnoliopsida > Ranunculales > Papaveraceae > Papaver > Papaver californicum. Next base: position 17,512,176 of record JAJJMC010014687.1, on the reverse strand, counting down.
TTGAAGATCTTAATGACATGTGTCAATTTTTTTGGGATGTTTATTTAATCATAGGAATGATAATAAGGTACCAGATGTTTTTGCAACGAAGGAAAGGAAACAAGGTTTACAAAAACAACAATGAAACTCCATACCAAGTTATCTCTTTTCTACAATTTATTTGGATAAACAAAATTTTACTTTCAAAGGCTTTTTACTTTCCGTATCTGAGGATCAAAACCTGTTGGGGGATACTTATATTTTAAATCATATTACTGGAATAGGAGAAACCAATAGGTTGGATATCCTTATGTAATTTCTCATGGGTGTTATTAGTTTTTTAATTTACAGAAAAAAAAATCTCAAGTGATACAAAAACCTAAAATTTTATATAAAAATGTAAGTAGCTATTTAAATTTTTTGAAAATATGGAGCTTAACCTCATACCGCATAAACTAACTTATTCTTAAGAAATATTATTTCCATATTTCTCAAATCGTAAACGTTTAAGTTCAAATAGAAATATGACTTTAATAGGTTGATAAAAAAAAATAGATACTTGAATTTCTATGGTTGGTGGATTTAAGTATGGGTGCGGTGCTTATACAACGTGCAAGGCAGTGATGAAGATAATTATGAGAATTTTCTTGAAAGAAATGAAAGGGATTGGAATTAAAAATAATTATGTGGCACCTGGACATATTACCATTGATAATTTTTATGCAGGGAAAGGGGGAGAACAATTTAAGACTGTGATTATAAAGCCCTTGACGAATGTCCACTGACTCGACTCGTGAAACTACAAATATTGTTCCATATTGCTCATGTTGTTGGGTTTTTGACTGGGGATGCTAGATGGAGTGGGTTAGTAGACAAGTCATACGTGTTAACGGTGGATATGTCCAGATCAGTGAGATTGTTTTTTGGTCTACATATAATATCTAGTACTCGATTTCTTTTCATTTTCTTCTCCAAAACCAAATAATTTTTTCCTTCTTAATCTTTCTCAAACATTTCATCATTATCTCATTTCTACGATGTTAGCTCATTTCCAATTTTGTTTCCGACCAAACAACATATAACACAACATAAGATAAGATAAATATAAAATTGAGTTACTATGAGGCCTTTAATAAGTAGTAGTTGAATATTCACAGTTGAACTTGTTGGACTGTCACTACTTATGGCCCAACAATTGGCTATCCTTTAACTATTTAAGTGATGAGTATGTAAATATGTCATTTTATATTTTAATTTATATTTATTAAGTTTTTTATTTTATATATATTTGATAATTTTATTTAATTTTGTAGTTTTTAATAAATAAGGCTTGATGAACTAAAATATGAAATTTTATCGTAAAATAATCAGAAGACATCTCTAATTTTACTCTTGGAGTACATGGACTGGGGATATCAACATAGTCAACTTAACTATCATTTAATGACAAGGAGAAGAAAAGCCCATAAATACATGTATTATCTCGAGCCTAATACCCACACCAGAATCAAAGTCCGAAACCCAGAATGGAGATAAAAGATTTGACAATGGCTTTCATATGGAAATTTAAAAATTAAGAAAAGAAAGGAAATCTCTTGGTTTGAATATGTGTATAGAATAATGGGAAGAAATTGGTTTTAAATGGAAAGTGCCACCAAGGATGCATGCAAGTGATTTTCAAAATGGATATAGATCATTTCGGTGGACCAAATGGAAGTATTACTTCACTTGTCGTCTAACCATTCGCATATTGAAAGCGTGAGTGTGCGTCCCACAATCATGTACTGGTCAGCTGAAAGAGAATAAGGAAGGAGTCGGTGGTAGGCAAGGGAAAGTTGGAGGGAGAAGGAAGCACGAAGTGGCGGAAGAAAAGTAACTGTGGGGAGCATTTCTTGTTGGCCGAATAAGGAAGTGAAAAGCAATTTTGGTATGGTGGGCGGAAGGCGAACGTGTGGAGAGAGTTGGACGTTGGCTGGCATGATGAGAATGGAAACAAAAGAGGTATGTTTACTTGTGGGAAAAAAGTGGACGGGAGATATAAAAAGATAGAGAAGCAAATAAGGGGAGTCCGGAGACAATATTGGCCGAAACCAGGGTCGGCTCTGAAAATCTGATGTCCAAAGTGAAACTCCAAATTGATACCCTATACATAGTTATATACTCCTTCCGTTTCGACAAAAGTATCATTATCACGTTTTTATTTTGGTCTGTTTTTGGGTTAAAAAAAGGTGATAATAACACTTTTGCTGAAACGGAGGGAGTATATTAAAAATAAAATATTATAAGGCTTAAGTGAATCAAATTTTAACCATCTTTTTTATTTTGTAAAATACACAGTAAATATAATTGATTTAGAGTTCACTTTAATGATCCTTTTAATGCCCCTGAATCTAATTTGATCAACGAAAAAAAATCATAATAAAATGAATGATAAATTGACAATCAAGGGAAAAATATAAATGATTGAAATTCACTTAAGAGTCCTTGTCAAAAAGTAAATATCAAAGTTAATCGTTTTTGTTTCGGGTTGTCCCAAAGGAAAATTATAGAAGAGGAAAAACACAAACCACGTGTTATATTCATACAACAATAATTTTTAGTATTAATTATTACAAAACCCCTCTTTGAATAATTGTTTTTTCTGCTGCCCCAACTGAATATTTTTATCACGAAAAAACACCAATAATATTAATTTTCTTGTAATGATCTTCAAGAGTAATACACCATTTTGCTGCCCCTTTCTGTTGCTCCCCAAAGTTGAACTTGGTCAACTTTGGACCAAGGTGTCCCTGGCCGAAAAAGTAGTATTAGATGAGGTTTATCTTTTATTTTTTTTATTTTAGTTCTTCTCTATTTTTTAATGATGAGCTAAACTTCGTTACTGGGACAATAGAGGAAACCATATTTTATGATAGGGATAAATATAATTAATTTTTTATGACTTTTTATATTAATTTAAATGGATTTATGATTTTTTTTTTAATTTTATGTGATTTTGTTTGATGGTATATGCTTAGTCTTAAGTACTTTTAATGCGACATGCTTATAATTTACATTTAATATTTTAAAAATCTACTTTTGGTAAAGAATCAGAGTCAATACTTTTGTTAAATGAGCTATAATTGTATAGAATTAATGTATGAATCACATGAATATGAAAAATAGTGGAATCCTGAGTCCCAGTATCTCGTAATATTATTATTATCTCTTGTTTATTTGCTAGTTTAGTATTAAAATTTAAGTCTAAAATCAATTTTCACAAGTCCGAGTGAGCGAAACTTTTGTTACCACTGTTTACAAATAATATCAATTTTTGGCATCGCCGAAACAGACTTGTTTTTAGGTTAGGGTTTTAGATTTTTTATTCTTATTTTTTTAGGTTTAGTTTTTAATTAGGTTAATTATGATTTATTTTGTTGTTTTTTTCCTTTTAGATTTTACTTGAGTATTTTCTTGTTTTTTATGTGCAGGTAATATTCTATACTTGTTGTGGAATTGCCTACCAAAAAAGGTAAGTATAAAACCCAAATATTTTTTTATTTTGATTAACTCTTAGATTTTTCATTATTTATTTTTAGAAACAATTTGTATATATTTATTTTATTTTATTTTATTTTTTATATAGTCATCAATAAAGTAAAAAAAAACACGTGTACACCCAATATTTTGCATTCGTCAGACTACTGATTTTAGGAAAACCCATGGAAAAGTAAGCTGAACCCGTGTCGTGGGCCTTATGGGAGTTACCAGCTAAAATTCCACAAGCCTTAGCCTCGTACCTTTGACCAGTCTTTGACTGTAGGTATATTTTGCTAAGGTAACCTGAGATTACCTACTGTAGTCAACCTTGCATTTTTACCAAAAAAATTAAAAAAGATTAAAAAAATAGATAAATGTCGAATTGGTATTACGGTAGCCAATACAATGAATATCCGACTAATTTTCAAAATGGACATTATTCTTATTATAACTATAGTGTGAATAGTGGTTGAGACCATCACCAATCTTTCGAAGGTTATGGCTCATACCATGGTGATCCCAATTACTATTCATACGTGCATCAGTCATACGAACGGGAAAACAAGCGAAATTTGGGTCCTTCTATTTCTCTAGAAGAGGCCCTTGAGCAGTTGCAATCTAGTGTTATTTATCTCAAAAATTCCGTCAAGAGGATGCACTCTAGTACTCCTTATGGTGACCCAAAAACCTCTATAGAAGAACCACTCGAACATTTGTGACCTAGTACTCCTAATGAACCCATTTTGCCTCTAGAAGATGCCCTCAAGCAGTTAACTGAGTCGACACATAGGTTTGACTTATTTGCAAAGGAGTATATTGCAACAACGAAAATTGCTCAAAATAATCTTAATTGTCAATACAGTGTTTCCAATATTACCCTTGAGAATGAGGATATTTATTATTCTCCTAATCAAGATGACAAGGTTAGAATTGGTAATACTACTAGTTTAGATAAGGTTCCAACATCTCCATATTATTATGATGATGAAGATAATATTGATGAAGAATTTGAAATTCGTCGTCATAATGATCAGAAATTTTTTGTACCATTTGAGCCTCATGATAACAATGATGTTTCTAGTTCCAATCCTAATAATGTTAATGATTATTTACCTATTCAAGAGGAAAAGGATTTAACTAGAGATACCATTGTTACAGACGGTGAAATATTTCCTTGTTATTATGAAGACGATGATGGTTTAGAGGAACGAGTGTATTCCGAGACTAGTGTTTTAGAGTCCAACGATTCAGGAATAATAATCTCAAACGACGATGATAGACTTGTAGAGATTTTAAATATGAGTGAGGATGCACCTCCTACTTATAACTTAGAAGAAGCAATTGATCATTTTCAAGAATTTGATGATCCAGAAATTAGGGAAATTGTGACTAGTATATCTAGAGACACCCAATATTCTAAGTTTGGGGGTGATATTGTAGTTGTGGTAAGAATAGGTTTCAAACTCTCGAACTTGTGAAGATTGATTTTAGACTTACTCATAATTTAGAGTAGAAAATGAATAAAAGATAATGACAAAATTACAAGGGACTGGGACTCATAATTTCACCGATTTTCACATTCATGTGGTACAAATATTGATTCTTAACCATTTAAGCTCTTTTATGGACTCTTTCTTTGTTTGCCAAAAGTAGATTTTTGAAACATTGATTTTAAATCTTAAGCATAGACCATCAAAACACTTAAGCTAAGCATGGCCCATCAAATTAAATGACAACCAATTAATAAAAATCATGAAACAATTAAAATAAGTACAAAAAGTCATAAAGAATCGAATATAGTTACCAAACAAGTATGGAAAATAGCTTCCTCCATTGTCCCAGTGATGGGGTTTAGCTCATCTCACCCAAAACACTCTCAAAAGATAGGTATATAGCTTAAAAGTGCTTGAGAAGAAGAAAAATATAAAAAGAACTGACCAACTGAGTCGCAAAAGAATTAAAATGATTTATTGAATCTACGACATACTCTAGACGCAGTTGGAAAATGACTGTCTCCCTTTGTATTAAAACCGGAAACTGTTGCTTTTACAGTAGCAAAAACTGTTGTTATAACTTATGAATTTGAAAGAATAGACAACGGAATCAACAACAGTTTTATACTTTTAGTCACGGTTTCTTCATCTTCTTCACGTGATGAACTTGCAGCAACAACAGATTTTATGAATTTTGATTTCTTCGAATTTGGCCTCTACCAGCCCCCCCCCTCCCCCCCCACCCCACCCCCAATGCCTACACACTTCTTCTATTTATACTAAAACCATCAACAACTCCCGAATCTTCCTCAATTTTTTTCTTTGATGGAAAATAATTCCAACAGTAAAAGAAGATCCCAGTGATGATATTCTCGGCAATATTATTTCCTTATGCCCTGATTTTCTTTCCTGAGTTACTCGTTGTTTCTTTGTTAATTGAGAGACTCGAGAATTTAAGGAGATAAAATCTCCCTTAGCAAAACAGATCAAACCCGAGAGTATGAGAGATTTCTATTTTTTTACGACAAACAATTTTCACGAGATTTTGTTCGTATTAATCGAGTGTCCCACATTTGTTAAACTTCTTATATATAAGGCAATAGAATAATCTTGTTTTACTCTTCCAAATATCCCGAAATCATGCTTGCAAATCTTCTCAGTTCGAGATATATAAATTTCCGCCAAGAATATCTTTTGAATTTGAAAAATAAATAAGTGGGTGCCTTCGTCCAATTGGTGGGTTCCTTTATCAATTTTGAGGGTACATTTAACAATTTTTTTGGTGCCTTTATAACTTTTCATGGGGGTTGTTTTAAACACTTTTCAAGCCTACTTTTCCACGATCATTTATTCCGTAAAAATACCTAAAAAAACATAGAAAAACCATTATATTAGTACAAGAATCGAGTAGTAGCAATATAAATATGAGAACAAATAAGACATATAAATGTGTCCATCGGGGGTGATTATCATTCTCCCTGTGCTTTACCTTTAACTCTTATGAAGATCCCTCAATTGGGACTCGACATTTGTGCCTCACCATTTTACAAGAGTATATTCATACACATTTTCCCGAACCTAATAATGTCCAAAAAGAAGTTCAGTTATTAGAAACCCATCCTCTGGTTGATGCGGTCTATCCATGCGATAATACCAAGATTGAATTTGTTTTCCCACCAATTTTTTTTTTCCAATTGTGGGAACGTTTGAATTTCAAATATGTAAGTTATTAAGTTTTGAGACTAAGCCTAATTAGTTTAGGAGATTAGAATCGACATATTTTTTTAAGAATGACCAACACCTCCATTGTGGTCAAATGAGTGAGTCCAATCTGATTAACTTTGAGGATCCACAATAATTCAGGTTATTATCATGTGCTTCTAAGTTCTTAGTTGAGTTTTTTCTAGAGCTGCACAGGAACCGACCGGAAACGATGGAACCGGGCTGGAACCGGACCGGAAATGAGGGGTTCAGGATAGGTACGGGGAATGAAAGTTAGAACCGAGGGGTTAGTCGGGGGAGGTACAGGTACTAGGGTATTTCTGAGCCGAGCCGACCCAAAAGAACCGAACTAATTCAAGCATTTGAACGTCATTTTGTTATTCAATTCAATAAAATTATCAAAGATTTGAAGGTATTTCACGGGAAAGTGGGAGAATAACAAACCCGATTTCTCTGCTACCACCAGTGACAAGAGCAGAAATTTCATTGAGAGACCATCTTCCATTTTCATCAACAATAATCTTCTTACTGCTACAACTCTCTACTTTCTCAACATCCATTGTTCTTTTTTTCTCTTCTCAAAAAATCACTTAAAACTATTTTCTTCTTCATATATTCCTACTAGTTAAAGATTGTTTCCACCCAATGGGATTCATGTCGATAGTATCTTAACCATTATGACATTATGCTCTATGTTTTATGATCTTACGATCTTCCATATGCATTTACAGACCGGCAACAATAGATATACTCTTCTTTTAATCTTCTATTTGTTGTCAGCATTAAATAGTAACTTATTTCGGTTGGTATCAGCGATACAATGTGCATCGTATTGGTCTCCTATAATGCAGTGCGTAAACTATCGTTTGGCCCTAGATAATGGTACATGCGAGAGAGTCTATAGAGAAATCAATAGACACCGATTGAAGATTTGAATTAGTACTGAATACTAATTGTTTTTCTGATTAAAAGTTTCAGAAATTGAATGGGAATACACTAAGAAGATAAAGACTGAGCAGTGCAGACGACAAAATAAGTCTACGCCAAAAGAAAAAAGACTCGTTACTGGCAAAGGGACTGAACCGGAACCGAAACGATAAGACAAGTACGGTTCCAGAACCGACCCGACCCTAGACGAGATAGGTACTGGTTCCAAAATAGAGAACCGATCTTAGGTCGGACGAGACAGGTACTGGTTCCAAAGTACAGAACCGATCCGAACCGAACTTTGTGCAGCCATAGTTTTTCCTGACTCTACAACCTGATCCCCCGGATCCTGTCTATGAGAAAATCCATCCCATAAAAATATTTTATCTAGACTCTTTTATAGAACCTGAACCGCAACTTGATATAATTGTCTTAAACAAAACACTAGATAAGGTTGTGCTATGTTTGTTCACTTCTTGGGTTGTTGCAGTTTCCTTTTATTTGTGTCAAGTATGATTGATTCAGATGACCCATAATTTTTCCGGCTATTACTATATGATTTTATAAGGTGACTAATTTTTTCTTAGTCTGGCTGAAGACTTTAAACTTAGCACTTCTTGGGAGGTAATCCATGCTCATGCGACTCGGTAATATCCTTCTTTAACTCTTTTCTTCAAATTATAACAATTTCTCCTTGTTCATGCTTTTAATTTTATTTTAGAGCATTGAGGACAATGCTAGATTTAAGTTTGAGGGTAAGGGAGAAAATTTTAGTTCAATAATGAAAATCCAAAATTTAGAAACTTGTGAACAATTTAAGATGACAATGACCATTCTAAGTAGATAGAAACAAATTCTTTGTTTTAGGAGTTGAGAGACCCAGCTAAATGGTCTATTCATAAAATGACAAAGCTCAGGCGTTAGAAATAAAATGATAGTCTTCACCATACCTCAGAGTCGTCACCATATCACGTTTTGTTTTATTTTTGCAACTTTATGTGTTTCTCTCAGTGATTTGGTGGGCCGCTAGTATCGCCTTGTTGTCGCCAGGATGAAGTAGAATGATTGAGATCAAGCCCTATTATTTTAATTGAACTTGACCAATAATAATAAAAAAAGGATAATTTGATAACAATATGTGTGTGTTCTCCCTGCCTTCGTCGCCTTAGCAAACGTGAAATGCAGGATCCATGAAAACTATCATGTAATCTGCTAACAAGGAGCATGCGCTTAGACTCAAAAGGTCTAATCATGTTGTTGAAATAAATAAATAATAATAATAATAATAATAATAATAATAATAATAATAATAATATATTAATAATAATAATAATAATAATTGTATATATATTCAATAAATCGACCATCGGGGCCCTTGTATATACCAGCTGAGTTGATACTAGAATTAGGATTCAGACCAGTGGGTGCGTATCTTAATCCATTAGAGTTCATCTTAACATGATGTTCATAAAGACATTCCGGGAAACGCCGTTCACCTTAGTCAACATGCACACACTTCTATATCCATATCCATCTTCTTAATTTATTCATGTGATTGTGGTTTGTTAAATTCCGAGTATCGTGGTCCATTGTACGACTTTCTGAGTAGTGCTTTGTTTTCTTTTATATGAATTTTAGTACGCTTGAGTGCAAACTCGTGTATAACAATTGGATTCATATAGGGTAAAGATTTCCATAGCCGAAGAATTTAGTAGTCAACTAAATAGCATGTTTAGTGTCTACCCTAAATCGTTCACAGGTAGCAAGGCTTTGAAGTAAAATGTTTTATGAGTACACCTGTTGTAAACCCTCACGATATTAAAACTCGTCCGATAGGGACACCTATGGGTTTAAAGGCTTGTTGCACACGATAAGTGCAATCGTGATGCCTGCGAAAGTGAGTTAGAATTTTTATTTCATTTTTAGGTTAATATTTATTTTAGTTTTGTTCAAGGACTAGTAAAATATAGGTTTGGGGCTATTTGATGACTGTGTAAACATATCATTTTTAGATTTTTTTTACATCTTAATTTACATTTATTTAGTTCTTTGTTTTATACATATTTAATAATTTTATTGATTTTACAGTTTTTAATAAATAAGGCTCGATAGATTAAAATTGAAATTTTATCAAAAAATAATCGGAAAACATCTTTAATTTTTCTTTCGGCTATCTCTAAGACAGGGACATACGTAGTACATGGACCGGGGAAGTCAGCATAGCCAACTTAACTATCATTTAATGACAAGGAGAAGACAAGCCCATCAATACACTTACTATCTCGAGCCTAATACCCACACCAGAATCAAAGTCCGAAACCCAGAATGGAGATAAAAGATTTGACAATGGCTTTCATATGGAAATTTAGAAATTAAGAAAGGAAAGCAAATCTCTTGATTTGAATATGTGTATAAAATAATGGGAAGAGATTGGTTTAAATGGAAAGTGCCACCAAGGAGGCAAAAATGGATTCAGGTGATTTTCAAAATGGATATGGATCATTTCGGTGGACCAAATGGAAGTATTACTTCCCTTGTTTAATCACTCGCATGTTGAAAGCGTAGAGTGTGCGTCCCACAATCACGTATAGGGCTGCGTATGAGTCGGTCGGTTTGGGTTTCATCTAAGTCCATCGACCGACCCGTCAGTCCTCGGTTTTTTAAATTTTAAACCTATCACGTTTGATCTATATTTGGTTTGGATTTCAACCCGCCCGTTATGGGTCGGTCGGGGTCAGAGTCGGGTTTTAATTCATGTTAACTCGAAATTACTAAAGATACATATGTTATATTTCCATTTGTAATCACATTGATTTAATATCTGAATTTTTTTTATGAATTATCTTTAATTATGTTGGTGAAGATCTATTATTACGTCAGCGTTATATGTGCTTCCTAAAACCAACATATAATTTGTGAAAGAGCGTGCACCATTCTTATTCTTCTTATAGAACTAATAACTATACACACTCACACTATATACCAACCCACTATCGGTTTTTACGGGCGGGTTTGGTAGGTTTTAGTATCAAACCATAAATCGAACCATCTATATCGGGTTTTTAGATTTATAACCATATACCAACCCACTACGAGCTGATTCAGTTTAAAAACCCATGATTTTATCGGGTGCGGACTGGTTCGGATTGATGGATCGGTTCTCGTGCAGTTCTAATCATGTAGTGGCCAGTTGAAAGAGAATAAAGAAGGAGTGGGTGGTAGGCACATGAAAGTTGAAGCGAGAAGGAAGCACGACTTGGCGGAAGAGACGAAACCGTAGGGAGCATTTCTTGTTGGCCGAATAAGGAATTAAAAAGTATTTTTGGTATGGTGGGCGGAAGGCGAACGTGTGGAGAGAGTTGGATTTGGCTGGCATGATGAGAATGGAAACAAAAGAGGTACTTTTACTTGTGGGAAAAAAGTGAACGGGAGATATAAAAAGATAGAGAAGCACAAAAAGAAGGGGAGTCCGGAGACCGTATTGGCCGAAATAGTAATATTAGTTTAGGTTTATTTATTCTTTTTAAATTTTAGTTCTTTTCTATTGTGTGATGATGATGAGTTAAAAGTAAACTCATCACTGAAACAATGGAGGAAACCATATTTTATAATGGGATAAAAAAATTTAATTTTTTTATAATTTATGCATTAATTTAAATGAATTTGTGATTTTTTTTAATCATATGTGATTTTTTTGTATGGTGTATACTTAGTCTTAAGTACTTTTGATGCGCAATGCTTATAATTTATATTTAATATTTTAAAAATCTATTTTTGGCAAAGAATTAAAGTTAATACTTTTGTATATGAGCTATAATTGTCTAGAATTAATATATGAATCACATGAGTATGAAAAATGATGGAATCCTGAGTCCCAGTATCTCGTAATATTATTATTATCTTTTTTTTTATTTGCTGGTTTAATATTAAATGAGTGAATAATACTTTTCTTACCACCGTCTACAAATAATATCATTAAGGTATCCACCTAACATGAGCTTTTTTAGGTTAAAGAAAAGAGAAACGTGTTTTGTTTCTTTCTCTCTTGTTTTTGTGAAAAACAGGAAGAAAGGGAGAGAAAGGAGTGTGAGAAGGAGGCAGCCACCATTAGAGAGTTTTGGTGAAAATTTGAGTTATGAGCTTAAAGAAGAAGGGTGTTCTAGCGAAGGACCGGTTTGGTTGGTGAAGATTTATCCACCACATCTTACATCCCTTTAAAAGGGTAATTCTAAGGTCTGTTCAAATCCTAATAGTAAGTTTCTCATCTTCCTTATTTTATTATTAGGTATTGCGTATTATTCGTTATATAGGTTCTATATTGTGCATAGTGTCCCAGATTGATAATTCTCCCAACAGAACTGGTTGTGAAATTTGAGCTGCCCGCAATGGATTTTCTTGGTGTTATGCGGTTGGAGACGGTTGATCCATATCGTGAGGGAATGGATCTCTGGTTTTCAACTGGTGAATTTCTACTTCTGTGTTGTCTAGTACCAGTGTTGTTTGAAAATGATTTTTCTGATTTAGAGATTGAGGTGATAGACAGTTGGTCTTCGACTAGTGACTGCTGACTCTTGTCGTTAGTACTGCAAAAATAAAATAACAACAAAGAGGAAGAAAATCTGCTTTCAAACTTGCTTAAACAAGCATAACCAGCAAAAAAAACCCTTAAAACACTAGAAAAATACAAAGAAGTAAATTAAAAAAACTAAGAACACAAGAGATCAGAAAAATAACCAAGCATAAAAAACTATTATTAAAAAAACCTAAAAACAGATCTAAAGCACTAAAAATAGGATCGTCTTGAAGTTAATCTCTTTATAAATCAACTACATCATCCTCTATACGTAATGCGCGTGGTAGTATACCTTTTCAATATTTGGTTGCGAAGAAAAACTTCTCATAGGAGTCGGCATTGAACACAATCCATCACCCTTTAACTTAATTCTGCGGTAAGCATTTGAGGAGTGTTGCACACTTTTGTTGGCATATCCAGATTCAATTTTCTCCATTGCCCTTATCTCTTCAACGGTATTAGGAGTTAATGTAAGATAATTTCTTATGGACAATTTTCTTTAATAGGTCCATGTGGCAATTTAGGTTGTATCAGGATATTGATAAATATATGACCTCTAGTTTATATATCGTGTTAGTTCCCTATTATGCTCTTTCTTGATGGATGGTCGAGATGTAAAGATCAAATTTTAAAGCCCTAGGAACTTGGTCATCTTTCTACCTATAAAAGGGACATAATACCCATCAATGTTGTGTTCAAGGAATTATGACTCAATACGGATAAGATCAAGAAAGAGAAACTAGACTTCCACATGGTATTACTGCTGGCACAAAGTGATCGATGACGGACCAGGGATTAGCTATATCAGGTATTCCTCATGAACTACTCTTGCATAATAATTGTGTAGTTGTCATGAAGTTCACGGTCCTACGATTATGTATTCATAAAATTAAAATTTATAGTTAACTCTTGAACGATTTCTTTTCCAATTTGTTGTATACACTTGAAGTCTATATCCAATTGGAGGAAATGGAATATGCGTTGAATATATGATTCATAAAACAATTGAAATTTCCAACGTTTTTATAGAAATGTAAACAAACACATATTCAAATATGGATCAAGATCTGTAGCTTAGAATGAAAACACAACTTTTTAATGCTTATGGCCTAGATAATCCATTTTTCCACATATGCCAAGAGGAATTTAAAAAATCTAATAGCATAATTGATTGACAACTACACTATATAACACTAGTTCAAATTTTATCCAATTGAAAAAGAACCAAAATAGATATATTTTGGGTGTTACAGAACAAAAGTTGAAGACATATAAACAAGTGGTCAAGTATTTGAGAAAGAACTAACTTAACTAAGCATAAAATTGTTTATGCTTAGTTATAATAAGCGGAGAATTACTTTGTAGAGGTCATGTCGTTATTGATTTGGACAATTTGACTATGCAAATTTGCTAATAAAAGTTATAAAACCAATATTAATCAAACCTACAAACTAGAAAACAAAATTAAAAAAATATGGTGTAGATACAACTAGAAGCTATTGGTTGGAAACCGAAACAGATTGTAGAAAATTTGGCATTCGAGAAGGGTGTCTTAAAATGTCTAATTCTTAAGACATCAGTCTCTGCTTTCATTCTCTATCAACCATAAATTAAATAAGTGACTCAAGTGTCTAAAAAGATTGGAGTTATTAGGATTTATGAGAAGTTAAGGAAATAGATATGTCGATTGAAGAGATAAAATAGGCCCTACTATTGGGAAAATATGTCATCACAAAATTTGAAGAAAAAAAACAAAATTAGAAGAAAAAAACACACACAAATTCAGATTATGAAAAATGATTTCTACTTCAGCGAAAATTTCTGGTCTTACGGATGTTGCATCTGTTGTGCTAAGCAGTGAAGAAGGGATTTTTGGTGTATTTAACTAGGTTCTTTCAAGGTCTATTTATACTCATAAATAATCTTGAGTACATTCCTTAACAAGGATTCATTTTCCTATAAGTATATGGTTTCGTAACTTAATTCTAAGAGACATACCCCTTAAGTTGCTATACTAAAGAACAAATAATGGTTTCCTAAACCAACTAAGTTTCTTGACTTAGTCCTTGACCGACCTATCCTATAATTATCTATCTCGGATCATGCATTCATGAATGAGACTATCATTATACAAAATCACCCCAATCTTATTACGCCGATTGGACCACCACTGGTTGCCTACGTATCCTCTGCAAGGAATCAAACTGAATATAGTTCACTTATTGTCCTTGCTAGAAGGACACCACCAGGTTCCTATGAACCTTACTCCAAAAGGGTCTTGATCACTATCCATGATCAAAGTGTCAAATAAATGATATACATCAGTTTTTTTTACAACTTATTGTATTGAGTTACGTAACTTAGCTTTCTGTATTTTCGTGATTTTGACACCACACTAAATATGATATTTTTTTATTAGTTAGTGTTGAGCTTTTGATTTGAATTCATTCTTTTAAATCATGTTAAAAAGCAATTTCATAAACATATGTTAAAACTAGTTTGAACTCGAATTAAATTAGGATTTATGACGATTCCAGTTCAGTTCAATCCTAGAACCTATCCTGAATTTGATTCTAACTTATATATTCGAATTGTTTGTATCTCTTTGATTTCGATGTCGACACAAGTTGGAATTGGGAATTTCATATGTCTGGAGATATTGAACACGTATTTAACTCGAATATATTATTTTTCATATTTATTTCTTTGATACACAAGGCTAGATCCTGATTAATATTTAAGGTTGATTTTCTTTACTATACTTAGGATCGAAATTGATATGCTTTATGTTCCTAGAAGATTGCGTATAACTAGTTGACCAAAGTACATTGATTTGAAACTAACTAAATATGGTTGTTATGCTACTAGGTTATTTCAAGTATTAACGTGGATTGTATTATTGATTGTATATATTGGAAATAGTATTTTTGTATTTACTAGAAATGAACTATACATGTTAATAATATCAAGATCAGGCTAAATTCGGAAATGCTTTTATTGCATATCTTTTGATTTTCGAATTTGGTAGATCTTGTTTCCAAATAAGCCTTGGTCCTAAGCACTATAAATAGTGGAGATTTGTATTCTTACAAACTAATCCCAGGATACACTGGAGACAAGCGTGATGCTATTGTCAGTACCAAGTAGTTACGATTAAATTCGGACAAACTCATGATTAACTAGTTTAAATCCTTATTTAGGATCAAGAAACATTAATACTATCGTTTGTGGGTTACCATATTGTTATTTAGTTTTCTTTCTTTATACTTGTTGAACTGATATTACATTTATCCTCAATAACGTTCTTGTTTATTCCATGGTATTTCTCTTCTGATATAAGGCCACTCAAGAACTTTGAAGATCAGACTATAACAAATTCAAGTGATTAATAATAAGTTAATATGACTATTGATTTGCTAACGTTAATAGACTCCTTTTTTGTGCGGTAAATCATTAGTGGAATCAAGTCATTGTATAGGTTGTTACTTTGAAGATTAAGAATATTGGAGATTTTTTTACTTTTGATCATTGGTGTGATTATCTGCTAGACTTGTTTGACTGGGACTTAACCAATTTTTAATACCAACAAGTGTAATCCTTGTAATTGAGTCAATTACTTTGGTAATTGTAAATCTTGATTGATCTTGATCAAGGAGTTTCAGATTTGGTGTGTTTTTGGTATTTCAGATCTAAACGAAAGATCCTTGAGTCTAAACTTATCATTTAATCTCTGATTGTGATTAATAGTGAGTTGGTATCAAATATGTTTGTTCCTTAACTGTTTGATAGACGTCCTAAAGGATATCTTAGTCGTACCAATTGAGAGGTTGGTAGAGATAGTATTCACGACGAATTATGGAGAAATTTTTAACAATGAACTATATTGAGGGATTCACGTGCGTTGACCAAATTGGTTATAGGTGCAGGGATACTGAGAAAACAAAGTAACTAGATATAGTTTATTTGGTCCCAACTACATGATGTTGCGAGTATGCATTTGTGTAACGGCTTAACTTTGAGAGTATTCCAAACAAGATTAGGTCTCAGTGTTTTTCTTCCAAGCAGTTTTCCTCGTTAAAAAAATCTCTTTTGTCTTTCTTACTTTATTTTCCTATTATAATTGTTATTGTTATAATTAAAGTATAAGCATCTAATTGTCAACTATATCTTCGAGGACTCATTAACTAATTTAATCGTGTATATAATCATATCCGAAGTATATATTATATAGGTTAAATCGAAAAAGAATTAGTGGTGTACGCGGTAACGTTGTTTTTTCATTTTCCTTTCCTTTTTATGTGTAGGACTAGTGTTTTAGGGCTTACTGTTACAACCAATATAATGGATTAAATATATTACACTTGCGATGTTATCTTTTATATTTACCATGTATCCAGTGGATGAGGGCAGCATATGACTCACTGTTTAATGAGGTGGATATCTGTTGGGATATATGTTTAAAACAATTTTCTCTTGTATTTATATCAACATACAATCTCTAGTCTAGTGGTAAAGGACTTTGGGCCTCCTAAGGTAGGTCACAAGTTCAAACCCCCTCCCCTACTAATTGAGTGTATATGTGCACGTGCCCGTACGTGTATAACATTAGTCCGGGATCGGGGCCTTGGGGGTCTTGGGAGGTCTCTTGAAATTCAAATTTAATTTTTAAAATTTGAATTTTTTTTTCAATTACGTTTTAATGCCCTTAATTACGTATCTTAATTGAAATAATTTTGGTTAATGTTTTATACGTTTTGAGATGTTTTTATGGTATACATTAATTCTCCATCAATTGTAATAATTCAAAATTGATTCGTTTGATTTTCTTTTTTGGGCAATAAAAAACCAAGTTAGAGAAATGAAAGGTTTACTGAAGTTTTTCTTTGTTTTTTGGAGAAAATTGTTAATCAAGAAAACTAAGGTTCTGAGCATGATTAGAAAGAGTGGAGTGTTCAATCTCTCATTGTGTGCTGAGAGATTGATATGGAGTTTCTTTTCTCGGCTGTTTTATCCTGGGGACGTTGTGACGAAGAAAGAACTGCTTGCACAAACTCAAGGCAGAGCCACGAAACGTCTTAAAGAGAGCGACCTGGTCGTGACTCAGCCGTCTTCTTTTGTTTTGTTATTAATATTTGTTTTGCAGGTGTGAAAAATCAGTAATTCTTCCAACAATATCAAATATGATACAAATGTTATTGAACTTTGAAAACTGGGACCTAGATATACTGAAAAATGAGTGGTTAATTATTTTTGATAAACCAAAACTGTTGAATTTGATGTTAGTAGAAATCTCATTGTCACTGTCTGCGAATGATTAAGTCAAGAGTGACCCACAGCTGTATTAGCTCATTATCAACTATAATTTCATATTATATATGTATACGGTGCAGATATGAAAACGAATGAGAAGGCTTAACAAGCCCAATATATCACAAGTCAAATTTTGTACACTGACAAAACAAAACCATTTTCCACAGCTTTCATTTCTTGTTCCATTGTTTTTAAACAAAAATAAGAATTTTACAATCACTTGGCTAAAAGAAGATATGTTGCATTTTGTAACCACCGCAATTTTGCAAGGAGAGATTTTATTATTATATCAAAGAATGATGGCGAACCCCCGAGTATGAAGATTTCTGAAGGAAAAAAAAATACCCCAGAGTAAGTTAAAAGAAGTAACCAAAAATCAGTTCCATAATAATAAATTACAGGAGGATAATAAAGAAATGACGAGGGTACCAAGTACACCATAATATTTTTGATATCAACCTATGCAGACTTCACATTGTAAAATCTTATCGAAACAATAACAACCAAAAGATTATTTCAACAAGGTGAACCTTGGTAGTTGTCAAAATTCTATTCGAACTAATTATGAGATCGTTACCAAGAAGGGATTAACGTACACGTATGATTATTTAAATATAATAACAATAATAATACAAAAAATAAAACAATCCCATAAAATACAAGATTTAGTTAACGACGAAATCTGCTTGGCAGAAAACCCCCGGGACCTAGTCCAGTTTAGAATACTATCAGAATTAGTACGATAAACAAATTTATTACCGCAATTTTCTATAGTTGCGACCAAGTAAACTACCCTAAGTTACCCAAGTCCTTTAGTATTCCTGCGCCTACAAATAATTTTGACAACACACGTGAATCCCAAGATAGAGTCCACTATCCTGAATCGGTTCACTACTGTGAATATTTCTGCACCTGAATCCTTTGGATCGTAACCATAAACAATATATGAATAACCTGTTTCAGTAACCAACTCACTTATTAAATCAGAGAAAAAGTTGAGTCAAAGGATCTTCCATTTTATCAGTAAAACTCCTTTGGTCAAAAGGTCAAACTAAGACGATGATTATCGAATAATCAATCTTGATGAACAAGATATTTCTAAAAAAATTAATACAACTGGACAATTTGTTTGATCTTCTACAAATATGATGTTTATATCAAGATAAACTGCTTGTGTAATCCCAGAGAATCAAGTTCGCATAAAGTCATATAAAGATCAGAACCAAAAAGAAAAGTCTTCAATCTTCAAAAGTAAACGCTCCAAAACAACTTGATTCTACTATTGGTTAACTAAACAAAAAAGAGTTTGTTAACATTAACTGATCACCAGTTATACCCTACAGATCCAGATTCACTTAGGTATATACTAGTTAAATCTTCAAACAAACTTGAGTGGCCCTATAACAAATGAAAATGACCTTGGAATAAACAAGTTTGATCAATCGAAGATGACTACACCATTAGTTCAAATACATGTAATCAACAAAAACTAAATAACAATTTATCCTTCCACTGACGATAAAACTAGATGCTTCTTGATCCCAAAGAAGACTTTAACAAAATGAAATGCAAGATGTTTCACCTAATTAGATTAGTCGTATCTCTTTAACAAGTTGGTTTTTCCACACTCTACAGAAGGTGTATTCTGGGATGAGTTTGTAAGAATACCAGACTCCTTATTTATAATGTTATGACCAAGGCATTGATTGGAAATACACTATTTTACTAATTTCGGAAATTTTCAAGATATGCAATAATAATATATTTATGAAATTAGCAAATACCATGTAATATCCAACTCATAATCGATTTCAGTATTAGTATGACAACTAAGATTAACTAGCACATAACATGTACTTTACTAATATAACTTCCTAGAGATATGCAAACCTATGGGAATGGAAATCATAGAATTCGATGCCAAATATGGTATTGAAAATTTGATATCTTGGGATCTTGCCCTTAGTATCAAAGGTGTGTACTTGAACATTAAGATATTAGAGTTTAACACATGTTCAAATCATCATATTGACATTCTTATATAACTTATATACTCTTCCTGCACAAACCCGTGAAAATCGACATACCAATCGAGAAAGTAAAAAAAAAGTCACATACTCTCATGATAGGTCTAGGTATCGATCCTAGGATAGGTCATGTTCAAGGGATCGATTTTGAATCCTATTTTCGACTTTTAAATAAGTTTCATAAGTCTACTTCCTTAAACCATGTTTCTGAAATTGCTTTCAAACCTATTTATTAATGTTTGGATTCTCCCGAAAGTTCAACACAAAAAATAATAACAAGTTACCAATTAGTACAATGTCATAAACAACGAAGTCTATAAGTAAACTATTTCTTCGTAACTCAATATAATTTAAGTTGTCGAAGCAACTATGTATATCTTAACCTTTTGATACTTTATCACATGTATAGTGAAAAAGTCACTAATACTAAAGTTATTGTAACAAACGTAACTTCGTATTTATGTTTTAAATTAATAAAAACTTGCATGGACAATATATTGAAATTGAATAAGTCAAGTCTTGTAGTTACTAACCTTGAACAGAAGGATGATGTTTTCATTTTGTATTCAATACGTCTTCAGATCTTCAAGGGTAACTAGAGCAAGTTTCAACATTTTTATGTTCATAGTCCAACCTAACAAAGTCGACTTTAGTTATCTACTCAAGCGACTTTGAGTTTTGGACTAAACTTGACAACCAAACTTGACATACCAACGGTTAGTGGGTTCAACAGAGAAGTGCTTTAAAAAAAAAATAGTACTAAAGATAAAAAAAAGTTATATTTGAAAATAATAATTAAATAATTTGGAAATGTAAGATGATAATGAATCTCAATTTTGATAGTGTTTTGCATGATTTCAGATAGAATTACACGAATAAGCACAAATAAAACCATGAGGAAAAATAGAGACCGAGATATTAACTAACCAAGTATTGATATTTTTTATTTTCTTTTTAACTTAACATTTATTTAAGTTTGAATATTGCTTTCAGGGTTAGCCTCTGATATATTTTTACCTTACTGGGTTTTGAGTTGTTATGTGAAGTTTTGTTTCTTTTACAATCTATATTTTATAAACAGATTAAGCAATAAATACTAATTGGACTTTGTAGCCTGTTTATCTCCTCACTTGCAGAACATAACCCTAAAAATTATAAAAAATGTAAATAATGATTTAATGGTAAACCCAAGTGATGATATCTTTATTTTTAACCTATTAAATCAAACAAACACCAGGAAAATCCACATAGTTAGAACATGTATTAATGGCGGTATTGCTCAGAAGTAAAATCTTCGAAACCAACCAGGATCTAAGCCATAAAATCCTAACATTATAGTAAAGGTTCTTGATGATGATATCTAGTTATGCAATTCACTGTGGAGAAAATCCAAAACCGTAAAAATATAAATAAATATGCATCGTTGGATCATAATGTCAGAATCAACTAGGAGGACCTTGTAATTTATTCATGTGCAACCAATATGTACTGATAGTTGATAATGTCAAAATCGACCCAGTTTCTCTCAGTATGCAAAATATGCACCGAACCATCCTTATAACTAATATGCACTGCTGTTAGATCATAATATCAAGATCAATTACAAGGACCCAACAATTTATTTATGTACAACCAATATATATCGATAGTTGATAATTCCAAAATCGACCCATTTTGTTAATATAAAAAATATGCATTGTTGGATCATAATGTAAAAATAAATTAAAATGACCTAGCAGTTTATTCATGTGCAACCAACATGCACTGACAGTTGATAATGTTAAAATCGACTCAGTTTTTTTTCTTCAGTATAACCAATATGCAATGTAGGATCATAATGTCAAAATCAACTAATAGTATTTCCTATATATATTAATGATTAAACACAATAATATTACATTGTGCAACACGATTGCACCCATAAATTAAAGTACAAACATTATTCATTATATTTTTCAGTTGAGAACTATTATGATAAACTCATCACCACATTATTATTATTTTTCTTTCATTCTATATATATATAATAATTGATTTTTCTTTTTATGAAATCAAAGGATAAAACTCGTAAAACAAAATTTTAATTATATCTTATCTAATCTTTATGATCATGTAGCATATGATGATACATAAAAACCGTTCTCAATTCAAAAATAATTGTTTTCTTCGATATGATGTAAATTCTGCTTGAAGCCCTAAACACCGTAGCTTTATAATCTTGGATTAGTTTTAAACCTAGAATCCAAAGCATTATCAACATCTTTTAATCATCAATCAATTTTAAACATAGATTCCAAGCATAATGTCGACTAATCAATTCTTTTTGATCCAAGTAAATACTATGAGATCTTATATCTCCACCACCACTATGATCCCGCATACCATATGAGATAACATGAGAAAAAAAAGAAAGAGAATTTTTGTTGAGTGGCCTACGAATAACTTATATTTTGGGCTGGATCCTACTTTGTGTAGCAAAATATGGCGCCTAGGCGGGCCACCCGAATATTAGGCATTTTAGAAATTAGGCGTTTTTGGGCCTAGGCGCCGATTTATGAAAAATCAGACTGGGATTAGGCGCCGCTTGGGCTTGGTTAGAAAAAAGATAAATTTTAACCCAAAAATTATTACAATCCTAGTTTTTTTTTAGTTCTTGCCGTACGTTTTAACTTAAACTTCTAGGATTTATGACTGTTGTGTTGTTTTAGGCATTCAAAAATTTAGCCTAGTAAGTAACTGAGGTATGACAATGACTTTATCAGTTTAAGTAGTAAGTATAAGTTTTATTGAATGCTACATCAGTTTTAATACATGGTTCATTTCCCCTCTATCTCTTGCTAATGTTACATGTGTTCATTTATTTTTTACCCGCCTAGTCTCTCCAGTCCCCAGTCCCCACCTAGCCTCTCACACCCGCCTTACGACTTTTACTACACAGATCCTACTATAACTACTTATCTAGGCCTAGGACCAAATGAAAAATTCCTAATTTTTAAAAGGATGTTTTCTGAGTGGCCTCCACATTGTAAGAGTACCTTCAGCGGGATAGGAAAACTGGAAGAAATGCCAATTTTGTACCCACAATGGGATATACAAACTAGCAAAATGGATTGGCAAACCCTCAAATATGAGGGTTTGCCTAACCAGACTCAGGTTGAGCTAATCGACTCAACCTGAAACGGTCGAATCAACTTGAGCCGCTCGGCCTAGCCTGGGCCAAGACTCGTCTCAAGTTGAGACGAGCGTCGTCTTAGGTTGAGAAGCTCGTCCTAGATTGAGCCTCCAACGACTAGATCATCCAACGACTCTTATTTCACTCCCTATGAATTCAAACAATTTCAACTCCAAAATCACATCTTCTACAACCAAATTTTTTTATACTTTCACTTTAATCTTAATCTTTCAATCTCAAACTCTTGATCTCAAAATTTATAGAAAAAAATTCAAAAAAACAAAAAATGGCAAAAATTACAACCTAACTTGATTTGCCAACCCAACTTGATTTTTCGGGAGTCATACTTGAGGATGCTATTAGTAAGATATGTGATTGTTATAAAAAAATAGACAATAATAAAAACAAAGGGGTCTTCAAATTTTAGATGTTAACCAATTCAAATTTGCAGCTATAAGAAAAAGAAGAGTTCAAGGCAAAGGAAATTTGAAAGTTAACCGTATTACTGCTCACAAAAACCAAGGAAAATCTTCTCAGGAGAGCATCAATTGGAAGTCACGTCAAATGAAGATTAACATGCAACCAAAGATTGTCCGAGATTTTTATTGAAGTGCTTATCTAAGTTTTTACTGCCGTAGTTTATATCTTGTAAAAGAGTAGCATAGTAAATTAACGTAATAGAGATTAGTGTTCTAATATAATTTTAGTAAATTCAATAAAATTATTAAGCTTGCTTTCCTTTTGAAATTAAATTATATTTAATTAAAATTAAGAATTGCATTAGAAGAGGTTATTGTTAAAATCAAATTACATTTAATTAAAGTTATTGTTAAAATCATAGCCGTTGGATTAAACCTAGATGAAATGCTATGGTCGAAATTATAAATTATATATAGTCGTTGTCGTAGCAAACTGAGACGATCGGCCTTGGTTGAGCCGACAACGTCTAGTTCCATACAACGGCTATAAAATAGTTCTATAAATTCAACTAGTATCACTTCCAAAATCACACCTTCTCCACCCATATGGATCAACCGTATATTAAATCGGGAAAGTTTACTATAGATAAAGATGTATCTATATGTATAAAATTTGTAGCATGTTATCCAGAAAGCGGTGCGGGACGACGACAAAATGGTTTAGTGAGTATGAGTTATTAGAGCAGAATTTATGAAAACTTATGCACTGACACCGATAATCCGAATAAACGTAATGCAGTTGGTTTTTTTTGTCGATATCAAACTATAAGAAAACAAGTGAGAGAATTTATAGATCTAGTCCGGGTTGCCAATTGATATCGAGTAAAGGGTGAAATCAATGATGAAGTTGTATTGCAAGCTCTAGAATAATGACGAAGATGGAAAAGAAAAACTTTTTCTTATGAAGCTCATTACGCAATCCTGAAGGATTTTTTGATAGCACGTATGGGATGTTACAAAGTAGACATACTACTCCAGAAAAGACGTTGTTATAAATTTTAATTGAATGTGAAATAAAATTTATTGCTAGTTTCTTTCTATTGATTATTTCTAATTACATAAATAGTTAATTTCTTATCTCATTTTCAATTACAAATATTAAATAAAATATAATTATAACTACTCAGTCCCATTCCAACCCCTGTAATACGTGCCCCCTCCATCAAACTTCCAAATCCCTTACTTGCCCCTACAACGTGAGATCCACCATCATGTCTAAAGAATGGATATCCTTCAACTGGAGAGCCATCGAAGTTTAATGTTCTTCTGTAATCTTGATAAGTTTGAGGATTTAGTTGACTGGCCTGACGAGATGTTGGTTGTCACACTGGATGATATGGAGATACTTGTCCAGGATGTACTTGTATTTTTAGCACTCTTTCCTGAAAATATGGTTTTCCTCCATAAAGGTTAGATAAATTTGGAATGAAGATCATGGACTCTGTCATTGCCCGCAAGTGCTGGTAGTACAATCGTCTAGTTTCCAAATATCTTAACTTCATTTGTTCTATCAATTGTTCATAAGTGGCGATGTGCTTGTATAAGAATTAGGGGGGTACGGACCTTGCGAGACAATTAGAAGTATATGACGCTCTCCTTGGAGATTATAAGTATCTAGCTCCCAACTCAAATCTGGTAAATCAGACCCAGCCGATGAAGAGGAAGGTCTAGAAGGTCCTCTTGAAGGGGATGATGAAGAAGAAGCTCCTGGTGAAGGATAACTAGTTAAAGTTGGAATCATTGGTGTTGGTCCTGTTGGAACATCGAAGGACGGTAATACTTTACCTAATGCGGCAATATCCATCTTCCCCATAGGTGTTTAAAATTTCGGTGCCAATTATCGGATTTGTAACCAATTTGTACCATTTGTCGTATCGGTTTTCGTTACAAGAGGTGAATATTGTTTCATACCTTATTCATCCCTTAATCTTCAGTCTTGTATAATCCGATCCAAGGACGGTGGCATGTCGAGGATTATTTGGCACACCAACTGCTGATAGAATTAAGAACCTATAGCCGCAATCGCACGACAACTACAAAGTAGAAGCGGCAAGTACGGGTTTGTCCATGCAGATTGATTATAATATTCCTAATTAATAACCTAATTATGTGTTAATTTTTTTTGTTGTTGGTGATTTTATAAATTAAATAGAAAGACAACTAAACAAAACTATTGATTTAGCAAAAAAAATAGAAGACGTCTAGGGTTTCAGATTCCACTATTTTTGATGTTTGAAAAATCAATTAATCACTACTTCAACTATTAATCTCAAATTACTCAAAATCTTATTGAACCCAATCTCATGTTTCAGAAGATTTATCGTTTTAAAACTTAATATTATAACTTTCGTTGTTATGCCAAAAGTCTAATTTTCCTTCGCTTATAAAAAATCAATATCCTAAAGACTATTTAGAACAATTATTATGAAGCTCTTAAAGAAGGGAAAATTATTAATCGTTTAATAACTCAATATTGGAGTAAATATGTCAAAGAAATTAAAAACTAATAATTACACATCAAAAAAGGTTCCTCCTACACCCTAGAAAAGGAATTTAGCTTTTCATGGAGAAAAGCACAAAAGAAAATTGAATAAACATTTGATTTTATTATTATGGAAAAACTTAAAATTCTCTTTTAATTTTCTGCCGAATCAATGACAGATTTCAGGAGTAGTAAATGAAGCACGGATCATGAGTGAGCTAGATAAGGCTGCCCGCAGGAGCTGTTGAAGAACGATTGCTTCTAAGAGTATAACTTCTGAAACTATTGCAATTGGTATTGAAGAAACCGTGATTGAAGGTTTGAATATGAAGCTTTAGGTAACAAATATTAACAACAGTTTGAAACTGTGTTAATACTTCTTCTTCTTCCTCTCTTTGGATGAACTCAAAAAAACTGCAGAGTTATTTTGTTTTTCCAATTATGTCTCTCCGTAACTCTCCAATGAAGCTGGTATCATCTCCTATTTATACACGAACCCCAATTAATCCCAAATCTCGAATCAAATCTTTGTTTTTAATGCAAATAATCTCGGCTGTGAATGTTGAAAATATTTTTCTCTCGGTGACAACTCTTGGTATTCAATTCCAAATGGAACTTCTTTGATGAACAAATAATATCTCTTCCTTATTCAGACTCACGAATATTTTTTCTCTCCGTCAATATCAAGCCGAGAATTATTCACTTCCCTTTTTCAACGTAACTAACTTTTTCACGAGATTTTCTTTGTTTTTTTTTTCTGGACTTTCAAACTCGTGAAACTCCTCTAACTAAGAAAAAAGTATTCTTGTCTTAAACACCTAAAATCTTGTCCAAAAATATCATCAAAGGTCGATCACATGAGAGAATGAAATTCCCGCTAATTTTCATTTCAAACTTGAAAAGAGGGTGTCTTTAACCAAAGTTGGGTGCCTTTGACAATTCTCTCTGGATGCCTTTATCCAATAAGAGGGTGCCTTTAATACTTTTAAGCCTTATTTTTCCACGATCATTTATTCCGCAAAAATACCTAAAAACATATAAAAAGATAATATTAATACAACAATTGAGAAAAAACAATATAGATATGAGCTCAAATAAGACACATAAATATGTCTATCAACTGCACTAACTAATTGTCTAACAAATCTCTGATCCCTTGGGCTACATCACAATTGAACTCATCATAATCCTCATACAGCATCCAAATAACATTATGTTTGGTCATAAGATTCATTTGGTATCTCCACGTATAGATATTATCTCGCTCAATGGTGTTTTGAATCCTTTCCCAGTTACCGGCATCATACTTTACTACAATTGAGAAAAACTTTCTGGTGTATTCATGAAGTCTTGGTAGAACAATATTGGTATATGTATACCACCAAAGATGAAGTAAGCAACATACAATTAGTTTAACTTGCAAAATATTTGTAAACTTATTTAAATCAAAATAAATTTTATTATCATATTTACCTCAAGGAGATCCCATACACCTTCAATGCTTGATGAACCCAAGCATGCAACATCGAGAATAATGTACAACTCGGATAATATAGCGGACCCACAATCATAATTGGCAACCATTTCCATATCTTTCAACGCCTCTATCCATCCTACTTGAGCATTACTTTTTGAGGGGGGAAACACCATGAATCAAGTAACTATAAAATAAAAACCTTAGAAATTTGTGAATCGTTGTCAGGGTCATATGTTTCTGGATCAATATCACCATATATTTGGTTGACTATAAAAGCCTTTGAACATGCATTAACAATTCCATTATCTCCTATCCTTATGGTTTCTTTTTTCCTTTACAACAAAAGTTCACCTTCATATCGGTCTTCATTCAACCAACTTTCTTGGTCAAATGGAACATCATCTCCCAGACCGCAAGGCACCCCAAGTAGGAAATACAAATATAATGGTGTTATTCATGTAAAAACATTAAAATTGTTAATTTCATATATGAATCGTATTGATTGCATAAAAATTATAAATCAAGATATATGACATACCTATTTCAAAGTCTATAAAATGAAACGTCTGTATAGTATACCACCAACGTTCCACCAACGTAGATACCAGTTTGGTTGAATGTTTCTTTGCCTTTATATGGTACAAAGTCATCCAAGGAAATCTATTGACAATAACTTTAGCACCAGAAGTAAGTTGTGAATAAACTTTGTTAACTTCATACCAACCACCTCTTGGTTTTTGATGCGCATCATCTCGTTCTGTTCTTGTAGACAGATGACCTTGAGTCGTGGCTAATTCTCGACTGGAAAGTAGATTGTGATTGTTCTCTTCATCCGAACCTTCTTGTTGAGTCGGTAGAGGTTGACTATGCCTATTTCTAGATGATTTTTTATTTCTTGTTCTACTAATATTTTGAGATTGACACATGGTAGTTTTAAATTTTTTTAGAGAAGCAGAATATGAATTATAAAGAAGTTTTACACGGAGAAAATATGTAAAAAAGATCGTAGAAAAAATTATTTGTAGTGTGGGTAGAGAAGTTAAATAAGGGTAATATTTATGGTGTATGGAAATATAATCGTTTTTTAGCTGTTGGGAATTCGACCACTTGGGATGCCAACTCAGGTTCATCCAACATACAAATTCTCCAATGTCAGAAATCCACTTAGCATATCCACTTAGCATAGCAGATGGGCAGATTTGCCTATGCCAGTGGAGTTGCTCTAAGGAGTCGTATGGTTTACCAAAGGTACACACCACGTTCACTAATCATGGACACATATAATAGATCCCATGGTCCCAATCCTACATATCTTCCACGTGTTTCCTAAAGAGGAAATTAATATAGTTATTATCATGATAATAATCTTCTTTCACTGAGCAGCTCGTCGCTCTTTTCTGAGCTAAAATAAACCAGTCCAGATTGTAATGGAAGTAGCAGCAGCAATAAGAACAACAACAACCATGCCTTCTTGTTCTTCAATTTATCACCCTATCAATTTCTCAGAATCCATCTCAATTTCTCGTGTCTCAAAATCACAATCATCATCATCTCGTTATTTTCATTTGTTTTCTTCTTCTGTTTCTTCATTTCTAAACCTCCATTCAAATCTCAAGAGACAAACAAATACTTCAAAATTCATTCTTAGAAATTGTACTAGTAGTAGTAGCGAATCAAAAATTTCAGCAAAACCCTCATCAGAACTTCGCAAAAGAAAACCTAATAATAACAATAAAGATATAGATGATGATAAACTTATTGCTCTTCGTCAATTGTTTTCTAAACCTGGAATTGGTATCGATGCTTATATTATTCCTTCCCAAGATGCCCACCAGAGTGAGTTTATTGCTGAATGTTTTAGTCGGAGAGCTTATATATCAGGGTTTACTGGTAGTGCTGGAACAGCTGTTGTTACTAGAGATAAAGCTGCTCTCTGGACTGATGGCCGTTATTTCTTACAGGTTCTTACAACAACCAAATTCCAACCCCCCTTTGTTTAAAAATCAAATCTTTTTGTGCTTGGATACTTAAATTGGTTCATGTGTTAGTACGCTATTCCTCATTTCAACTAATTGGTAAACTTGTCATGATTAGGCAGAGAAGCAGCTTAGTCCTAGTTGGATTCTTATGAGAGCTGGAAATTATGGAGTTCCTACAACTACTGAGTGGCTCAATGATGTTTTGGATCCTGGTTGCAGAATTGGCATCGACCCTGTGAGTTCTATTCTATCACCTCTTTATCTATTTTTTTATTTTTTTGGAATAATGTCTTGAAGGAAACCCATTAGACTTTAACTTTCAATACAGGCAGCAAATGAAATTTTGCAGAAATATCAGTGTCTGCTTAACCCACAGTAAAGTGATATGAAAATGTGAATGAGTAGATTTTTTTAGATGGTCTAAGCGAATACCAATATACGTAATCCGGTGTTCTAGATGTGGAAATCTTCATAAAGATACAACAAATGATAAATAATTGTTTATTTTCTACCAGGGATTAGGCAATTTCTTGTACAGAATCTTAAAATCTTTTTATGATCGGCTACAGAATCTTAAAATCTGTTTCAGGTCTACTGTGAATTTTAGTTTTTACAGTGAGGTTCCTATCTTTGATTCCCGCCATTACAGAATCTCCAGTTACTGTACTCATAATTGCACATTTCCGTATGACTTATTTTTCTTGATTTTGCGAAGGGAGCAGTTTCTTTTTTCTTCTAATGAGGCAGAGGAAATTAAAGAAGAAATTTCTAAGCATAGTCACCAGTTGGTTTCTTTGTATGATGTAAATCTTGTGGATCAAATCTGGAAAGAATCAAGGCCAAAACATCCCATGGAACCTATCAGAGTGCATGAAATCAGATATGCTGGTGTGCATGTCTCATCAAAATTGTCGAACTTAAGATCAGATCTTATTGAAGCTGGTTCTTCAGCTATTGTTATTACTATGCTTGATGAAATTGCTTGGCTGTTGAACTTGGTAATATTTCTAACTTAAGTTCCTTTATTTTGCAGAATAGCTTTTGTTTAGATGCTTTAATATGGATGCCATGCGACAATTAGAGACAAATTGTAAAAACAGATTTTCTTTGTAAATACTTTTAGCTCCATGTTTTTGTTACTGATCAAGTCCTAGGAATAAAAAGCTGTAACTTTTGTTGTTATCTTGGATTTTGTATAATTCTATATGCCAACCATCACTGAGGGTTGTTGTTTCACATTCCTTTTTTGTAGAGGGGAAACGACATTCCACATTCACCGGTGATGTATGCATATCTTATTGTGGAGATTGATGGGGCTAAATTGTTTGTTGATAATTCTAAAGTCACCCCTGATGTGCTTGCTCACTTGAAAAGTTCAGGAGTTGAACTGAGACCTTATGACTCCATTCTTTCTGAAATTGAAAGGTGATAAAAACTATCCACATAAAAGTAATATTCATCTTACGTAGCTGCTGTTTTCTACCTCTTGGAAGGTGCTTTGCTTTTCAGTTTTCTTCTCTTGATGTATAAAACTAGATTTTTTGTGGGGTTCTTGTTCAATTATCACGGTTGATAAGGAAACTATTCCTTGCGGTTTGTTTTTCTGAGGCATAACTATCTTTACAGTTTGGCGAAGCAAGGGAGACAACTATGGATGGATACTTCACGAGTGAATGCTGCAATTGTCAGCACCTACAGGTTCGGTAAGAATAGAGCTTCTGCTGATATTGGTTATAAAGGCAAAGTTAGAGCTGAACGATATGATAAGTCTGATGGTCATACTGGAAGACCCGCTGGGTTGTGCAAAGTTTCTCCAATTACATTGGCGAAGGCAGTGAAAAATTACGCTGAGCTGCAGGGGATGCGGAATTCACATTTGAGGTACAGTAAGCGAATTTCTTCTTAATCCTAGTTTTCCTGGTTGCAGTTGTCAATATCTTTTATTTTATGTTCAATCTTTAAGTTCACTATCTGATTATATCTCCTTTGTAGGGATGCGGCTGCTCTAACACAGTTTTGGTCTTGGCTGGAAGAGGAAATCCATAAGGGTGTGGTACTAACAGAAGTAGAAGTTTCTGATAAACTTCTCGAGTTCCGCGCAAAGCAGGATGGCTTCCTGGACACAAGTTTCGATACTATTAGTGGTATAAAAATGTTAAATTGTTTTACCTTTTCTCTTGTGTTCAGTTGTGCCATTTGGATCTGAAATCTTGTTGTAACCTGACAAGAAACTCATATAAGAATTACACATCATTTCATTTTATTAATAAAGATACTTTTCAGGTTCTGGTGCTAATGGAGCTATCATACACTACAAACCTGAGCCAGAGAGCTGCGATGTTGTGGATGCTAAAAAACTCTTCCTATTGGATAGCGGTGGTCAATATATTGACGGTACAACGGACATAACAAGGACAGTACATTTTGGTGAGCCAACTTCACGGCAAAAAGAATGCTTCACCCGAGTATTACAGGTTTGGGATTCATTATTTTCTGAATTATATGTTATTTTGTCAACTTGATTATTCTGGTAAGCATCAAAGGGATTTTGCCGTAGTTAGCGCATCTGACTTCTATCGCATAGAGGTCCTAATGAAAGCTTTACTGGACGACTTGAATAAAATTCATAATAAAATAGAAGTTTTCATGCAAAGGATATATGATTTAATGAGGCTGTAAATGTCATGCCATGATAGAACTAACCAATGTGTGGATATCTCGCTCGAATATCTTTAATGCCCTAAGATCAGCTGATCATACTAGTTTGAGTGCATGATAAAAGTAAAATACATTGACTGCCAATATCTAGAACTTCTGGTTTGTGAACCTGAACTAGTATTTCTTTGACTATCGAATTAAATAGACTGAATGAGTAAAACTGACCAACTGCATTAAATGCAAATCTTATTTCAGTGATTCTGGAGATTCTTCTGTATTAATTAGTAGGACATCTTATGCTTCGTATTTCATCCCATAAGCCTATTTTTCTCATGAGCACGCCACATCATCTAACTGGTTATTTGCATATTTGCAGGGCCATATAGCTGTTGATCAGGCAGTGTTTCCTGAAAATACTCCTGGCTTTGTGTTGGATGCGCTCGCTCGTTCTGCTCTATGGAAAGTCGGACTTGATTACCGACATGGTACTCTTGCTGATATTCACGCTTACTTTTTTAGTCGAATACTTTGTGTATCGTCAGATTCCGGAAAGAAGTTTCTCATTAATGGTAAGTTTCTGGATGTTACTTGTAGGAACTGGCCATGGTGTAGGAGCAGCACTAAATGTCCATGAAGGTCCTCAAAGTATAAGTTTCCGATTTGGGAATATGACTCCGTTACAGAAGGGGATGATTGTTAGCAATGAACCTGGCTATTATGAAGACCATTCTTTCGGCATTCGGATTGAGGTACTTGCAGCTTTATAACGTTTGGGTAGCCAAACAAGCAATAGCTGCTACTGTTTCCGTGGTCCATTTAATTTTTTTTTGTTAACACCTTGTGTGATTCATGTTGCAGAATCTCCTAGTTGTGAAGGAAATTAACACCCGTAACCATTTTGGAGGAATTGGATATTTGGGATTTGAAAACATCACTTTTGTCCCCATTCAGGTATGTAGTTGATTTTCTTAACTCAAGTACATGATCCCTTTTAGACTGATAGTAGTCCATTGGAAACACTTCAACTTGACTGATCCCATCGTTTTGCCCGTTTTGGTTTTACTGGCGCAGGCTAAACTTGTTGACCTGTCACTGATGTCTGCCGCTGAGGTTGATTGGCTCAATGATTACCACTCACAAGTTTGGAAGAAGGTCAGTATCATTGATTCAACATAAAAATGGTGTATATTATTTTCTTCCACATCATAATTATTTTCTAAATCAGTGACCTTGAGTAAACAAATATGCTGTAAATGCTGTCTGTTCAATATGCAACTATGGGTTCACTTATCATATTAGTCTGTCTGGGTTGGAAGCTATGTTGTGGTCCTATTAGAAATAGATCTTCTTTCAAACTCTAGTTCTCATTTCACAATTTTTTTTCTTATCTTAACTGGTCTTATGTTGCAGGTTTCACCGTTGGTTGAAGGTGCTGCTAGTAAATGGCTATGGGACAACACACAACCACTTGTTAAACCGTAAACTCTTCGTTCGTTCTCTATCATCTAATTGATTACTTGGATTCATTTGTCTTCCAAATGTTTCTGTTTTATTTTGGCATCTCATGTGTAATATAAGTTTCAGATGATATCTGTCTTGAAGAAACTCTTGTAACATAACTGGTTTCGTAAGCATTGTTGTACGAGGCCATATTATATTGTTAGGTTTGAACCTAATTCTATGTTCTCCTTTAAATTCTCACCTATAGCTTCTGAGGACTGTCATTAGTAATATAACTGAAAAGCAAATTCAGACAAACTGTTGAACTTTATCTTGTTTCTTAGTGAAACGCTTCGCTTGGAATCTGCCAACCTAAAGGACTTCATGACCTTACAAAAGCTGAAACAAATGTGAACAACATCACAACCACCAGAATCGCAAAACCTGTCACTAGATTGTCTGATTGATCTGTGACTTCCAGTCCTATTGCAATTGCAGCTATTGCTTGGGAGAAGAACATATGAACTCCAGCCTCTACTCAGTACCACGAGTTAACTGAGTGGCTCTCGTTTCTGTGTTGTATTGAGTTCTCTGAGGTGTTGAAGTATATGATCTACAAGAGTTGTTGAAGTAAATGATCTACAATTTCTAAAATCGGCTTTCTAACTACACCGGTAAGCTTCCATCAAAAAATGGAAAAAGAAAAGAAAACACGACTTCTAAAGAAGGGTGCGTAGTCACTTCCTCGTCCCATGGTGTTTTTGCCAATATGCTGTTGAGGTTCCTGACTAAACTGGTAGACCTGTTATTGATGTCCACTGCTGAGGTTGATTTGCTGAATTATTACCACTTACATTTTGGAAGAGGGACAGCATCCTTGAGTCAACATCGCAAGCATAGCATTTCTTATCTTCTCTGAGAGATCATGGATACTTTTTGAAAAAGTGGCATCCATTAATCAAATTGTGCGACTGTTAGGTCTGTTCAACTTGCAAAGATGGGTTTCCTTATCATCGAATATATCAGTCTAGGTTGGGAGGTGATTTTGTGGTCGAGTCTATCTATCAGATTTTGGTTTTCGTTTCAGTCTGTATTATTCTCAATTGGTGTTACATTGCAGGTTTCCCTGTTAAAAGATGCTGCTAGCCAATGGATTTGGGACAACACACAACCACCAGTTCTGATACCATTTTTCTTTCCATTACATATACGACTTGGAAGAAAAAGAAAATGAGACGTTCAATCTAAAATCAAGATAAATTTAGGCTCATTAGTCTGAGTAATAATAAGTTTGCAGTAAAAAATACAAATGACAATTAGCCAACCGTTCGTGTCTTTTTCTTTTGATCCACCTTCCTATATCAGTGCATATTCCCTTCAGCCCTCCGAGTTTTACAACCTCGAGGAAGGATCATACAGGTTCTTCCCCCCCCCATGTGTACTGCCATTGTGGTATTCGTTGTCATTGTCCATGAATCTTTTCCATAACCAGTGTTGCTTCCAAACCCTTTCAGTCATTTCTTCAATCGGTATATTCTTTGTTTCGGAAAGCAAAACAACACGAACAGCGACATAACCAAAACCCACGCGGAGAAGAATGCAAAAATACCGTACTTGAGATGGCAAAACATTGAGAGGAAAGCTTGAGCGATCACAAAAGTGAACAACAAATTTACACAAACTGTAATACTTTGTCCAGCTGATCTTGTTTCTAGAGGAAAGGTTTCACTTGGGATTAGCCAACCTAACGGACCCCATGACCATGCAAAGGCTGAAACAAATGTGCACACCATCACAACCACCAATATTCCAAAACCTTTCCCTAGATTGTCCGAATGGTCTGTGACTTTCAGTCCCAATAGAATAGCAACTACTGCTTGAGAGAAGAACATTTGAACTCCAGCTTTTAGTAAGAGAGCACGCCTTCCAATTTTGTCGACTGAGTAGATGGAGGCAATAGTGGAAAGTACATTTTACGGCTCCTGTGATTACTGCAGAGTATAGTGATGCATCATTTTTGAATCCAAGTGTGCTAAAAACTACGGGGGCGTAGAACATAATCGCGTTGATACCAGTGAATTGCTGGAATATCTGTTATTACCATCATCACAACAAGGAAAAAGAAGACTATTAACTCATGAACAAGTTAGTACTAAATATAGCAAGGATCGGGTAGCATTGACCACTAGTTTGTTCATACCTGCAGCGAAATCGCAATAATCAATTGCGGGCGGTTTCTCCTCTTCAACAAGTTCCGAAACGAGTGTTTAATCTCCTGTGAGATCTACTTGCTTCGACGAGTTCCAAGAATTCTGGCTCAACATTCTCAGTGCCTCGTATCTTCTTGAGTACAATTTTTCCTTGTTCCAAGTGACCTCGCTCGATAAGACTGTTTGGTGTGTCAGTAACCAATATGGATCCTATAGTTAGCATTAGTCCTGGAATACCTGCCAAACCCAGTGAAATTCTCTAACCATATCCACCTTTAATCCTGCAATTAGGAAATTGCAAATGTTAAGTATAGTCCATGGTTATTGACGAAACCACTAATCAGTCGATCTATTAGTTTCATGTTCTCCCACACATTATGCAATCTCCATCTTGCTGGTCCACATAACTTTGACAACTTCCAATAGTCAATGCAATTCAGTTCACATAATTTAGAGCAAAATGCCAAAAAAGAAGAAAAGAAAGGAAAATTGAGCTTGAAAGAATAGACAATTTATTTATTTTTAAACTTGGGAGGGGCCGGACTGAAGATTTACTCGGGATAGTGGTTTGCCGCGCAGAGCGGAGAGCCAACCACCACGTACGAATCAAACGCCATTCATACACCAACACGTTATCCATCAAACAACAACCGTCACTAGACAAATTAACAATCCAAAGACCCAAGTATGACTTGTATAGTTCTATATCATATGCATGCATTTGTTTTCTTTAATTTTTAAATAAGAAGAAACGTAATATATTTCACAAATTAGGCACAATAATACACTACAAAATATTATTCACGACAATCACATATTCCACTAAGTTAGAAAAAAGTTTATGAAACATATAAAAAGGTGAAACATATGGATGCTTAAACTTTACTTACTTTGCGGTTCCGTAATTGACAAGGTTTGCAAAGAGAATTCCGATGGTAATATTAAGCTGAAACAATATGTTTAACGCTCTACGTATTCTCGTTGGGGCGATTTCTGATAGAAACAATGGGACTGCCTGTAATTTCAATGTGAAAGGTAGGAAAACACGTTAGATAAGACTTGGACATAGTACTGGATTACGACGGTTTTTTTTTTTTTGCTCGTGCACTATGTTACCAAAGACCATCATTTTGTTAGAGAAATTAGATTTAGGCCAAGTTAAAAGAAATGCAGTATATATCAAGAGTTGTTTCACTTTCTTGTTACAAGATATACAAGTAGATAAAGAGACATACTAGTAAATCTTATTATTAGCCTAATCTCCAACTCCATTGATGCACCAATTTGGGCTAAGGATAGACTTACTGACTTTAGAAGAATTAGACCACTCAAAAGTAAAGCTAGAAAAGGGTGTATTTAAGGTTTAGAAGAAAAAGAAGCACCAAACGAGAATAAGGACTTCACCAACAAAAATAGATAAGAATGAAAAGAAAAATTGGACCATCCTTTTTTTTTTTTAATTCCTGTTAACATTACAAAAGTAGTTCTCTCTCTTTTTATTGTGAAAATAATCATTAGAAATTAAGAATCTGATGATGAAAAAACCTTCATTAAATAAAGATCAGGTTGGGTGGTGATTGAATTTTGAAATAGAAAAACAAAATTTTTTCTCCTTTGTTTTTTAGTATGATGATGACACTGTATGGGTGATATTTTGATTCTAAAAGTCCCAGTGCTTTGATTCTGTACCCTAGATGATGACTCCCACACATGGTCATGTTGCACCAAACACACCAGTTTTCATGATGTTTAACAACCAATATAGGGTCCATGAGTCTAAAACAAGTAATCGTCCATCCCATAACCAAGTAATGAATTAAATCTCATCGCTAATTCTGAATATTGAAAGACTGAAATGCATTCCTGATTAGCAACCCAACACCACAACCAAGTAAGATCCTTCCAACAATGAGCACCTGCATTTAGTATAACCCCAACTGTAAAAAATACACCGGCAATGAGCATGGTAAGTCTTCGACCGAGTGTCCTTGTCGTGTAAGATGCGAAAAACGTAGCTGTTAAACCAGCTAGATACAAAGAAGATGTGAATAGTTGGAGTCCCTGGTTTTCATATTTGCAGTAGTTACTGTTAACTCCTCCTGCGTTTTTAGTTTGACGATGTACCACCGGATAGAACTTTTTCAAGAAATCGTCCATTGCCGTCACACCCCCTATTCATATACATCATAGGAAGAAAAATCATGGTGTTAGGATGGATTGAAACCGTATTCGGTATGCCGTGGCCCGTGAATATTGGGAAATACTTTGTGCAGTAAAAAAGGAATATATGTATACGAAAATGTGAATATTGGGAAATACTTTGTGCAGTAAAAAAGGAATATATGCATACGAAAATGTTTTTAGCATGATCATATGGTTGATATGGACCACACATTGGAATGATAGAAGTGGAAGGGAAAGAATAAACATAGAGATGATATATTACTGAACTGAAGATATTGTTCCATGGTTGGGATGAGGTATGTTTGGAAAACAAGGTGGTGGACCAATCTAGCTAAGTAAAGATAAAAAGACTCCATGAAATTTTTCTATCAACATGCTTGTCTGGACTTTAATCAATCACTACTAAAAGACACCACAGATTTGGAAGTTTAGAAGGTTTTAAGAAACTAGCTACCTAGGATTTTTTCTTTTGGATGATTAGTAACTGAAAATGGTGTTTTGTTGATATAGCTCCTATCCGACGCCATATCTTCGTATTTTCTTTTGGGTAATATGACATGTTTGATTTACAGGATCTAAGTTAAACCAAATGAATCACACATCATATAAAGATTACTTATGGAATTGTGCAATAATAAAATGGAATTTTAAGGAGAAGGGAAGGTAAAACTCTATTAAAAATCAATACTTAAAAGTACAAACCAGAAACTCCGACGTGAACATCAAATCACCAGTAGCAGCCATAATACAGGAAATGATAACAATAGGTGTTATTTTGGCTTCAAATTCAACTCCATTTCTGTTTATTGGAGCAGCTGACATTCCTGGTGCCATTTTTCTAAATTTTCGAAGGATATGTATATTTCAGCATGCAACTGAAGATGTGCAGTTTGCACAATATATACAGAGGAAGAGAGTTTAGAAAGAGTTTTTAGATGAAGTAAATGTTATTCGCAGAAGATGCATGTATATATATACACACACATAATAGGAACCAAAGAATCAAAGAGTTATGGGACATCGCGAATAGATGATGCACGTGGATTAATCCCATAACTTTGGCTTTTTGGTTTGACCATTTTCTTCTCTTAAATCTTAACTCTTTTCTCCTTTTCTTCTTGTTATTTTAAGTATTTTCTTATACTTGATGTTTAATTTCTTATATAGTTGATGATCAGTTTAGTTAATTAAGTATATTTTATTAGTTCTTAGAGGCTGCTAATGTTTGTGGGTTTTGTACCTGATTTCAGACAAATGGTTTAGATTCGAGTCCAATAAAATTTCAGTTCCACTGAGTTGCGAATCGATCAAGAAATCGTTTAAGAAATATCATATCAGCACTCTACATGAGACAATATGTGGACTAAAAAAGTCAAATAAGGTAGATTTCACCTCGTTTGTTTGGATCCGACTCGGTGCACTCTACATGAGACAATATGTGGACTAAAAAAGTCAAATAAGGTAGATTTCACCTCGTTTGTTTGGATCCGACTCGGTTCCGACTTAAGGTCTGATTATGAACTGACTCTAAAGTGCTTGAGTCATGCACAATTTTATATCTGACTTTTGGATTAAAAAAGTATATATATCCATATTATTTAATATTTTTTGAGTCGGATCAAAATAGTCGAGATTGTTTTCTTTGTCCAAGTACTCGGCGAGTAGTCGCTACTTGCTATCAGAGTGATGTGATTTCCGATTCCAAGCCCTATCTGATGTTTGACGATTAACTTGGCCGATTTGTCCGATTATTACCGATGTTTATCGATTTTTAGGTTTTTTTGAATTAGCCGAGTTAGCGATTTATCACGCTATATTGGTAATTTACATTGGGTAGGGTTTATGATAAAAAGAGAAAATCGATTTCATTCTTCCTACTTAGGGTTTTGGTTCTCAAATCTTAATTTCTTCTCGGTGGCGGTCTGATCTCTAATCCTTAATTCTTAGTTCTTATTTGAACCTAATACAAATTATATAATCGCTCTATTCCACAGGGTGTTTTATGCAATGGTTTTTTCATCAGCAACGTCTAGTGAAAGCATCTCGGTATCCACTGGTAATTCATCTTCGTTTCAGAAAGATCTTACATGGGAATAAGGAGAAATTAAAGATCCTACTCATTCACAAAAGGTAAATTGTAAGCTATGTGGTAAATTAATGTCTGGAGGAATAAATAGGTTAAAAAAACACCTATTGCATATAAAAAGGGATGTTACATTGTGTCCCAAAGTAACATTGGAAATTATGAAGAAAGTCAAGGAACAAATGGACTCAAAGAAGCAGACGAAAGCACATAAGGAACATACTGATCTGCACCAGTCTTGTGATTTAAATGCATAAGAAGGATCAGGAGATGATATTGAAGCAGAAAAGATTGAAATGGAAGTTTTTAATGTCACAAGTAAGAGAAAAAAGTCTCCTAGTGGTTTGGGAAAAAGAAGAAATTATATCGGACAAGTGATGCCAGAGGTCCTTTGGATTCAGTCTATAAAACTGATGTGAGAAAGACACAACAAGCTACACTTGACGGAATATTGAAGCAAAAAAGACTTTGCAGGAGGGTGCATGGAGGAAAATTTCTGCTTGGATGACTGAGAATTCCATCGCCTTCAATATTGTGCGTTCACCAAGTTTTCAAGAAATGATCGCAACAATTGAAGAGTATGGGAGATGTGTATAATTTAATTCAAAGTTTTAATAATTTTGTGCATGTTATAGTTTGCTTGAAACTGAATTCGTGAAGTTTATTGTGCCATTGTTTTCATTATTTTCATTGAACTGAAAGTGTTGTAAAATTAAAATGATTGTGTTTTTCATTTTGTGTTTAATTGCAGCTATGCCATCACCAACTTACCATCATATTCGTATAACATTGTTCAATTACCAATTGGCAGAAGCAAAATTTTTTGTTGATGGATTTAGGGTGCATTGGAAGAGGTTTGGGTTTTCAATTATGTCGAATGGTTGGACAGATGGAAAAGAATGACATTTGGTTAATTTCTTGGTGAACTGTCCAAAAGGATCAGTCTTCTAGAAGATCGTTGATGCATCCAAAACAACCAATAATGCATCATTCATTGTGGATCTTGTAGATGAGGTAATTAGAGATGTTGGGGAAGAAAATTTTATTCAATTTATTACTGACGATGGTTCTAATTTTAAGGATGTTGGGAGCATTATACACGAGACATATCCAAACATATTTTGGGCACCTTGTGTTGCTCACTGCGTAAACTGGATACTTGAGGAACTTGGGGATAAGCTTCCACAGATAAAGAGGTCGGTTGCTCGAGGTAAAAGACTTGTTGCGTATATTTACAGACATGTACAAGTACTTAGAATGATGAGAAAAGTGACTGGAAATCAAGAGTTTCCTAGGTCTACAAAGACTAGATTTGTAACTCAATATTACACACTTAAGAGCATTCATGATAAAAAAACTCCTTTCAGATGTTATTTTTTAGTGATAAGTAGATGCAATCTAGGTTTTCAAAGAAAATTACAG
Organism: Papaver californicum; assembly: GCA_023531435.1. Taxonomy (NCBI): domain Eukaryota; kingdom Viridiplantae; phylum Streptophyta; class Magnoliopsida; order Ranunculales; family Papaveraceae; genus Papaver; species Papaver californicum. Next base: position 17,471,040 of record JAJJMC010014687.1, on the reverse strand, counting down.
GGAAAAATGCTGTTAGAATAGTTACTAGAAGACAGTTTTGGGATGACATTGTATTTGTTGTTAATGTATTGGTTCCTTTAGTAAAAGTTGTAATATTGGTGGATACCGAGCGTAAACCTACTATGGGCTACATCTATAAGAAAATGAGAAAAACCAGAGAGCGTTTAGAAAGCAACTTCGCAGGGGATGCTTCATGGGGAATTATTAAAGAGGTAGTTGATAGAAGATGGAAACAACAACTTAATCACCCACTCCATGAAGCAGCGTATTACCTTAATCCTAGATATTTGTATAATATCGCTATAGAAAAGATGAATAGTGGTGTAAAATACGCATCAATTAAGAAAGGTCTTTACAAGGCAATGAAGGTACTTATACCTAGTGAAGAAGATCGTTATCAGGCCAAGCTTGAACTTCTTAGCTATGATGATTCAATTGGGGAACTAGGAGCCACAACTACTATTATGGGCAGGATAATTTGCAACCTTATAAGTTCTTCTTATTGACTGCATACTTTTTAGTTGCTAAGTAGTGAGTACTTACTTTTTCTGTTTTGGTTCATGCATAACAGATGATTGGTGGATCATAAATGGGGGAATCGATGTCCCAAACCTTCAAAAATTTGCAATTAGGGTCTTGAGTCAAACTTGTAGTGCTTCACCACATGAGTGCAATTGGAGTTCATTCAATCATGTAAGTACATTTAACTTGTTCCCTAATGTCTCTGCTTGTCTGCCATTGTAAACTTGAAATATGCTCCTTCACTGATTTCAGATAGATTCAAAGAAACATAATCGTTTCCTATAACAAAAATTGAATGATTCTGTATATGTTCAGTATAACAAGAAATTGCAACGAAGATATGACCTTGACCATAAATATAAAGTTGGTGCTGTTAAGAAACCTATTTTTTGGAAGAACGTGATGGAGATGATGAATGGCTATACCCAGCTAACGTGGATGAATTGTCTCTAGGTGTTGATGTCCTAACTTTGGAAGAAGTTAGATATGTAATGGGGGTTAACTCTGGACCAGTTATTAGAAGTGCAGCATCCTCTATCGTGCATGCTATTCAATATCCAAATAAGCTAGTGATGAATGAAGGCGATGACAATTGGGATTATGATGATGGTCTTAATGGATATAGTGGTGCAGGATTTGAACCAGTTGAAGACCATGATGATGGAATTGAGTTTGATCTTGAATATTTGGAAGTTGTTATGGTTTGTGTTAAAAAAGTTTGTTGTTTAATTTGATTGGACTTTGGAATGAATAATTTAATGTTGAATGAATCAATGAATATTATGTTGAACAGTTAAGAAGTTTTAATTAATGTATTAATGTTTAAATTTTAAGTAATTTTTTTTTGTTCTTCTATTCCGTTTTAAGATGTTGGTAAATACCACCAGTGATATTCTTTCCTTGACTATGTGACAGTGTTAAACTTTAATGTTAAATTTTTTTTAATTATATATAAGTCATAATTTATGAGTATAATATATTTAATCTCTAATAAATAGGTTCCAAGTACGATTTCCAAATCCAAACTTATTGCTTCTCGCTCCAAACTACCTGACCGAATAGGATTGAGGAACGCTTACTTTGAGTCGGACATAAATGTAATAAGTCAAATTTTAGATGAATAAGCTGATTAAATAATTAATAACCATTCGTTTTGTTAGAGAACGCGAATGAAATATCTGTGACTAAACAAGATCTTGTTTTTGAGTACCTCTTGATGGGCATTTAGTTAAAAACATTTTTTTTTTATTAAGATTTCGTCAAAAACAATATAGAAAGAAAGAAAAAAATAATGTTAGTATTGGAATTCAAAGGTTTGAAAACAAGTCAATAAACACGTGAGACTATGACGCATCTAGTATTAAGTTAAGATAGTTATGTCATGATATTCATCTTATTTATTTATTTCAAAATGTGTTTAAATTTAGTAAGCATGACTGCATAAGAAAAAACGTGGTTAGTTGTGTAAGCTATGTACATAAAATTAACAACTAGTTTCTGAAGTCCGCGTATACTAAAAACAGGTTCAGATGGTTTGGTTTTTCCTTCAATACTTTTTGGAGAGCGTTATGTGAAACCATGAAAAGTAGAAAAGAGGGACTAACTACGCTACAGTGTGCGTAAATAACAGCCAACATGTGAACAAAACAAAACTAGACATGTCTTCTGCAAATACATGCATGCCAAAAACGGGGCTGTTTATTCTTCTTCTCTGCTTCTAGCTAGTCAATATCGACGCAATGTATACTTTAGTTTTATTTAAAGGTTATGATGCAATGTATTTTGGGAGTCTTAAAAACTTGAGTCATCAAAGTACTATGTCGATTTATTTAGAAATGAGACAGATAGATACAGCTATAAGGGAGGAGAATGAAACCCGTAACTAACAAATTACATACCGGATCATGGAAATATATAATTTATGATGAAGTTTCCTAACAGCTCGCTTTTCTTCTTTTGTAGAGGAGAGGTAATCATCTAGAGTAATTACTGTATTTACAGATCCAGAACCATGTTATCGGGGTTCATCCGCCTTGATATAATTAATAGTTTACTGTTTAAGAAAAAAGGGAAGAGAGATTTTATTATTTTTTTATTTTAATTGTTATTTTTGGTCCTCAGAAAATACATCTTTGGCAACATATATCTTCTACTATATGCTTGTATTTCTCAAAAGTCAAACCTACCGTAGGTGTCGTTAAAGTCTTATGGAAACCCTTCGATATATGTGCAAATTAGGGGTGTAAATGGGGTAAAACCGGCAACCTGACTGATCTATTACACATGCCAGGCCGAACGGGCTTGGATTTTTGTTGGTAGAGCTTGAGCTTCATCTCTCTCTATTGAAACTCCTGGATAGCTACCATGGTGGAACTATCTTCTCTCATTGGCTTGGCTGAAACTTGCATACTTTGGTAGAGAAACTTTCACGGCGTCACTTGTAATCACCTAGATGTTTTTTCGGTGATCCAAATCTACTATTGATCCTCTTCTTCAGAATAATAAAATCACACTTCTCTTGCACCAATAACGTGAATACTTTGGGCGTATCTCCAACCTTCAAAACAATAAATCTTCGATTTCCAAGTTATTTTATCCCAATTTTCCAGTAACAGGCACAAACAGCGGAGTATGTACGAAACACTTGGTACCACTCTAATTACTAAGGGTCCGTTTATCATGTCAGTGTTAGCAATACATGACATTACTAATTACATATAATTCTAACTTTAAAATCTAATTTAAAAAAAAATAAAAGTTATAAATAAATAAAATATAGAATATATATATAAAAATATTATAACATATTTAAGCAGTAAGTTTTTTTTTAATATTTTTTATTTATAAAATAAAAAATAAAATAATCAAAGAAACTAATAAATTAGAAAAATATAAATATAAATTTAAAACTATAAAGAAAATTTAAAAATATTAAAATATAAATTAAAATAAAAAAACTATAGATTATAAATTACATAATAATAATAATCAAAAAGATAATAATAAAAAAATAATATTGAACATTTACTAATAAAAAAGGTGACGTCTATGCTTAAAAAAATGATGTTTAAAAAATTGAATGTATATATGATTGCGTAATAATAAAAACTAAAAAGATAAAAAAGTATATAAAAAGATTAAAAAAAATTAAAATTATATAAAAAAACCAAAATAAATTAAAATTAAAATTAAATATTTAATATTAAAGAAAGATATTTACAAAAATAAAAATAAAAATATATCTGATAATTTAATAACAAAAACTAGAAAGACCAAAAAATATATAAAATAATAACGAAAATAACAACATTAAGTGAAAAATTGACTATTAAATAATAAAAAAATGATTTTAAAATAAAAATAAAAATAAAAATAAAAATATATCTTATTATATAATAATGAAAATTAGAAAGACTAAAAATTATATAATAAGAATAATAAGAATAATAACTCAAAAAAAATAATAAAATAATTTTAAAAGAAGTATAATAAAAGAAACCAAAATATAAAATAAATAAAATAAAAATAAAAACTGAATACTTAATAATAAAAATATTATTTTAAAGAGAAGAAATGGTATGTCCGGATATTTAAATAAAATTAAGTGATTAATATTTATCAACAGTGTAATTTGAGGGTGTAATATAGGACCGCATTCAATGCACACCTCAGAAGGTGAGTGTTCAATGTAGCCCTTTGAAGATAGTAGGAACTACATGTAGTTCCTATGTCGTGTAGTTGGATCGGTGCTAAACACCCAACATTTGAATGCAGCCCTTTACTCACTTTGACTGCACTACACCTTCCAATTACCTCCGATTTAAGCGTGCCAAACGAATCCTAAATAACCTCCCAGTCCCAAAATCATTCAGCCTGCCTACTGTAAAGTATTCTTACATAATCTAGCAATGTATGCCCAGTTACCTAAGCAAGAAATTGTTGCTAAGAGAATGGTTATCAACCCTGTTTCTGATGCAGAGGGCAGGGAGAGACATGTATCTCAAAGGGAAAAGAAAATCAACGTACTCTTCCTTTCAGAAGCATTCCACCAACAGCATGCTCAACTATTCTTTGGATTCTCTGCTGGAGCTGATCGAATGTCTCTACCTTCGTACCACCTGGTCTTCGAGAATGTCTCCTATATAGCTTTTGCATCCTGTTCTTCCCAAATACAACAATTTTTTTTTGCATTAATCTTCGTTCACAGATAATTATTTGATATCCACTGTTTACTAGCAGCCATGCCATTAATGTAAGAGATGACAACCATTTATACTAGATAACAAGCTGAAACAGTCGAAATTGCAGATTCTAGAACTCTCAAACTCCAAAAAATGTAATCCATGTAGTTTCTGATTGGTCAAGCAAAATGCTTCAAATATAGAGCAATTCTGATTTTTAGAAAAAATATTTTGTCTGTATGATTGACTATTCTATTTACATTCTTGTTAAGTAAATGACGAGTCGGGAAGAAATTTCTTAGTTACAGCTTGGTGGATTGGAACATTTGAATGCACCAGAAGCTGGTTGCTTGTAAGCAGGTATTTCATCTGGGTCGACTTCTCTGACCTCACCAGGACTGAAGAATAAATCATTGTGCCTGTAAAATTGGAAAAATAATCAGCATGAGGAATTAGCACGATACGATACATTGCACATTCATAACGTTGAGATGACAAAACAAGTACTGTAAACCGTAATAAGTTAATGGCTACCGAGAGTGGGAAATGAGACTGATAACATGCTTACTTGCGAAGATCCAATCCTAGTATACCAGCTTGTAATATAGTTAAGTTATCGGAATCTGGTGAGACAATAACCACTGTATCTCCTGAGTATTGAGTTTCTAGAACTGACATAAGTTGTGTTACACGAACAAAAACGTCTGAAACACTCTCATTTGGAGTTCCATCATCGATTGGAGGTGGTCTGATGTTTGGAGATATATTATCAGCTTCGTATATCTGATAAAGATTACGTTATTCCATGAAAAATTCAATACAATTTAAATCAAATTCTGTATACAGCATATTTTCTAGCTTTGGATATGACATTATGCCACTATGGTGCTCGGAACTTGTTACACATGACCCCGTTTCATCAGAAAATCGTGTAGATAACTTATTGTATTCTGTGGACAACATTTTTTTGGGATGAAGCGTATTCGGAAACTCATACGAAAGCAGCATGATAGAACAAACTTTTGCATCCTCTGTTCTATTCGAATCATAAAACCAAGCATTTCAGAGACCCTGCAGATCCGTTATTTTTCCTATAAAAAATCAGACCTTTGTCCTATGTATTCAAGGCTCTGAACCTGCCTGTATTATGATTTATTTTCCTGATAAATTATTTCTTCATTCATGTGCAGTCCAAAACTAGGATACAAGATGTTTTTCCTCATCCAACATTTAATTACAAACCACAAATCTTACCTGTGCAATAGCATCCAATGTTTTTCCTTCAAAAGCACCTAACCCACGGGCATCCAAGAAGCTGTACTCCGGGACAATGAGGCTGCTAGGTTTTCCAATAAACATCAAGAAGGTGTATCCACTAATTCCTTTGTTTGATTAAATTGTTTACCTTTTCTGAAAGATATATGTAAATTGATTTACCTGCGATTGATTCCGTTGACAGAGGCAATAATCTCAGCAGCCTGATAAGCTCTCTGAGTGATTGAAGGCCAAAGCCAACAACTTCGATCACAAGCCCCCATTGCCTTCAATTTTAATGCTGCTCTGGCCGTCTGCTTTTTGCCTTCTATTGACAATCCACTGTCCATTGATGTCTTTGCAACCGGATTCGTGTTTATTACTCCTAAACTCTCAAATTCTGATTCTCCTGCCCGAACAAGAAAGTATCTGATTTCGAAGAAGACCAAACAAATAAAAATTAATATATAAGCTTAAAATTGTATCAAATATTTTAGGAATCAAGACAACCCAATTACCTGTTGTTAAGGCGATATGGGGGCATTTGAAAGAGACTAGCATTGGCATTCGAAGCGGAGAGTATGTTTGTAGATTCAAGCAAAGGGGTTACTGAAATTGTTGCGAGAGAAATGAGCATTTGACGTCGATCAACAGCAATAGGTTTGATCTGATGAGGGACGGCATTTCTTGGGTTTGAGGGACATGAAACTGGAGGAACACTGCATGACGCTGGACTCCTCAGCATTTTTTTTCTTCTGTTTTGTTGTTGAAATACAACTGTTGAGTTCTAAAACCCTCAAAATCCCCTTGCAGAATATTTTTGGGGATTGAGAAATCCAGAATATGTGGCTAATAATATTTAGAGGCCTTATGAGGACTTTCAAGTTTCAACATGAATAAATGACAGGAGTTTTGTATGTATGCCCCCTTAACGAGCCTGACGTTTTTGAGGGCGATTTGAAAAAAAATTAGGGTGATTAATTTATACTCATCCGATAGATGTGATATGGGATAGTCTAATGGTAGATAAAAATATTTATATACTCTTTCACTAATTAAAAAAATATTTATATACCCTTTCACTAATAAAAGTATAAAAACCTAATCTGATTAGCTTTTTCTTCTCTACCGATTAGTTTCTTCTTCTCATCTTCTTCTCTTCTTTTCTAACTACCGATTGTGCCTAAACCAATTCATCGTATCATCGTAAATCAATTCATCGTCGTAATTACAATCTAAAGATGACGCGACAAAAGCAAACAACCCGTCAAGCTGGTAATACTAATTGGCCAAATTTTTCCGAGAGAATAAGAAATAGAGAGATCGTTGAAGAACATAGTGAAGAAGATGATGAAGAACATGAAGATGATGATCTAGATACGAAGACTGATTCCGACAATCATCATCTCCAGCACTATCTAATGGCTCCAATAAGGTAAGGGTTTACCATTATTTGTGTTTATTTTGCTTCAATCGAATGAACTCGTCAATAGAATTTCAAAGGTTTTCGGTTATTTGTCATAATAACATCGACCATAATCGGTAGTTATATTTGGTCATTAACTACCGATTCTATTCCTGTACCAAAATTTAGGCTTAATCGTAGTTTCATATAGGTTTAAACTCCCGCTTATGAAAGTTAGTGATTCCTCAAAAAAATACTACATAATCGTAGTTAGATTTAGTCATTAACTACCGATTGTATTCATATACCAAAATTTACGCTTAATCGGTAATTAATTTTTTTAAAAACTATTGATTTTGTTAGATGGTTTCAATCGGTAGATAGGTTATGTATTTGACTTCCAATTATATTAATCGTTGTTATTGTGTTTATTTGACTACCGATTATATGTGTGTCTATAGCTTAGAGTTTTTTATCTCAATTTTTATGCATAATCGGTAGATAATGTAGATCCAGAGCTACCGATTATGCACATTCGGTTGTTAATTTGTTTAATTGACTACCGATTATATGGCTTAAGATTCCTTTTCCAATTTTTATGCATAATCGGTAGATAATGTAGATCCCGAGCTACCGATTATGCATAATCGGTTGTTAATTTGTTTAATTGACTACCGATTATGAACAATCATTTGATTTTTATGTACTTTCTCTACCGATTATGTAGTGATTAAACGGTGTCTTCTTGGAAATAATTGTTCTTTATTTTATTTTTTTAGGGAAAGGCGAGATAAGCAAGCCAAAGATACTATTGTTTCGGCGCCTCGTCGTGAAGGGGGTAAGAAAGTAACAGCTAGTGCAAGAAGAGAAAAGAGCGCTAGCGGAATCTCTATCACCGAAGGAACTCAACCAAGTGTTCCAAGAGTTAGAAACCAAGAAGAAGGAGAACCAAGTGCTCCACAAGTTAGAAACAAAGAAGACTGAGAACCAAGTGGTACACAAGGAGAAGCACAAGGTGCAAAGAAGGTAATTAAGAAGAAATGAGGACACCAAGTCCCCGCCTCTTTGAAGATGAAGGGTATTGAAGAAGGTCAAATCCCTGGGTTACCAAGAGATGAAGGAGATCTTTTATTTGGATACAAAGACTCTTGGGCCAAAGAAATTTATTCAACTAAGGTAATAATTATAAAACACCATTCTTAACATATTGTATTTTTATTCGTAGAAGTGTTAACTGCTATTCTAATTATTTTATAATTCATCGTGTATATTATGACCATTCTGATGCGGTTCATCTACTCAAACCTACAACTGCACCAAGAAAAATGAAAGATTGGCCGTTAGATGGTGAGTGTGGAAGGTTCAAGCAAATTATTTATCATTCAGGGTTATCTACTGCTGCCGAGAACTCAATGTTAGAGCATGACCGGGTGTCGATATCAGCCTTCCTGGAGAGAATGTATCCTGAGACCGATACCTTCCATATGCCGTTTGGAGAGATGAGAATCACCCCAGATGATGTGGTGTAGATTCTTAGTCTCGCTGATACAATCGTCAAGTTCGATTATGTGAAGCAGTTAAGTTGGGAACAACTTTATTTTTACACTCAGAAGTGCCTTGGTTGGGATCGAGCGACATCCGACATTGAGTTCAACCGATCCTTTCGTTACAAAACTAAACAGTTCAGCATGGTTCACTTGATGAATATGTTCAAAGGCACCAAGGATAAAGAAGAAATGAATCCAGAGTTTAACGACGACGAAGTGAATGCTGCAGCCACTGCATATCTCCTATGTGTTTTGGGATGTGTCATTTTCCCCAATTGTAGTGGCAACCGGGTCGACGCCAACCTTCTACAACTTTTGCATCCTCTCAATAAAGTTCGTGACTACTCGTGGGGCACCACATGCCATGCGTTCTTGATGGAAGAGTTAAGAAAGGAATCGAGGGAATCAACTAGCCAAATTTCCGGGAATGTGAGCCTACTACAAGTATTTTGGTAACTCCATTGATGCTTTGATTGTTATTTATTTTTTTCTCTTTTAAGAATAAATTTTCTCATACTTGGTTTGATATGTACTGTAGACATGGATCTATGACTACTTCCCGTCCCTCGAGTTGGCCAAAGAGAATCCGATATGGGAGAAAGGAACACCCTGAAGAACAAAATACATATTCGACAACAACCGTTCAAGGTCTAAGGAGAAGGAGTTGATTTATTTGAGGAGGAAATTAGACTTGATGGCGTCCAAAGATGTATGCTTTGATCCATACATGGAAGACCGATCTAGTGGACATATAACGGGAAGGTCTGATTTGTCGTTTTACTATGGACCCTTGTGGCATCCCACTGGATATGTTATGTACAATGCCTCTAGGGTGATGCATCAACTCGGTTATGTCCAAGAAGAACCTTGGAGTCACATGGGTGGACGTGGAGAATTCTATATGTGGTAAAGACTCTATCACAGTAGTTTACTCTGGTAACCCATCTGTTAAAGATTGGAATAACAAATGCAATATATGATCAACGATGGGAGACCTGTCAACTGAGGTGATGAAGTAGATCCACGCTATATGGTATGGTACCAGGAGCATTCTAATCTTCATGTGATCCGTGAAGATAAAGGAAAGACCAGCAAGGTGTCCGATTATACTTGTATCATCAAATACAAACCCTCTGGTTATGAAAGGCTGGTACGTAATGTTATTTCCTTTTTATTTTGATATTACGGCTCAATATTTTAGATAATAATCGTTTGATTGTTATTGCATAAAAACAGAAAAAAAGGTTTGCGTTTTTCTCCAAGAAGATTGCTGAGTGTATAAATGTGGGAGTGCCTTTATCAATTGAGAAGATGAAAGAGCATAAATACCTAATAGATAACATTGATAATGAAGCTTATGCAATTAAGTTTGGGTAGAAAGCTTCGAATAAGCCTAAGAGGCTAGCAACAAAGCACAATAAAAGATCTCGTGGTTCATCGAGTGCTGATGGTGAAGCCAATGCCCTGATGCTGAAAGATATGTCCCTGGTGCTCGTCGTCCTCGTACTAAAACAAAAAAAATCTAGAAATTAGATTGTGCTGTTATGTTAGAGAACATCATTTTCAAAGTTGATTTCTAAGAAACTTGTTTACTCTATGGATATGTCCCTGGTGTTTAATATTCCTGGTGTTTAATGTTCTAAAATTGAGTTTACTTTCTAGATGATGAATGGATTAATTTATGGATGATGAATGAATTTTATGTTCTTTTTGTGAATTATCGATTGATTTGCAAGAGACTCATTTTTAATAAGTAAGTTTTTGTTGAAATTTTATATTAAAATCGGTAGATAAGTGGTTTGCATCACCTACCGATTAAGCATGTTCACCCACAATCGGTAGATTACTATCAATCGATTAGACCTACTGATCTAAAATCGGTTGATAATTATCTACCGATTATACCTACTGATGGAACTGCTTGGTTTCTGAACACATTTTACTGTATAATCGGTAGTAAATTATTTTCTAAGACTACTGATTATAGAGTTTGAAAATTTTGGAAATTTGATAATTTTTTCAATTTTGAATTTGGGGCAACATATACATCGGTAGTAAATTTTTTTCTAAGACTACCGATTATAGAGTTTGGTAATGTTGAAAATTTGATAATTTTTTCAATTTTGAATTTGGGGCAACATATACAATCGGTAGTCTAAGAAATTTCTAAGGCTATCGATTATAGAGTTTGATAATGTTGGAAATTTGATAATTTTTTCGATTTTGTGTTTGGGGCAACATATACAATCGGTAGTAAATTTTTTTCTAAGACTACCGATTATAGAGTTTGATAATATTGGAAATTTGATGATTTTTTCAATTTTGAATTTAGGCAACATATACAATCGGTAGTCTAAGAAATTTTTTTACTACCGATTATTGAGTATGAAAATGTTGGAAATTTGATATTTTGTTTCAATTTTGAATTTGGGGCAACATATACAATCGGTAGTAAATTTTTTTCTAAGACTACCGATTATAAAGTTTGATAATATTGGAAATTTGATAATTTTTTTCAATTTTGAATTTGGGGCAACATATACAATTAGGGTTGCACATACCCGACCCGCCAGTTTTGACCCAACCTGTACCCGACCCGCCGATAAACGGGTCTGGTGCGGGTGACAATTTTATTTACCTGCCTTCTGGCGGGTCGGGTGCGGGTGACACCTTCTCTCACCCGACCCACCCGCCCAACCTGCCAGAAAATGATAAAACTTACCCTTTTGTCTTTGTCTTTCTTCACTCATCTATGTTTTTCAGGTTTAATCTCTTCCCTAATCTAATCTTCGTCTCTGCTTCCTTTTTCTTCCATATTTCTCCCTTTTTCTTTATTATTTCTCTCATTTCTCATATTTCCAAAACCAGAGTTTCTTCTTCTTCTTCTTCTTCTTTTCTTCATTTCCTCTTATTCCCTTTTATTAACTCTCCTCATTATCAGTCAAATTTATTTGTCTTAGCTAACTGTCAAAACAAATCTAATACAACAAGATAATCATTACAAACTCAATCGGAAAAATTTATGAGGGTTGTGTATTTAGTGGTTAGGTGTTTAATCGTTGACAAATCTGATTTCAGAGGATTTTTTAGGGTTCAATAGCTCTGATTTCAGAGGATTTATGAAGGCTCAACAACTTTGATTTAATTTCAGGACTCAAATCTCAATCTCACCAGCTTATTAGGGTATGTATTATGTCCTTCATCCGGAGTTAAATTTTGTTAGGGCTTAGCCTTATGTTGGTAAATTTGGGGCTTCTGCCAATTTTTATGATTTGACTAAAATCGGTAGAATAGCTAGATGTTATTGTTGTATACTTCGTTTGGGTTGTTATTTCTTCAAATATAAGTGAATGGTTATGTTTGATGCAGTCATTGTCATATAGTTAGTGATAAGGAAATATAAGTGAATGGTTACAGATGAAATGGATTTTAGAATTGTTGAAGGCGAAGGTAATATACAAGTAATATCTCATATAAGAGGTCTTACTGTACTATAACTTTAAAGTGGGAGTTTTTGCTATACAGATAATATCTTACATAAGAGGTCCCTTTCTCATAGTTTTCGATTTTCACCCTGAAAATTCCTACGAGAGATATAGTGTTGGGGCAGATGAAACTGGGGAATATCAGGTTAGTGAACTACACATCGAAGAAGACAAATAAACTGCTCGAAATGCTAGAATACCATAAGTTGCCTTCATTGATAAACATGCTTTTCATGTTTCTTAGCTTTTATTTCAACATAAACTAGCTAGTCTTTCTTATCTTAACAAGAGCGTAACCGATTAAGTAGTGGGTGATTGCGACACTGATAATCCATATATTTACAACATATAATTGATACCGATGGTGTCAAATATGGGGGACAAGGACATCTCAAAGATGATCAATATCTTCAAAGAACCATGAGTAACATGTATTTCATCTGCTTGTTTTCTTTCCACATGTGAGCATTACTTCATGAGTTGGTTTTCATTAGCTTACCATTGTTCTTGTCATAGAATTGATGGACTTACGAACTGCTTAGAGATTATGCTTCCTAGTAGAACTGCTCAGGTTTGTCATTTTTTATCTCTAAATGTTTAAGCCAGCCTTATTATTGCCCAAGTTCTGGTATCAAATACTTGTGAACATGTAAATCTTTGATGTTTCAAAAACTACAGGTCTACAAACTAACTCGAATTCTGCGAGTATGAACAATTATGTGTTCTGGAGTAAACTTTTGCATGCTACCAACTGAGGTTGCCCAAGAAATGAAATATGAGAGAAAAATTAGCTGGGTTCTGCCCTGTTTCCAGAACTGGTACTTTTGGAGATATGCCTTAGAAGATTCTCCTCCATCCATACCGAGACAGAAGAATTATCCAGAATCAGTTGTAGGAGTCTTAAAGATGTTAGAGACTTGTTAATTCAAAGTCAGCATTGTCACATGGATCGAGAAGAAAACCAAAGCCAACTTCACTGTCCATATAATGCACATCTCACGGTAGTGCCTCAGAATGAAGATTTCAAATTTTGAGCATATTTTGATGGAAATGAGTGAACCGAAGCCCTACTAATGATCTCTAGTCCAATTAATACTTTGTTGAGCATGTTTTGTGCAGGGAAAATTTTGAGAAATATTCATGAAGATGTTTTGGGCACATTTTTTACATAGAACACTCTGTTTGGTTATTTGTTGTACTGGGAAAAAATTGACTGGATCTGGGCGGGTGACCCGCACCCACCCGCACCCGATTCGCCGAAATGGCGGGTCAGATCCGACCCGACCCGACCTACGGCGAGTTGGGTGCGGATGAATAATTCAGTCACGCGCCAACTGGAGGGTCGGGTGCAGGTGGGGCCAAACCCGACCCGATGTGCATCCCTATATACAATCGATAGTCTAATTTTTTTTTTACTATCGATTATTGAGTATGAAAATGTTGGAAATTTGATATTTTTTCAATTTTGAATTTGATGCAACATATAAATTTAAGAAATTTTTTTACTACCGATTATACTGGTTGAGTACAATCAGTAGTAAATACAATTTTTTTAGATCGCCGATTATGGATTATGAAAATTTTACAATTTCGAATTTGGGGCAACATCTATAATCGGTAGTAAAAAAAGTTTCATAGACTACCGATTGTATAAATCGGTAGATAATGGTGATCCTGATACTTCCGATTGTTTATATTCGTACGAACTTAGTGTATATATTTTTTGTACACTCTTGTTACACCAAGCCTCAACGGTTCTTTTTTTTGAAAAAAAAATCCGTTGGGTCTCTAATCTATATAAGGAGGGTGACCTCTTCTCATTTATGCACCTCCAATACATTTTAACTCTTCAACATCGAAGTAATCATCTTCGAGATTAATGGCTCAACCGTTCACGGTAGAAGAAAATTTATCGCTATGTAGGCGCTATATGCAATTCTATCCGAGGCAAGGAGAAGAACGTATGCAAAATGGTGTAATGAGTATGAGTTATTTGGAGAGTATTCACGAACATTTTTGCGTTGACACCGGTAACCCCAATAACCGCAATAAAGCTGATTTTTTTAGTTGATTTAATTGCATAAGTAGAGAACTTGATCCATTTTTGAATTTAACTTATCTTGTCAATCGATATCGTTTGAGGGGTGACAATAATGTTGAATTTATAGCGAGACCTCTCGAGGAATGACGACGATGGAAACGATTCAAATTACCGCTACGAAGCTCATTTCAATATCATTAAGGTGATGGACAAATTCAATCCGTTTAAGGTTCTTCCATGCCGCTTAAGGTGAAGGGTATTATCCAAGACATAATATGAATCACAGAATAAAGTTCTTTGGCTTCTTTCATTGAATTTAAAGACATAAAATAGATCATAACATTACATTTGATTAGTTTTGATGCCTAATTGACCAATAGTGGTCATCGAAATACTTGTGATCAAAATACTTGTCATTTTCTTTCAATACATCATAGCATGCAAAATGCGTGAACTTTCTGCCATACATATCCCTATAGTCCTTAAGAGCATGAGGAGTCTGAAAAAAGTAATGAAAAATTTGTTAGTATTGAGATCATAATTGATTTGATTAACATCTATTTGAGATATACTTACATATCCATTGATGTCGAGCTCAGCGAAACTAACCTTCGCATTGTACAAATCAGTTCTAAAACAATCACAACGATCATAGAGTTGTTCGAATCTATCCCTGACCACGTTCCATGTTCTTTCACCTCCATTGCCATATAAACCCACAAAAACTTGGAAAACCCGGTTCCAAAAAACTTCTACGGTTTGAGAAGAGTTATTTTTTAGATTAGAATCATGCTTCGTGGTAACCACCCACGCCCGAACAGCTCCAACATCTTCCTTGGTGGACCAGCTAGTAGCCATGTTTGAGAAATGTGAAGTTTTTTGAGAAGATGAAGAAAAATGAGTTAGTTTGAGAAATATGAGGTTTTTTGTTGAGAGAAGGGTTCCTTTTATATACAATAAACACCCAAAGGTTAGTGTAACGGCTAAATTTAAAAAAAAATGTGGTCGTACATTGTTCAAACGGCTATTTATTCATGCCAAATAGGGTACAAAATCGGTTATATTTCAGTAAAATCGGTAGATAAGGTTTGATACTTTCTACCGATTGTGGGTTTTATAGAACAATCGGTAGTTAATTATGTTCCCGTACTACCGATTATAGCAAGACAAGTTCTGTACACAAAAACAAGTATAATCGTAGGATTAATTTGTTCATTTATCTTCCGATTACAGTGGAATCAATAGATAAATTTGATATTTAAACTACCGATTACAAAGTGCAAAATTTTTAAGTTTAATTCAATTATGGATACAATCGGTAGATATGTGATTTTACAAACTACCGATTCTAAATCGATAGATAAAATTTTTCACCAACTACCGGTTGTTTAATCGGTAGTAATCATTTTTCACGATACTACCGATTATACTCTAATTTTGGCACATACATGTGTAATCGGTAGATATGGTACTCAATTATCTATCGATTATGGGACTTCCATGGCAATAAATGCATGCAAAAATGAATATTTTTTTGTTAACGATCACAAAACATTGCATTAATAATTGTCTATACCCAAGGTTCAAAATCACATGATCAACTAAACTACTCACCATCCTCTGTCAAATCAATTGGGTCCTTGATAAACTTGATAAAGTTTGTTAAACGATCCTAACGCTCCATGTTGGACTCGTATTGCTTCAACTACTCTTTACAATGGTCAGTTGAGAAGTAATCCGACCACCTATTCAATGGAGGTAATGGACAATTATCCGTTAACCTTAAACCGATAAAATGATTGCTATTAACCCATGCCATAATGATTCGTCTATCCTTGACCGACTTATCACACACCGTCCATATGGGTGTAAATGTAACACTCATTCCTAAGGAAGGAGGACATAAATGATGTACCACGCAGTTCAATACATCCACTAAAAGATACCCACATTTCGGCATTACCATCAAATACTTGGATCCGATTTTCTTCAATCCATTTCGGCATTTTACACGAGTATATGAATTTTTGAACTATTATTCTCTAACATGTCTATCTCCTTCTCTCATCATTTCAATATAGAATTCCTTATCCTCCAATAATTGGGCGGCCATCTTATTTCTTAAATATTGCCATTGGATGATATTCTCGGTAATTGCCTCACTAAAGTCTCCTATTTGTTTTGAAGCAACGTGAAAACCACAATTGCCATCCCCATCGACATCGTAGGTGGATAAAAAAAATGGTATAATGAGTAGAGGGAGTTTTTCCAAATACTCATCGTGTATAGGTTGGGTTTGACTTAGTTGAGAAAGAATCGTAGAGACCTTAGGTTTGGCTTGTCGTGAGCTTGGTCCACCTTGATCCTTCCTTGGACGACCTTAGAGCCGGCACATCTTCATACTCAACTTTAGTATGTTCATGCCTAGAAAGCTCTCGTTGACTAGATAACCATTCCTTCAACTCTTTTCTTTGAATTGACCTCGGCTTTTCGGTATTCGGCCTACCCATCGCCTTTCCGTTCATTGGTTCTTCAACAACCTTTAGACAGGGGTGAAGGGCTTCCTCTAAATGTTGCATCAATATTTACTTTTGTGTCCCATTTGACGTAGAGTAACGCTCGAGTATTCGTGCAAATATTTCCGTCTCCACGAACGACGCACCATCAACCATCGGGGTGCTTGGAGTGAAAGTTAATTGCTTCCAAAAGGGATGAATATTATTAATTTCAAATACTTCAATATACCTTCCAAGCATGTGACGACACGGGATTTCAATACCTATCATCGTCTTGCAATTACAAATCGTAGTCTCATCATCGTGATCTCTGTACAACTCCAACTGTTGTATCATGAAATTTATTGCCCACCAAGAAACTTTGTAAACTATACCCCTTAGAAGATTTTTATGTTTTAAATGTGTCAACGGGAATCTATGCCGACTTTTTTCCATTGAACCATAAATCTTAGTGAGGTTACGATTGGTGAATCATGGATTTCTTCTTGGACCGACACAACCCCATTTTGACTACCGACTAGTATTTTCTTTAATCGGCCATGGGACCCCTCTGCAATGCTTGTTGCCTTGTTCTAGAAGTTCCGATATTCATATGTCCATGCAAACACAAACTTATCCTTATGCGGTCCCAACCATTATGTTTTGCAATACTTAACTGGTTTGGGATAGTTCTTTCCCCATTCATCCTCAAAGTTCTTCAAGTTGTATCATAAACTTCCTCCGTCATCGACCAAACTAGCTTATCCCATGCTTTTAGAAATAAAGACCACTTTATTCATCCTCGACCCACTTTTCATCAGCCAACCTTTTCTCTTCTTATCGTTTTTCTAACTTAGTTTACTAATACGTTCATCCTCTTCCTTCGACCTCTTGGTACCTTTGTTTCGTTTTTTAGCTTGGATATGTGCAATTGGATTTGATGTTGCATTGAATGTGCCACGTGCAAAACAAATTCTGGGCTTCCGGAAACACTACTTTTATTGCATTCATCAAGGCTTGATCGTTATCCGTTATAATAACCCTTGGAAAATGATCGCCATTATAAATAGACCTTAATGTTTGCAACATCCAAATGAAACTCACATCGTTCTCAGCATCCATTAAACCCCACGCCACCGTAAATGTGGATTTGTCCGAAGTGTGACAACCAACATTCAACAACGGCATATTGTACCTGTTTGTCTTGTAAGTAGCATCTATCAACAAAATTTGATGAAAGCATTGAGACAATTAGATCATCTTCGGATGCGCCAAGAAAATACGAATCACCTTACCATCCCTTTCTTCTTTTCTCAACGTGTAATTGTGTTTCTCAGCTAACCACTCTGATTGTTGCATAACCATTCGACCATCCCATTCCGTCCTTTTGATCGTAGCTAGCGCCGACTTAATTGTAGACAACGAAGACAAGTTGTTGGGGTCGTCCGCCTTTATCTTAGATAAGATTGCACTCGCTTTCATTACATTCTTCATGGACTTCACCGTCTCCATTTCCTTTGGTTTTCACTTGGAAACCATTACGTGCCCAACAAGACTTTCCGGATCTTCGTGGTTGTGACGACCATTAGCAACTCTAAACATTTTCCATAATTTACCTTCCTTACCGTCGGGCTTACTGAAGATAATCTTAAATGGGCATCCAATATTCTTTGGATTACCTTGGTGTTTCCTCTCCGTCTTCTTTACGTATTTACTATCCTTTCCCACGTGACTCTTTCGCTCGCCACCTCTCTCAAAAATCATTTCAAATCGATCAACTCTAACGCAATTGTTCTGAACTATAATGCACATCTTCTCTTTTGCCTTGTTGATAAGCCATTCCCTTGCCTCCTCCTTACTTCCAAATGTCTTAATACGCATATAACAAAACAAATATCATAAGCCTAACCATGTAACATACATTCTTATAACAATGCAAGAGTGGGTAGGTAGCATACCAAATTATTTGCATAGTGTAGGGAAGTATCAGGACCCTCGTATGAAACATGATTAACCCATTCAATAATCTACATAAAATAGCAATGAGTTAGACAACAATAATCGGTAGATAATTATGTTCACTTACTACCGATTAACAACAATCGGTAGATAATAATATCCCCGTACTACCGATTATCAACCATCAATAGTTAATTATGTTCATGTACTACCGATTATAGAAAGAAATCAAGACAAGTTATGTACACAAAAACAAGTATAATCGGAGGTTTAATTTGTTAAACAACTACTGATTACAATGTAATCGGTAGATAACGATATACCATATACTATCGATTATAAAGTTTACAAAATATAAAATTTATAGGTTTGGAGAAATTCATTTTTGGGGCGACAAATATAATCGGTAGATAATTAGTATTCCTAGACTACCGATTATGCAAACAGAAATTCAAACAAAATTCAATTTGGGGATTTTGTATAATCGGTAGTAAGTACTCTTCACAAGACTACCGATTATACCATAAATTTTGCACAGTAGTGTATAATCGGTAGATATTGTACTCCATTATCTACCGATTCTGGAACGTCAATGGCATTAAATGCATGCATAAATAATTTTTTTTTATTACCGATCACATACAAACGCATAAAAAGTGGGTTTTTGAGCTTCTTAACACAATACCTGATTTTTTGAAGCAGTATTATCTTCATTTTGATGTGATTCATCGTTTTTTCTTGCTAAATCACCGTCTAGGTTTTTTCCACACCAAAATTTGGATCATGCAACAAATATCCCAAATCTCCATCTCTAAACATTATTGAACCTTCAATAATATGTTCTTCATGATGTTTCTCACCTTCTTCCTCATACTCATCCATGTTTGTTATTGATTTTAGGTAAAACCTGATTTCCCCAAACTTCTTCTTCTTCTTCCTCTCTAACATACTCTCTATTTCTTTTTTAAAACTATAACTCAAATATTTTTCTAACACTAACCATAACCAAAATTAAGTAACTAATTAACAAAAATTAATTACTAATTAATCAACATTAAGTATTAAACAAGGATAAATTAGCCATTAAAGAAAATATATGGATAAGGGGTGTGCTGATATTACTTCTTAGTGACCTTATTTTGTTTTATTAGTCGTCCCAAATTATTTTTGGGTCGCCCTAAAAAACGCCAGGTTAATAAGGGGAGTACTATGAAAACATTCTTTACCGTGAGAGATTTTTTTAAGATCCCACATTAGATACTTTTACTAGCACATTTTACTTGAGTCAGCTTAGCGGTTTACTCCTACTCCATGGTGTATAAGCAGACGGGGTAGTCTCATGTTTTCGTCTCGGCGCTAGGTTCGGAACGTTGGTTCTTTTTGAGAAGAATTTGTCAGCTTTTCATCTGTCCAGTGCCCCACTGTGTACATTTCACATCCATATGCTTTAAAGAATGGCAAACATTTGGGTGCATATTCGTCTATGAACCTTCATGTTCATAGTTGGTTACATGTGGGTTCTATGATGCTCGTCATTATCGGATGTTGGAGAAATTGGCATCCCAAGTGCATCGGAACACAGAATCAGTAAAAGGTAATTGGTGATTTTGACCAAACATGGAGATACAGTAAGAGAGACAAAAGATAAACAAGTACACAAATACAATACAAGATATACACAGTTCACCTTTACAAGCTACATCGACGGCTAACACCACCAGAAAAACTTTCATTACAATTAAAGACCATTACATGCTCTTTCCACAACCCACAGAAGATAAATCAAACTGAAAGAGTTAGCAAGACATACCCTAGAAAACCATTGACAAAACCTTAGAAATCAAATCTCTAAACCATTTTATAAATTAGCCTCATGTCTTCTCTTCTACACCTTCTTCACAAATGCCATTAAGTGAGGAGAAACATGGAAACACTATAGAAAACTTGGTTTTGGGATTTTCCCTAAATCCTAATACTAGAACACCAAAATACTCTCTTTGAAAGTTTTTCTCTCATTCCAATATTAAACCTCACGGTAACTATTGACCTTCCCTAACAAAGAGACCAAAAACCTAAGCACAAGGTTTTACCACTCTTCTAGGGTTGGATTGATTACGAACCTCCAATTCTACTCCTATTTATAGAGACACAAATTTAGCCCTTAAAAAACCTTAACTTTAGGAACAAGTTTACTCAAATAGAGTTTGACCAAACTCAAACTCTTTGACCACCGTATAAACCCGCAGTTCTCCACATTGGATCATACTTTCAAGCATGAGACTATCAAACAAAGAATCACCTCCATCCGGTTTCACGCCATGTCTATATACCCGTAAAATTATTTTGAAGCTCATATCCGAACTTCCATCTTCATAGAACCATCTCTTTGACCAAAACACCATGATATAGAACCTTAGTAAATTTTCATTCTGCAAGAATCCTAGGAATATATTAAGTTTTCATTGTCCCCCTCTCTGCATATATATACATGTATATAATTATTGTACGACTCAATATCCACCTATGTACAAGATATTCATAATTTTAATATAATAAATTTCAAGCTCTTAGATGGATTTCCTACTCGTATAGATCAATTTGAATCTTCTCTAGTGCTACATTCCCCAGTTGAATTCATAAAATTCATTATATTAATACTCAAACTCTAATTGAAAAGAATTGATTTATCCAAATGCCCATACAAGTCTGTATTAAAGCTCATAGCAAGATGCACACGAATATAATTAATTGGGTACCACGACTATGCTTACTTTTCAAGTCAATTTTGTGTCAATCATCAAATCTACACAATTTTTGTGCCAGCCACAGTTATATGCCAACTACAATTTTGTGCCAGACACAAAAATTGAAACTATAATTGGCTAAACACTACCTAGTCGGGTTAAGATAATTATATCCAATGATTGGTTGCACCAAAACATTAACAAGGGAACAAAAATAGTAAAAGTCGTAAGGAAATGACCCAAACAGTGGCTTAAGAAAACTTTACCTCCTAACAATTGATGGTCGGCCAAAAATTCATCACATGCTACCTTGGCCTCCCAACCTTTTCGCCCGACCCAAATCAAACACAAACGTGAATATCAACTCACGTAAATAATTTTAAACAAAAGAAAAAAAAGAGAGGGGGGGATGAGCAACACACATTGAGCGCCGTCCATAAACATGGACCGGCCATGTGTTCAATCTGCAACGCTTATAAACATTGCAAATGCCGCTTGCATAGCTGACTACATTTAAATGTTACAAAATCTACCTATAACGTATGCAACACTTAATTGTTTTACTATTGACTTGTAACATTTGCAATGCATATAAACATTGTAAACTATTATTGTACATTGAGGCTTAGTGGACAACACTTTTAAGTGTTTCGGTTGTTACCAGCCACTTTTGAGACACTTATGCCACCTTCTAAGTGAATGTACTACACAGTCTATATGTTTGAAACTTATTTAACTTCCTAAAATTCGACTTATTAAGTGTGCCACACATCAATTTCAACTAACAACATATGATTCACAACATGTAACTAACATCGTGAGCCATATTTCTATAAAATTTAATTTATTATATATGACACACTATATACAATTAATATACGAGTGACCCATGAGTACAGTACCATAGCGTCTGGCCAGAAATATATTATTTTCATGTGGCTTCATACATATGTCCTGCTACATATGGTTGACAACTTCAATACCTAAGCATTTTCTTCCTCACTCTTTCATGACCATCCATCACCTCTTGTTGATAATGAAAGAGAGTGTAAGACCTACTCAATGCCTACCACTAGCATCAATTACTCACTTAAGCATGTCAACACTAGTTGCCATGTGCTCACTTGAACATGTCAAAATCTTGACATGAGGCCTAAATAAAAACATATTTATTTTAGTCTGCTTACTCATCAAGACTTGTTATTCATATCTATCCAAACATGACAAGTCATAGGTCAACTTGACCAGGCAAGTCATAACTCGACTCCAAACTAAGTAACATTTTTTTTACTAAAAATCATATGAGACATCAAAGATATCACAAATGGGGGGTATTCACTAGGGTATTGGTCTGGCAATCTACGACATGCGGTGTAGCTATTCAGATATTAGGGTAAATTGTCTGGAATATTCAGCGAGCTAAGTAGATGAATGATGGGCGTGTAATCATCCAGTCATCCTCAAACGAGTGGTGAACAGTTTTCTACATATTCTCCATCACCTCCACCACTACTTTACAACCACCACATCCTACGAGGTTAGAGTGAATGGTTACTTCTATACTATTATAAATAGATTTAACAATTTATCGGAAAACAGAGCATTCACAGCATATGAGTTACCATCTAAATTTCATAATAGTTTTCTCTCAGTCATATGCAAAGAATTCTTCATAGAAATTACATACCTATCACATCTCATAGAGCCTAGTACTCTGACCCCAACACTTCCTCTGCTTCCTCCATAAGACCGACCCTCCTCTTTCCTTTTTGACCAAATTTTGTTTGGAACGGTCATTTCTTGGTTTAAGCAAATTTTGTGTAATTTTGATCTCTCAATCTAAAAAGTACTTCTACAGTACAAATATTTTAAGGTTTAGAAGAATTCTCATCAGCTTACTCCATTGTTACCTTTTTACCCACAAACAGTTAGCTTCAGCGATGATAGGCACATTTTTGTGTCTGATTTGTTCCCAATTTGTATATTGTTAAAACTCAATTTTGTATTTATATTGTATATTTATTGTGTTTGTAGGTATTTTTGAAGAATAAAAAATTGCAGAGAAATAGGCTAAAAAGAGATGAAGACACCCAAAAGTGATAAAGGCACCCAAAGTGATAAAGGCGCCCAAGTGTTTGTTAAAGGCACCCACTTACTTCTCTTTAAAATTAAAAATAGAAATTAGGCGGGAAATAACTTTTCTCGTATGTGAAGATTTGATGAATTGATTTTGGGTTGTCTTCGACAATTAAGACAAGATTATACTCATTCCTTGTTAGTAGAGACGTATGGAGTCAAAACAGAATCAAAATCAAATAATTTTGGAAACAAAATCAAGTTGCATAAAGAAGGAAAAATTTGTTATTTATCGGGTTTGATTTTTGAGAGAAAGAAAATATTCTTTCTGGGTTATTGTCTCAGCAAGATTTAGAAAGTTTTTATTCTTGAGCAAAAGAAGGAAATAGAGTGGAAAAAAAACAGATTCAAGTCCGAGATATGATAATAATGACCGAGATACGATTCACAATATTTTGGAAAAGATAATAAAGATTTCGAGGAGTTAATAAGATTGTTGATGTTATAGTATAAATACATGTCGAGAGATAAGAGTTGGGGAGGATGGCTCTTCCAGATTCAAATAAAGAAAGAAATTAGAAATTCTAGGGTTCATTATACAAGAGGAGGAGGAAGAAGAAAACCCGGTTTTAAACTGTTGTTAAAAACCGTGGTCTTTTCTTCCATAATTAAAGGCTTCAGCGACGGTTTAATGAACAATTTTAGCGACAATTTTCCATTTTAATACACAAATTGACGGTGTTTTACTCAACTGCGCCATAAATGAGTTGTTGATTCATAAAACACTTTGTAAGCAATTTTTCGTTAATGAATAAAATGGTTAATTGGTTTTCTTCCACTGTTTTTCTCCATGAGTAGTTAAATTTTTTTCGAGGTAGAGGAGGAAACTATTTTTATGTGTATCTTTAATATTTAATTTCTTAGACATAATTTATACTCTCTATTTGTGTTTTTTAATGACAAATAATTTATTTTCTAAATATGCTTCGATTTAATTATTCTGGATAGTCTTTAGGCTATTGATCTTTTATAAGCGAAGGAAATTATATATTTGTGAGATGATGAAAGTCATATAAATAATTTAAAACGTTGTATTTCCAAAACATAAGATTGGGTTCAATAGTTTTTTGAGTAGTATGAAAGTATTATGTTTAGGTCATTAAGTTTGAAATTACCAATATTAGAAGTAGTGGAATCGGAAACCATAGACCTTTTTTTTCTGGTTTATTATTTTGTTTAGTTATCTTTAAATTAAATTCGTAAATTTTAACCATAATATTTTTAGAATATAATTTATATATTAATCAGAAATAATAACATCAATCAACATGGACAATCTCGTATTTGCCGCTTCTACTTTGTAGTCATCGCGCAGTTGTGACCATAGATTATTGGCCTATCAAGCAGTAGCCATGGTTTGGAAATGGTTAGAGAAACACTTACCAACTTCATCTTTTCCATTCATCCAAATATCATTATTATTCTGGATGGTTTCTTTCTTCTGATTATATTCTTAGTGGTTCTCTGAAAATAACTGGTATTTATATCACCTAACTTGACTGTTTGGTCTCTGCTATTAGTTTTCCAGAATTTTTCGTCAATATTTTCCCAATACATGACTTCTCTTCAAGCAGAATTTATAGCTTGTCTTATAGCATTTTTGAAGTAGCTTTTATAAATCCAATCTAATTTCTTTTTGCTTTCCTACATATCGGTCTTGATGTTGCCATAAACCTTATTGTTCCAGATTTTAATTTTGATTTTCACATCCTTGAGTTTTTAGCAATTATGAAAGAAAAAGATCCTTGCAGATTTGTTCCAACATTCAACTATGATTTTATTGGAGTCTTCATGGTCCAACCAAGGGCTAAAGGATTTGAAAGGAACATAACCATTATTCCAATTGGGGTTGGTACTGAGAAGAATATAGTGATGATCAGACCCAATGCCTAAAAGGTTATAAATGGTATAGTTTGGAAAGATAATCATCCAAGATTCAGAAACAAGACCTCTGTCCAATCTTTGTTCAGTAAGAAGAGCTCCAGTTCTTTTATTGGACCAAGTAAATTGGCACCTTGTAAACCCCAAGTCTGTGAGATCATCTCATTTATCTTATCTTGAAACAAATCTCCGATAACATGCCAAAAAATTATGAGAGGCAACCATAATTTTGATTCTTTTCCAAGTTTTAGTTTTTTTTTTTTTGCTAATCCATAAGAGTACCATAGTAGCCAGTATGAAGCCAATCAGGACCATCAACAAAGGGTATAATGACATTGATATGCTTATGAGAAAAATCAATCACCTTTACTGAGATATTGTATTTCCAAATCAGAAAAAACCCACCTGCTTTGCCAACAACCCCATTGAGTTAAACAAACCAAAATTCTTTAGTATCAACATCTTATAATTTTACTAATGGCAGTATATTTTAGATATGAAAAAGATGTCAGGATTTATCTTATTTAGCATTTTATTAATATATCTCTAGGTATCTTTCTGGCCAAGGCCTTGGCCCTTCAAAGAAAGGGTAGTAAAGAACTTCCAAAAGTAAGACACAAGGGTATCTAAAAATAGCTAGCCTATATTTCTTCCAAGAGTGTATAATAACAGGGAAAGATATCATACAATATTTAATAATAAAGGTTTGAGCAATAATTCAATATATAATTAGCTAAATGAGAGCAAAAGAACTAAAATTTATATATTACCTCAATGGAAGGTGTGTTTTTTTTCTAAGATATTGTTATCATTTTTGAACAGTTTCTCCATCATACCATCTCTAGGCAGATTTCCAATCAAACCTCTAGCAACAAAGGTACCCTTCTTATTTTTCTTTTGAATATCTGGTTCTTAATGAGAGGGAATATGCGTGAACCCAAAGACACTTGATGGTGGAATGAGGACATGTAAAAGGAGATCAAATATAAGAAGGAATAATACAAATGCTTGCAGTATCAAAGAAGTGAAGATAACATATTAAGGTATAAAACGACGTGAAAGAATGCAAAGAGAGCTGTGAGTGAAGCAAAGGATCATGCATATGAAGATTTGTACCAGAAGATAGGTACAAATGAGGGGATAAGAACGTTTATAGGATAGATAAACTCTGATATAGGAAGACGAGATACTTCAATCAAGTGAAATGCATCAAAGACGACAACGATCGAGCTTTAGTGAATGACGACGAGATAAAGAACATATGGAGAGAATACTTCTACATGATTTTCAATGGGAAGAATGATATTAACACGATCGAGCTTGAGGACTTATTCGATGACATCAACAAACGATTTGTTCAGAGAATTCAAAAGTCGTAGGTAAAAGAGGCGTTAAAAAGTATGAAGGTAAGAAAATCTATGGGGCATGATAGCATCCCTATTGAGATGTGTAGATTCCTTGGAGATGTAGGGATAACTTGGCTAACCAATTAATTCAATAGTATTTACCAATTAAACAAGATGCCATACGAGTGGATGAGAAGCGTGTTTGTGCCAATATACAAGAACAAAGGAGATAGTCAAAGTTATACAAATTACAGAAGAATTAAGCTCATGCACCATAGAATAAAGCTTTGGGAGAGAGTCCCT
The DNA here is from genome assembly GCA_023531435.1 of Papaver californicum. Classification (NCBI taxonomy): domain Eukaryota; kingdom Viridiplantae; phylum Streptophyta; class Magnoliopsida; order Ranunculales; family Papaveraceae; genus Papaver; species Papaver californicum. The sequence goes on along the minus strand of JAJJMC010014687.1, from coordinate 17,443,741 downwards.
GAGCACCGCTTAAGAAGGATGACAAGCGTGACAAATAACTAATTTGGTTTTATGCCTGGGAGGTCGACCACAAAGGCGATTTTCTTAACAAGATAACTTATGAAGAGATACCGAGAGCAGAAGAAAGATCTGCACATGGTATTCATTTACTTAGAAAAAGTGTATGACAAAGTACCGAGAAAGGTCATGTAGTGGGCTCTTGAGAAGAAATTTCCCACAAAGCACATTACCTTTGTCAAGGATATGTATGATGGTTGACCAGTGTTAGAGCATGCGATAGCGACACTAACGCCTTCCCTATTTGGATAAGTTTACACCAAGGGTTCACTCTGAGTCCTTACATTTTTTCCTTCTAATGGACTAAGTTACAAGGGACACTCAAGGGGAGATCCCTTGGTGTATGCTCTTTGCTGATGATGGGTGCTAATTGACACGAGTATGATTGGGGTTGATAGAAACTGGATTTGTGGACACAGACTCTAGCATCTAAGGGTTTAGATTTTATAGGATTATAAATGAGTATATGAGGTGCGTTTTCTGCGATGCTAGAGAGAAAGATGGAGATGTTACTTTTGCCGGACAATTAGTACCTTGAAAGGACATTTTTTGATATTTAGGATCAATATCGTAGAACGATGACGAGTTGATGAGGATATTGAGCATATAATTCAAGATGGATGCATGAAGTGGCGTTAGGGTAATGGAGTCTGATATGATAAAAATATCCCACAAAAGCTCAAAGGCAAGCTATATAGAACATCGATCAGACCTGCGATGTTCAATGGTGTCGAATTTCGGGATACTAAGACAAGACATCTACAAGATAAGTGTAGCAGAGATGTGTATGCTGTGGTGGAAGTATGAACATATTAGATATAACCGAATTAGAAATGATGATAATGCGATAATTGGACTCGGAGTTGCGCTGATTGAGGTGAAGCTTATTCAACACTGAACTAGATGGTTTGGACATCTCCAACAGTGACCTCCGGAGGCACTAGTGTGCGCTGGTATCATAAGTCGTGTTGTAAACACAAGAATAGGCAGAGGTCGACCAAGATTGACATGAGAGGAAGTAGTGAAAAAAGTTTTAAAGGAATGAAATGTGTCAGAGAATTAGCTTCAGACAGAAACACATAAAAGTTAGCGATCCACGTACCAGAACCATGACTTAAAGAGGTTGGTTAAGATTTATTTAAGAGTAGCATTAGCGGCTAGGACTCGGTTTAGCGGCCTGGGATCAAGGGCTTAGAGCTTAGGACGAGCTATATGATATATTTTATTAGTTGGGTTATTTCGAGCAATGTTCGTAGCATTACTGTATTTTTTTTTTTTTTTTTTCTGCTTTTGGTTTTGTTAACTTCAACACGAGTTTCATTTCTTGCCTACCCCTATTTGTTTGGAGCTAAAGGTTTGGTTGTTGTTGTTGTTGTAATATTTGGTTCTTGAGGATGTTGTGGTTTTTTTTAGAGTCTAAGCCCACCTTGTTGAGTGTCTATCTTCCTTTTACTCCTCTTCTATGCAACACATATGCGTTTAAAATGGTCATGTATCCAAAAAAGACTCGCGTCCGACAATTGGACGCATACGTCCCCGCGCCAGACACATCGGTGACATCAGTTACATACGCCACACACTATTTTATTATGAATGTGTACTTATAATGCCTGAAATTATTGTATAAATATTATTTCATTGGTGTGTATATATGCTTACTCTTACACAAATTTATTATTTATTAACATTGTTGAGAAATTATATTCATAATATATATAATTTGGTGGGAAATTCACTGATTTAGTAACGCATCTGATTCCTAGTTTTTAAAGAATTTATTCGTGTTTCTATTCGGGTCGCGCCGTATCCGCACCAGTCCTATCGTTCTCCTCTTGGCTTGTATTTTTTTTTCTTATTGAAGGTATTTAATCACGTCCTTTTATACTTTTTCATATCCTGTGTATATCAATACAAGGTGTGTTATGCCCGTATGGAGCACGGTCTAGTATCATAATATGTATTGCTTTATGGTTTTGAATCACAAGGATAACCTCTTGTTTTAGGATGAAAAAAAATGTAAGATAAAATCGTACTTTCAAGTAGGTTCGAGAGACAAAGCTCGAACAGGACGAGCCTAAACCAAGAAATGCCCGTTCATATCCTGCTTCGATCACAAAGGTGGAGAAGATTGGGTAAGTCTTAGGGGAAGCAAAGAAGGTTGAAAATCTTAGTATGATTAGTAACTTCAATGTGTGATGAAGAATGGATTATTTCTGGGATGAATCGCTAATTATGTATATCTTAGTTTCTTTTTTCTTTGTTATCCTGTTCTGTTTCGAATAGATGAAACCATCTATTTATAGTTCAAAGGAGACACATTGATTTCTCATAGGTGTTGGAAGTTACAGAAGAAGTGGAAGAGTAACGATTGTGGAGTTTGTAGTGGAGTCATGTCCGAAAAGCAAGAAAGACTTGTAGGACCACTACTCATCATTCATTCAACTATCTTGTAACTGTCCCACTATTTTTTACATTCATGTTCGTGGATATGGCCACAATGCACGATTTCCCTAGACTGCTAGACCAATACCCCAATGATAATCCCCCCATGCGTTGTATTTGATATCTCATAAAATGATAGTGGAATCGTGAGCCACTATTGTTTTGATTAGGTCAAGTCAAGTAAAATGACTTGCTAAGTAAGTGAGGCAAGTTGTCCAAATTACTGAATTGAATCAGACTAATCACTGTCAAGTCTGGTAAATTTAGTGGCCATATGCTAACTTAGGAATAAGATGACATAACTTTAATGTCAAAAGCTTAGAAGTGACTTGGCATAAATCTAGAAGATGTTTGAGGCCAAAATTGTAAAGAGATCCTCAAGCAAGAAGGCTTATTAGATAATCATACAAGATTAGGCCAGTCAAAAGAATGGCGTATTTCTAAGAGAAGCAACTAGCAAAGGCAACACTAACTTCTTAGCGCAAATGGTAATATGCTAGCTCTTTTAGGGACAAAACCTAATGTGCTAGCGTTTAAGGAGCAAGGCTAATATGCTATCTTCTAGCAAGCTCCAATTATTATAGGGCGAGGAAGCTAGCGCCAAGGACGTTTGAAGTTAGCACTTCTCAAGGAAACCAGCTAGGTCTAGGAAGCTAACTAATACAAAGAACCGAGAAATGTCATGTGGTGGTCTCTTGAGAAGAAATTTCCCACAAAGCACGTTACCCTTATCAAGGATATGTATGATGGTGTTGTGACCAGTGTTAGAGCATGTGATAGCGAGACTAGCGCCTTCCCTATTTGGATAGGTTTACACCATCTGAGTCTTTACATTTTTGCCTTCTTATGGACTAAGTTACAAGGGACACTCAAGGGGAGATCCCTTGGTGTATGCTCTTTGCTGATGATGGGTGCTAATTGACACGAGTATGATATGGGTTGATAGAAACTGGATTTATAGACACAAACTCTAACATCTAAGGGTTTAGATTTAATAGGATTAAAAATGATTATATGAGGTGTGTTTTGAGCGATGCTAGAGAGAAAGATGAAGATGTTACTTTTGCCGAACAATTAGTACCTTGAAAGGACATTTTTTGATATTTAGGATCGATATCGTAAAGCGGTAGCGAGTTGATGAGGATGTTGGGCATATAATTCAAGCTGTATGCATGAAGTGGCGTCAGGGTACTGGAGTCTGATGTGATAAAAACATCCCACAAAAACTGAAAGTCAAGCTATATAGAATAACGATCAGACTTGCGATGTTCAATGGTGCCGAATTTTGGGCTACTAAGACAACATATCTAGAAGATAAGTGTAGCAGAGATGTGTATGCTGCGGTGGAAGTATGGACATATTAGACATAACAAAAATAGAAATGATGATACAGACGTTTGGACTTGGAGTTGCGCTGATTGAGGAGAAGTTTATTCAACACTGACTGGGATAGTTTGGAAATCTCCAACAGTGACCTCCAGAGGCACCAATGTGCACTGGTATCATAAGTCATGCTGTAAACAGAAAAAGAGGCAGAGGTCGACCAAGATTGACATGAGAGGAAGTAGTGAAAAAAGACTTAAAGGAATGGAATGTGTCAGAGAATTAGCTTCAGACAAAAACACATAGAAGTTAGCGATCCACGTACCAGAACCATGAATTAAAGAGGTTGGTTAAGATTTATTTAAGAGTAACATTAGCGGCTAGGACTCGGTTTAGCGGCCTGGGATCAAGGGCTTAGAGCTTAGGATGACCCATATGATATAATTTATTAGTTGGGCTATTCCGAGCAATGTTCGTAGCATTATTGTATTTTTACTGGTTTTTTTTTCTGCTTTTGGTTTTGGTAACTTCAACACGAGTTTCGTTTCCTTTCCTACCCCAATTTTTTTGGGTCTAAAGTTTGGTTGTTATTGTTGTTGTAATATTTGGTTCTTGAGGATGCTGTGTTTTTTTTTAAAGTCTAAGCCCACCTTGCTGAGTGTCTATCTTCCTTTTACTCCTCATCTATGCAGCACATATACGCTTAAAATGGTCATGTATCCACATAAGACTCGTGTCCGACAATTGGACGCGTACGTCCCCGCGCTAGACACATCGGTGACATCAGTTACATACGTCACACACTATTTTATTATGAATGTATACTTATAATGCCTGAAATTATTGTATAAATATTATTTCATTGGTGTGTGTATATGCTTACTCTTACACAAATTTATTATTTATTAACATTGTTGAGAAATTATATTCATAATATATATAATATGGTGGGAAATATCACTGATTTAGTAACGCATCGATTCCTAGTTTTTAAAGAATTTATTCATGTAGTCGCCTAGGGGTTTAAAGGCTTATTACATATGCTAAATGTAGCCGCGATTCCTGCGAAAGTGAGTTAGGATTTTATTTCTAGATTAGATTTGCTCGAGGACTAGCAAATAGTAAGTATGGAGGTATTTGATAGACACATTTTTGTGTCGAAATTGCGCTCGATTTTCTATTTTGATAGTGTTCAATTTTGTACTTTTTATGTTTTTTTGTGTTTTTGTAGGTATTTTCGAGAAATGAATAATTTGGAAAAAATTGGATCAAAAAGTTGTTAAAGGAACCCACCAAAATTGATAAAGGTACCCAGAAAATGGATAGGGGCACCTCCCTTTTGAATTTCAAATTCCGATTTTGGCGGGAAACTTATTTGTTACGTGAAGAAACTTCTGTTGATTCTGGCAACCGTGTTTTTAGAGATTATTGGGTAAATCTGAGTTACCCAAGTGAAGAATTAATCAACCCAAGTTCAACACACGTCAAATAGGGAATTTTAGCCGGAAAAAAATGGTTGGCAGAAGTGAATTTGGACGGAAAACCGAGTTCCTCCCTGTTTCGGTTTCACACGTAATTAGAGGATGATTTGAACGTGTTTTATGACTCCTTATCAACTTAGAAGACTTCCTAGGGTTTAATAACCCTATATACATCAAAGAGAAGGAAGGAAATCGGAGAGAGGAGCTGCCAGAAAAGAGAAAAAAGAAAACAGGAAAACTGTTGTTGCTGCAAAGAAGAAGACGCTGAAGAACATAAGACTGTCGCTGAACTGTCATTCTTTATGTTGCTGTTTCATTCGTATCTTCAGCTGCTAAGGCAGTTTTATTTCTAATGCGGTATCGGTCCGTTCTTCTTTCATGTTTCCTTTTATTTCTTTTGTAACACTGAGATCATTCCACTGTAACGTTTATATACGTCTCAAAACGTCTGTGTTACTCGTTTTTCACCATTGTAAGCACCTTTTGAGCAATGAAAGTCTATTTTGAGTGTGTTTCCATTATAATGAGCTAATCACCATCACTGGGGCGACGTAGGAAGCCGTTCATCTAATAATTGTGGTAACTTCTATTTTAATTACATTTATTCTACAATTCTTTTATTATTAATTGCATGAATTAAAATTGAAAAAATGGTTTTTCTCAAATAATTGTGTTTTCTTCTGATGGGTCATACTTGGTTTTTAAACTCTTCATGTCTCATGCTCTTGATTAACAATTATTCTTTCAAAAACCTATCTTTGGCATATTTAGATTAAATTGAATATAAGAATGTTAGATATTATCACTGAAGTATTGGTTAATGGTGGAATCTTAAGCCCTAGTTTTTCTTCATCCATTTTAAAATCAAATTGTTTTAATTCTCTTTATTTTCTGTTATTAAAAATTAGGTCTAGAAATTATATCTTCATAAGTCCGAGAATCGAACCTATTTTACCACTATTAAAAACTACATCAATTTTTGGCGCCGCCGACGCGGATTTGTTATTAGGTTTAAAGTCTTAGATTTATTTTTATTATTTATTTTTATTTTTATTATTTTACTTTGTTCTATTTTACGGTTCTTTTGGTATTTATCTTTTTGCTACATGTTTTGGATTTTGGATCGAAAAGAAAGTGAGCCAAAGACTTGGAATTAAAGCTAAAGACTTGGAGTTAAAGTTAAAGCTTAAAGAACGAAAAAGAAGACGGAGATTTTTCTTAATTAGATTTTATTTTATTTTAGATTTTATTTGTTTTTGTTTTTTAGAAAAGTGTATTAGGATTTTAATTGTTTCTGTAATTTTTTTTTTTTTTTGGACACTTCTTTTTGGACTTTGTTTTGGACATTTGGACACTTTATTTATTTTTAAACCCTACGGAAGGGTATTATTAAATATAAACTGCTACAGGGAAGGACGACAATTACGATATTGTCTCGGCCCCTCGGGTTCGCACACTGACACAGGAGTCGGTGTCCCGAGTCGACTACAACTGATTCATCCCCCTTTTGGTACGGGAGGTAAGAATCGTTCAACCCACGAATCCCATGCAAGTGGGTTTACTGTATTCCTTCGTATGCATATGTGTTGAGGAATTTAATACGGTTTTACTTTTCTAGTAAAGGGCAAGAACTGGCCATACAAGATAAGGACTCAGATTTCATCACCGTTTCCTTCTTGCCCGCTTTAGGAACACGTTACCAAGCGCGAACCTAAACCTTAAAATTTTAACTAGAAAGAGACCGATAGGGTAACGAGCTTATAGGAAACTCGTTCAAAAGGACTGTATTGGTTACTTTGTTAGCCGAACTCGAAGTTCAAGAAGATTATTTTAAGTTGATTAGAGCCGCCTTGTAACCCATGGAAAAGTGCCAAAGAGACAGGGTTATCAAAGCTCCTTAGAGATTATCCTGTTTCTCTTCGACTTAATCTAATTCGGATTGTTCTAAGAGGTTTGCTAAAATTGTAACTAGTTTCCTTTTGAAAGAATAGAAGCTGGTCTAGAAACAATCTAAGTGGAGCCATCATGCTTTTTGTTTGCTAGATTTAATAGGCTTGATTTGGTTGAGTCAGCCTTGCTTGTGATTGTTAGAATTTCTTTCCAATTAGGATTTACTTTTTTAGTTTTTTTTCTTAGTGTATGCCAAGACCGCTTGAAGTCATCACTGAGCGGACTTGGAAAAGAGATACTCTAGGTCGTTTGATTAGTGAGAAACCTAGTAGTTCTATCCCTGGAAACGAGGACCTCGAAGACTCTTCTTTTGAGGGACCTATTTTTGAAAATTTCAATTTTGAGAACTTGACACTGTATGAAGAAGTTACTTCTAGTCCTTTGATAGCGCCATCAATGACAACTTTAAAAGCTTTGTTGAACCCGACTAGGACTTCTCGTCCATCATGTATAAAGTTAGCTGAAACTGAAGCAAACTATGAGTTGAAACCTGGGACCATACAGATGCTCCCAATCTTCTTAGGGAAAGAAAATGAAAACCCCTATTTCCATGTTAGGGATTTTGAGAAAATATGTAGTACCATCAGGATCAAGGACCTAGATGATGAATCATTCAAACTTAGACTTTTTCCTTTTTGCACTAAGAAACAAAGCCAAATCTTCGCTATATAGTTTGACTTCCGAGTCAATTGAAACCTATGAACAACTTACATCTGCCTTTTTCCAGAAGTTTTTCCCTAAGCACAAAACATCATCTATTAGGCAACAGATTTGCGCATTTGCTCAACAAGAGGGAGATTCTTTATATAGGTATTTAGAAAGGTTCAATGACTTATTATCTTAATGTCCTCATCATGGTTTAGAAAAAGTAAGGCTAGTTCAAATCTTTTACGAGGGTTTAGATTATTCGACAACAACCATGGTTGAGTCTTTATGCACATGTGGGTTTGAAAATAAATCTGTCGATGGTGCGATGACATTTTTGAATGAAATCGCCGAGAAAATCCAACAGTGGGAAAATAGTAGGGAGCCCCAGAAAACAATTCTTCTAAGTAGAGGAAATGTCAATAGGGTAGAAGGATCTTATGAATCAGATGCCAAAATAGCGGTTATATATAAAAGGTTAGAAGCTTTAGAACTGATTCAATCTAGTTGTGGACTTGAGCCCAAGCTCTTTTTGGAAGGATAGACTGTAGAAGAGCAAGCCTATGCTCTTTATAATAACACTAGATTTGATAATCATCAAAAGTTTGACCCTTATTCAGAAACCTATAACCCTGGTTGGAGAAACCATCCTAACCTTTCTTGGTCTAAGGGCCAGAGTCAAGGTCAATCTAGTAATTCTAAGGTTCCCCCAGGTTTTGGTTATACTAAGAATCATTCAGGTCCGACACAATTTCAGAATCCGATAGATAAGACGATCATGAGTTTAGTAGAGTCTGTTGCTTCATTAACTCAAAACACTAAAGATTTTCAGCAGTTTGTCAACCAAAGTTTACGAGAAAATCAAAAGACAGGCTAACAGTCAGGCTATTTCCAATTTAGAAACCCAGGTTGGTCAAATCGTCGAGTCTTTGAGAGAAAGAGAAAAATGCAAGTTCCCTAGTCAACCACACCCCAACCCTAGAGGATTTCATGAAATATCTTCTGGTGAGAAATCATCAAATCATGTAAATGCAATTAGAACCTTTAGGAATGGAATAGTGGTAGATAACAAGGTAACCATGCCTGATAGTGAACATACTGTAGTTCATCCTTCTGAGCCATCAACTGTTGAGACTGATAAAGTCTCTAATGAGCCCGATGTAGCTCATCATAAGCCAGATTTTGTTCCCAGAGCCCCATTCCCACAACTATTAGCACCAATTAAGAAGGAATCCAAATTTAATGACATAATGGAGGTTTTTAAGCAAGTCACGATAAACCTTCCATTATTAGACGCAATTAGGTAGATTCCTACTTATGCCAAGTTCCTTAAGGACATGTGTACGCGAAAGCGAAAGCTTAGTGTACAAAAGAAAACCTTTTTATCTAGTCATGTGAGTTCAATTATTCAGAACAATGTAACCCCTAAGTACAAAGACCCAGGGTCCCCGACCATTTCTTGCACAATAGGTAAATACCGTGTTGAGAAAGCGTTACTTGACTTAAGAGCCAGTGTGAACTTACTTCCGTACCATGTGTACCTGCATTTAGGACTTGGTGATTTGAAACCTACTCAGATGACATTGCAGTTAGCTGATAGGTCTGTGAAAATTCCCCGTGGTGTCATAGAGGATGTTCTTATTGAGGTCGATAGGTTTACTTATCCAGTAGATTTTGTTTCCTTGATACCCAACCTGTCCCTGACCCAGAGAATCAGATACATGTGATATTAGGTCGCCCGTTTTTAGCGACATCCAATGCGATCATTAACTGTCGAAATTGTATTATGAACTTATCTTTTGGTAATATGACTGTTGAGCTGAATATTTTCAACATTAGTAAGCAACCACCTGAGCTAGATGACACGTGCACTGAAGAGGTGAACATGATAGGAACACTAGTTCAGGAGTCATTACCAGACACTTTGTTAGAATATCCATTAAAGAACTGCCTATCCCACTTTGGGTTTGATTTTGATGATGATAATGTAATCAATGAGGTGAATGCTTTGTTAGATTCAGCCCCTTTGTTAGACACTAAAAATGGATGGAAACCTAAGTTTGAACAACTACCAGTTTCTAAGTCTACCCTAATTCCTTCTTTAGAAGAGCCTCCTAATTTGGACCTTAAACAACTACCAGATACTCTGAAATATGTGTATTTAGGCCCATCTGAGACTTTGCCTGTGATTGTAGCATCCGACTTGGATAGTAACCAGGAAAGTAGGCTAGTGACCGTGCTTCAAGATAATAAGGAAGATTTAGGGTGGACCATAACAGACATTAAGGGAATGGTTCCTACTGTATGTATGCATCAGATTCATTTAGAGGATGATACAAAACCGTCTAGGAGATGCAACGTCGACTTAAGCCTATTATGAAAGAAGTAGTTCGAACTGAAGTGCTTACATTGTTAGATGCGGGTATTATTTACCCAATTTCAGACAGTAAGTGGGTAAGCCCTGTTCAGGTTGTCCCCAAGAAATCAGGTATCACTGTAGTTCAGAATGATAACAATGAATTAATCCCAACCCGAGTGACCATGGGGTGGCGTGTTTGTATTGGCTATAGAAAATTGAACAAGGTCACAAAGAAGGATCACTTTCCCCTTCCTTTCATCGACCAAATGCTAGAGAGATTAGATGGACATAGCCATTATTGCTTGCTAGATGGTTTTTCTGGTTATAATCAGATTGTTATTGCCCCAGAAGACCAAGATAAAACTACCTTTACCTGTCCCTTTGGTACCTTTGCGTACAGACGCATTCCTTTCAAGTTGTGTAATGCACCTGCTACTTTTTAGCGTTGTATGATGAGCATATTTTCTGACATGGTAGAACGGTTTTTAGAGGTCTTTATGAATGATTTTTCGTTATTTGGGTCATCTTTTGATGAATGCTTGCATCATTTGACATTAGTGTTGACTAGGTTTAAGGAGAGAAATTTAATGCTTAATTGGGAAAAATGCTATTTCATGGTTCGATCAGGAATTATTTTAGGGCATATCGTATCTTCTAAGGTATAGAGGTAGACAAAGCCAAAGTTGACCTTATTAAGACTTTACAGGTTCCCAAAACTGTACGAGATGTTAGGTCATTCTTAGGGCACGCAGGCTTTTATCGTCGATTCATTAAGGATTTTAGCTTGATTTCTAGACCTCTTTGCGATTTTCTTACAAAAGATGTTAAGTTTGTCTTTGATGATGCTTGTTTAGAGGCTTTCTAGAAGCTTAAGAATTTACTCACTATCGCCCCCATAGTTCAGGCTCCTAAGTGGAACCTACCCTTCGAGATAATGTGTGATGCTTTAGATTATGCTATTGGTGTCGTATTAGGTCAGCGAGAAAACAAATTACTTCATGTGATTTACTATGCTAGCAAAACTTTGAATGATGCCCAACTGAACTACACCACCACAGAGAAGGAACTATTATCCATTGTTTTTGCCTTAGACAAGTTTAGATCCTATCTCTTAGGTTCTAAGGTTATAGTCCTTACTGATCATTCTGCTTTGAAGTACCTTCTGTCTAAGAAGGATGCTAAACCTAGATTGATTAGATGGATCCTTTTTCTGCAAGAATTCTCTCTAGAAATTAGAGACAAAAAGGGTGCAGAAAATGTAGTAGCATACCACTTGTCTAGACTCGTTGTGGAGTCCCCTGATGATTCTTCTCCCGTGAGAGATAGTTTTCCTGATGAACAACTATTCCTTGTTTCCCAATCACCTTGGTTCTCAAATATAGTGAATTATCTTGTTACTGGTCGAATGCCTCAACACTGGGGTAAACAAGATCGTTCTAGGTTTTTAGCCGAGGTGAAATATTTCTTTTGGGACGATCCTTATTTGTTTAAGTATTGTCCAGACCAGATTATTAGGAGATGTATACCTGAGAGTGACTAGTCCATTATTTTTTCCTTTTGTCATGATCACGCTTGTGGAGGTCACTTTAGTGCTAAGAAGACTGCTGTTAAGATATTGCAGTGTGGATTCTATTGGCCGTCATTGTTTAAAGACTCCCACAGTTATTGTGTTGCTTGTGAGCGATGCCAGAAGTTAGGAACCATTTCTCGTAGAAATATGATGCCTTTGAACCCTATTTTAGTTATTGAGGTCTTTGATGTGTGGGGCATTGATTTTATGGGTTATTTTCCTATTCTTTTTGTTATTTTTACATCCTTGTCGTCGTAGACTATGTGTCTAAGTGGGTAGAGGCGGTTGCGTGTAAAACAAACGACCACAAGGTTGTGGTCCAGTTTTTGAATGATAACATATTTGCACGTTTTGGTACACTGCGAGCTATAATTAGTGATGGAGGGTCACACTTTTGTAATCGACCGTTTAAGATTTTAATGAAAAAATATGGTATTACCCACAAAGTGGCTACCCCATATCACCCACAGATTAGTGGTCAAGTAGAGGTTTCCAACAGGGAGATAAAACGTATTCTAGCGAAAACAGTTAATCCTAATAGGAAAGACTGGTCGTTGAAGCTTACTGATGCTTTATGGGCTTACCGTACCGCGTTTAATTCCCCCATTGGAATGTCACCCTATCGTCTAGTTTTTGGCAAGGCATGTCACCTGCCCGTCGAGTTAGAACATAGAGCATATTGGGCTTTAAAGCAGTTTAATTTTCACTTGACAAAGCAGGAGCTCACAGGAAGCTCCAGCTCAATGAGTTGGAAGAGATTCAGAAAGATGCATATGATAGTGCTAGGGAGTATAAGAAAAAAATGAAACTTGTGCATGATAGAAATATTTTAAGAAAGTCATTTTCTCCAGGTCAAAAAGTTCTTATGTATGATACTCGTTTGCATCTATTCCCCGGGAAGTTACGCTCTCGGTGGACCGGTCCTTTTATTGTTCGCACTATCTTTCCTCATGGTTCTATTGAGATTGAGACTCAAGATGGTAGAAATCCTTTTGTTGTTCGCACTATCTTTTCCTACAGGTGCTGTTGAGGAGGTCCCTCTGGAGGACCCTGCTTACTCTGATTGATCATCAGGGTTGTTTTTGTATATTAATAGCTTTTTGTAGGTTGTTAGGTTTTTATCTTTTTATTTTATTCTCCATAGAAGGATTGCTACGCTTCACTCAGGTACTATCTTTCTGACTTACCTCTTTGTTCCTCTTTCTACTTATCTATTGGTACTGCTCTTTATTTTGAAACATTGAGGACACTGTTTGATTTAAGTTTGGGGGTAAGGGAGAAACTTTTTAGTGCAACAAAAAAAACTCCAAAATTTAGAAGCTTGTGAACACTTCAGGGTGACACTAACCATTCTAGGTAGATGGAAACTTAGCTTTTTTTCTATAGGAATTGGTGTGCCCAGTTAAATGATCTATTCATAAAAGGACAGAGTTCAGGTGTTAGAAATAACATGATATTCATCACCACATCTCGGAGTCTATCTCGACGATATCACTTTCTGTTTTTACTTTTGTATTTTTGTGTTTCTCTAAGTGATTTGGTGGGGCCCAGTATCAAATTTTTATCGCCGTCAAGATAAAATAGAGTGTTTTCCATGTCTCCTTCGCCTAAGCAAGCGTGGAACGCAGAATCCATGTGAATTATCATGTAGTAAGAACCATGCGCTTGGATTCAATATGATCCAATCATGTTGTCAATACATTTATTGTTTTATTTTCAATAAGTCGATCGCTAGAACCCGTGTATATATCAGTTGAATCGATATTAATATTAGACTTAAGACCAGTGGGTGCACATCTCAATTCATTAGGTTTCATCTTGACACTGACCTTCAGACAGATATGGGCAACACCGTTCACCTTAGTCAACACGTGCAACCTTCATATTTTCCATGTCCATCTTCTAAATCTTTTCATGTGATTGAACTGTGAAAGATTCTGAGTCTTCTGGTTGAACGATTATCTGAGTAGAGTTCTGTTGTCTTATATATGAATTTTAGTATGCTTGAGTAAACACTCGTGTACAACAATTGGACTCATATAGGGTAATGATTCCCATAGACGAAGAATTGAGTAAGCCAACTAAATAGCTTGTTTAGTGTCTATCCTTAATCGTTCATGAGTCGCTAAAATCTGGAGTAAAGGTTTTGTGGGTATACCTCTTGTAAACCCTCACGAGACAAAACTCGTCCACTAGGGACACCTAGGGATTTAAAAGCTTATTACATATGCTAAATATAGTCGCGATTCCTGCAAAAGTGAGTTAGGATTTTATTTCTAGATTAGATTTGCTCGAGGACTAGCAAATAGTAAGTTTGGGGGTATTTGATAGACACATTTTGTGTCGAAATTGCGCTCGATTTTCTATTTTGATAGTGTTCAATTTTATAATTTTTATGGTTTTTTTATGTTTTTGTAGGTATTTTCGAGAAATGAATAATTTGGAAAAAATTGGATCAAAAAGTTGTTAAAGGAACCCACCAAAATTGATAAAGGTACCCAGAAAATGGATAGGGGCACCTCCCTTTTGAATTTCAAATTCCGATTTTGGCGGGAAACTTATTTGTTACGTGAAGAAACTTCTGTTGATTCTGGCAACCATGTTTTTAGAGATTATTGGGTAAATCTGAGTTACCCAAGTGAAGAATTAATCAACCCAAGTTCAACACACGTCAAATAGGGAATTTTAGCCGGAAAAAAATGGTTGGCAGAAGTGAATTTGGACGGAAAACCGAGTTCCTCCCTGTTTCGGTTTCACACGTAATTAGAGGATAATTTGAACGTATTTTATGATTCCTTATCAGCTTAGAAGACTTCTTAGGGTATAATAACCCTATGTATATCAAAGAAAAGGGAGGAAATCGGAGAGAGGAGCCGCCCGAAAAGAGAAAAAAGCAAACAGGAAAACTGCTGCTGCTGCGAAGAAGAAGATGCTGAAGAACATAAGATTGTCGCTGAACTGTCATTCTTTCTGTCGCTTTTTCAGTCGTATCTTCAGCTGCTAAGGCAGTTTTATTTCTACTGCGGCATCTGTCCATTCTTCTTTCCTGTTTCCTTCTATTTCTTTTGTAACAATGAGATCACTTCACTGTAACGTTTATATACGTCTCAAAACTTCTGTGTTACTCCTTTTTCACCATTGTAAGCACCCTTGAGCAATGAAAGTCTATTTTGAGTGTGTTTCCATTACAATGAGCTAATCACCATCACTGGGGCGACGGAGGAAGCCGTTCATCCAATAATTGTGGTAACTTCTATTTTAATTACATTTATTCTACAATTCTTTTATTATTAATTGCTTGAATTAAAATTGAAAAAATGGTTTTTCCTCAAATAATTGTGTTTTCTTCTGATGGGTCATACTTGGTTTTTAAACTTTTGATGTCTCATGCTCTTGATTAACAATTATTCTTTCAAAAACCTATCTTTGACATATTTAGATTAAATCGAATATAAGAATTGTTAGATGTTATCACTGAAGTATTGGTTAATGGTGGAATCTTAAGCCATAGTTTTTCTTCATCCATTTTAAAATCAAATTGTTTTAATTCTCTTTATTTTCTGTTATTAGAAATTAGGTCTAGAAATTAAATCTTCACAAGTCCGAGAATCGAACCTATTTTACCATTATTAAAAACTACATCACCGCATTAGTGCTATCGTTCTCCTTTTGGATTGCATTTTTTTCTTATTGAAGGTATTTAATCACGTCCTTTTCTACTTTTTCATATCCTGCATATATAAATACAAGGTATGTTATGGCCGTATGAAGTACAATCTAGTATCATAATATGTATTGCTTTATGGTTTTTGTATCACAAGGATAACCTCTTGTTTTAGGGTGAAAATAATTATGCGGTAAAATCGTACTTTCAAGTAGGTTCAAGAGATCAAGCTCGAACAGGACGAGCCTAAACCAAGAAATGCCCATTCACATCCTGCTTCGATCATAAAGGTGGAGAAGATTGAGTAAGTATTAGTGGAGGGAAGCAAAGAAGGTTGAGAAATCTCAGTGTGATGAGTAATTTCAATGTGTAATGAAGAATGGATTATCCCTGAGATGAATCGCTAATTTTGTATAGCTTAGTTTCTTTTATCCTTGTTGTCCTGTCTTGTTTCAAATAAATTAAACCATCAATTTATAGTTCAAAGGAGATACACTGATTTCTCATAGATGTTGGAATTTACAGAAGAAGTGGAGGAGTAACGATTGTGGAGATTGTAGTGGAGTTATGTCCGAAAAGCAAGAAAGACTTGTATGACCACTACCCCTCATTCTCTCAACTATCTTGTAACTGTCCTGCTACTTTTTATCTTTTTGTTCGTGGATGTGTTGACACAATACACGACCGTAGACTGCCAGACTAATAAACCCAATGAGAATCCCCCATGTGTTGTATTTGATATCTCATAGAATGATAGTGGAATAGTGAGTCACTATTGTTTTGATTAGGTCAAGTCAAGTAAAATTACTTGCTAAGTAAGTGAGTGATAGGATTTTAGATTACCCTATATAAATAACCGCAATCGCACAGTGTCTAACTAGTAGACAACGGTAAATACGGGTCGAACCCACAAGGAGCGGGGACAATACTGCAATTAATATCTCAATAACCTAATCAAGAATAATATTTTTGGAATTTTAGATTTATGAATAAAATAATAAAACAAACTAAACTAATAAAAAATAAATCAAATGGGAGAAATAGTAACCAGGGTTCTCAGTATCCACCACTATTTATATTTAATTACTGAAGTGAAACATAACTCCTGAATATTTAGAGTCGCAAATATCACTGGGACGCCCTAGGCATGGTGCATCAAAAGTTCTAAGTGGCCTTAGCGGACGAGTTTTGTCTCGTGAGGGTTTATAAGAGGTTTACCCACAAAACCTGTACTCCGAATTTCTAGCTGCCTGTGAACGATTGAGGATAGACACAAAACAAGCTATTTAGTTGTCGTACTAATTTCTTCGAATATAAGAATCATTACCCTGTATGAATCCAATTGATGTACACGAGTTTGTACTCAACGTACTAAAATTCATATAAGGATGCAAACTCTACTCAAATAATCATTGAACATCCAAAACTGGATAAAAATTCACATTGCTCGAAATCAATAAAATTCAAACACAGGGATAAATTATAAAATGGATATAGAAGTGATGAATGGTGCATATGTTGACTAAGGTGAACGGTGTTTACCAAAATATTAGTATGGCTCGGATGCTCCTATTTTTATTATTATTTATATACATTTTTTTTCTTTTTTTTTACTTTTTTTTATGACTACATGATTAGATCTTTTGAATCTAAGCGCATGTTCCTTTTCAGCATATTACATGATAGTTCCCATGGATCATGCGTTCCACGCTTGCTTAGGCGACGGAGACAGGGATAACACACACATATTGCTATCAAAGTGTCAATTTTTTTTCATTTTTTTTTTCAACAAAATTAAAATTCTAATGCATCCGAGCTACGACCTTATGACAATACTAGGGCCCCACCAAATCACTTAGAGAAACATAAAATTATAAAAATAAAATAAAATAGAAAGTGATATGATTATGATGATTCCGAGATATGCTTGTTCAATGATTATCATGTTATTTCTAACACCTGAGTGCATCCAGATATGAATAGACCATTTAGATGGGCACACCAATTCCTATAGATAATAGTTGTGTTTCCATCTACCTAGAATGGTTAGTGTCATCCTGAATAATTCACAAGTTTCTAAATTTCGGAGTTTCTTTATTGGCATCAATTTTCAGAAACTCTACCCCCAAACCTAAATTTAATGTTGTCCTCAATGTTTCAAACCGTGCAACCTAAAATGGTATGTAATAAATGTAAATAAGAGAAACAAATGTAAATGAAAGAGAAGGGATTGGAACGTCTCACCTGATTGACGCAAGAAAAACAGTATTCTCTGTAACACACATCAAACGATAGTAATAACAAAGAACACCAAAAATAAAAATAAACAAAAAACCTAAAAGAAAATAAAAATCTACCTACTGGATATCTACATAAAGAATCCCCATACACTAATAACCTGAAAATTTGGGGATCAACCCAAAATATAATATATACAATTGAAAGTTTCACAATTATATTATGGCGACACGGAGACACTGAAACTATCAAAAATAAGGGATTACCCCCAAACCAAGTTTTTACAACACTTGGAAGTGCATAAAGAACATAATATGGGGATAAAATTGGGATTGGGGAAATATTAATCGGTTCATGCACAATGTCAGGAACAGGAAAGTCCTCTGGGTATTTGGATGCAAAGTGATCTAACAAAACTTGAGAAGCACACAATTGTAACCCTATATTAGGTAACTTTTGGAAGTCTAGGGGTCTAGAAACAACCTCTAAGTCGGGTGAATGATCTTGTGAGATAGATTTATCTATGGAATTAGGCAAATCATCTACACAATCATCCACATGGTCATCTATATGTTCTGTATAGAACAAAGAGTCACTACAAGACTGATCATCATCATCAAATAATTTTTGGCATTCCAGAACTCTCAATCTTTGTTCCAAACTAGGCGGTCTGTGTTTATAATACTTCTCATATAACATTATGGGTGATTCTTCACTTACCAGAGGTGAAGCAAAAACTTCCTTATACCGTAACCGATCCATATATTCCCGAAGTGTCATCTTAGACGACGTCTCCATAAGTGAGACAAGAACTTCCTTTTGTCATGACCAATCCAAATATTCCCGAAGTGTCATCTTAGATGACGTCTCCTGAGAAGGAGTCATCATTCTCGAAAAAGTACCTGAAAAGAGATACTAAAACACAAAACGAGTCAAATAGAACTAAAAATCATAAAAAAATAAAATAAATATATCTACAAAATAAAATAAAAACCTAAACTATGATTAGAAAATCAAAAATATTAATTACAATATTTCACAACCTCTCCTCGACAGCGGCGCCAAAAATTGATAGTATTTTAGATTACCCTATATAAATAACCGCAATCGCACGGCCTCTAACTAGTAGACAACGGCAAGTACGGGTCGAACCCACAGGGAGCGGGGACAATACTGCAATTAATATCTCAATCAACTAATCAAGAATAATATTTTTGGAACTTTAGATTTATGAATAAAATAATAAAACAAACTAAACTAATAAAAATAAATCAAATGAGAGAAATAGTAACCAGGGTTCTCAGTATCCACCACTATTTATATTTAATTACTGAAGTGAAACATAACTCCTGAATATTTAGATCACAAATATTACTGGGACGCCCTAGGCATGGTGCATCAAAATTTCTAAGTCTAAGGATACACCATCAAATTCCGTTAGTGAGAAAATTGTACGAAACTAATTATAGGTCCACAAATAATATATGGCTATTATAAGCATACCCCATCTAAGGATTTAACCAAAGCATGAAATATCAAATAAGTAGACAAATATATTTGCAACAAGTAAATTTTCAAAATAACAATTGTATACCAAAAGCATGGAACATCAAAAACCTAGGACAAGCATGTACCATCTAACGAAATCACAATTGTTTAATAAAATTTAATAAATCAAAATCATGGAATTAATCTATTCAAATCATAATAGTTTGTATCAAATACTTCATTTAATTGATCTAAACTTTTAAGTGGCTTCAATATTAAACCTTAGTTACAAATTAATTAGCAAGACATGGAGTTGGGTTTCTCAAAACCCATAAAAATAATTAAGAAGAATAAAGAAGGAGAGAATTAAACATTTAATTGTGCCTTTTCCACTTCTGGTTTTCTTCCTTATTCTGTATTGTTCTCTGTGCTGTAAAACTCCCCAGAAGAGCTTCCCCTTCTTCACGCCACTAACCACAAAACTTATTCTTTTTTTTTTTCTTCACACCACCAACCACAGAACTTCTTCTCTTTTTCTGTCTGCGTACTCTGACGCCTCTCCCCTCTATCCAAGAAAAACCTAAAGAATTCCAAAAAGAAAACCTAGCAAAGGCTAAAGAAAAGCCTAAAAAATATCCTCCCCTCTCTTACGCTTTTTTTATCTTTTTTATACTTTTTTTTACTTCAACTCTTCTCTCCCACGTGTGACCATGTCCTCTTCCCTATAGACTAGCTTTTTCAACCCTAGGTCTAGCTACCTTGTACTTCCTTTCTCTCTCACGTCACTTTCCTCTTTTCCTTCACACTCCATCAAAAGCAATCACGTGTTATCTTTCGTTCATTAGCCAACAGCCAACTGAACCTAGCCTTTCTAGAAACACCTACCACCTTCTCACTTCACGTACAACCCCTAGGCTACAGCCTACCACCGGACCAGCTCTCTACCTGACCACTTTTACTTTGTCACATCCACCTATCATGCTAACCAGGAAACTCTCCCTGCGTTCGCCTCCCAGAAAAAGCCTATCAGTCCATATTCTAATCACTTCCTCCTGGTTCCGTCCTGTAGCCTTAGCCTCCTACTCTATCTACATGACCACCGAACCAATCAAGTTATTTCTAGCCACTTCAAACCGTACCTGAAACCCAACCAAGCCAACATCTTCTATAACCTGTTATTTTAATGCAAACTTTGTCTCCCCACCTGACTGTCCCCATACTTCTTTGTCTGTCCAACTTCTTGCACTGACGCCCTCTCTACACTTTCTTTTCTTTTCTTTGTTTTAACAAAAAAACTTAAGATCCCACTTCAGACCTTGTTTTTCCCGGCCTCAAAATAGAAGTGTCCGCGCAACTTCTTTTTCATCGAACTCAAACACGCAGCTAACTAAAAATGCTGTAGGAACACTAATAGTTTAGCCCATTTAGCCGTATTTAGTCGTAATTTCGGATTTTATGTATACCACCTAATAAAAGAATAAAAGTATATTATTAATATAAATTCAAGCACTAACAAAAATGAATCAAGCGATAAATATGTATGAAATACGCCCTTATCAGTGAGGCAAGTTGTGCAACTCACTGAATTGAATCAGACTGATCAGTGTCAAGTCTGGTAAATTTAGTGGTCATATGCTAACTTAGGAATAAAATGACATAGCTTTAATGGAAAAAGCTTAGAAGTGACTTGGCATAAATCTGGAAGATGTTTGAGTCCAAAATTGTAAAGAGATCCTCAAGCAAGAAGGCTTATTAGATAATCATGTTTCATGAGGTCAAGAGCCTTTTGCCACATAAAAACTTTTCTCACACCTCTGGCCACAAGCTGTGTTACAAGAAGTTCTTGCCACATGCAAAAGACAATGCGACCAAAAACAATACTTTTGCCGTATCTTCACCTGTGGCAATAGATTTTAAAATTATTTAATTTTCTGCTAAATAATATAAAACTGAAATGTTTTTGCTGCAAAATGTATTATAATTATTTTTAGTTTTATTGCTCTAGAATATTTAATATTTAGTATATTCCAAAAGGTAATGATTTGTATCTTAAAAAATAAGAGAAGGTAACCACAAAATAAACACAAGTAAAACAAAATCTTTCATTCATACTAACAAATTTGATCTTACAATAGTGATTTCAATGGATAAAAATTACACATTCTGAGGAATAGTCATAACAGTCAACCTCATAATACATTACAATCTTCTTAAAATGAATTAAATAAACGATTGTCCTATGTTCATTAAATTGGTAAAACTGGCCTCCTGCAAAAAAAAAAGAAAAAAAAGAAAAGGATCCATGTTAGATTTAATCGAACATGATTCTATGTAGCAATTGTTAGATTCAGATCTTTAAGTTTCATCAAATTAGTAGATATCAAACTTACAAGAGATTAAAGATAAATAATGTATATAAAAACCATTATATGATCAAGTAGACTTTGAAATTTTACCAGTTAATTGAAAGAGGATTATATCTAAAAACCATTATATGATGATGTGGCACATGAGTCTAAGTCTTAATCGTTCTTAGAAACCAAGGATGATCGTGAAGCTGAGTGTGCTGATGCCTGGGATGATATGCAAGCGGGTTCTTTCGACCCTGATGATGATGAAGAGACCAAAGAAGAATCGGGGGAAGACCCTGACGAGATTCCAAAAGATCACTGTGAAGTAAAGGACCTTGAAGAAGATTTTGAAGAAGAACGAGAAGAAGAAGAACATAATTATAGTGAGGAGGGTGATGACGAGTATGACTCTGACTCGGATTCCGAGTCTTCTGATTGAGTTTAACTTAGACCCCCCCCCCTTTTTTTTAATTTATGTGCTTCGTAGATGCCTTCTTTGAATTAGATACTTCATATATGGCCACTACGATGGAACTATACCTTTCTTTTAGTACTTTTCATAAATCTCATCAATTTTCGTCATAAACATTTCAGTAATATAGTGCTTGAGAAAAACGCTATAGAATCTTCATATAACTTCCGTTTTGGATGATTGACCCCTATATCTTTATTAGAAAACAATTTCCTACATCCCAGTAGAAGAAAATATAGGTTTTGAGGCTGTTTGGGGCGTCAAAGTGATCCAACAGTAGAATTCAGAAAGTATCCAGGAAAATTCTGACAGTTTTCAGACCCGACACCGCTAGTTGTTTTTACGATAGCTCTTAGTTCGTTTATCCAATTGATGCGCCCTTTTAACACGTTGTAGTCGGCATCATAAAAAAACTTTTGACATAATAATCATGCCCATATTCTTCACCAATTGTCTCCAGTTTCAGAGTTTTCGAGAGGCAGTGTAAATTATTTCTGAGGCATTTTTTGTAAAACGTCTTGTGCTTGTTCCAACTTATATAATTATTCAAATACCACTTTGTAATGGACGTATATGATGTTAATGGGTATGTATAACTAGTTTTATAATTCATGCTCAAGAATTTTGTGTTTGAGATTGTTCTGACCCAATATGTATGTATACTCTCTATTTTTATGGGAAGAAATCTAAGAAACAGAGATGAAACGATTAATAAAAGGAAGGATGTTACTAGGAGTCATACTACTGATAGTATTCCTCTTTCAATTTCTCCTGATTCGATCCTTGCTTGATGCACTTCTCCGAGTACGACACTCCATATAGTGGTGGCTCAGGATTATAGTAATTGGGTGTCTCTGGCACGAGCGTTGATTATTTCTTTTGATAATACTTCTACATATGTGTAGTTTCCTATCTTGCTGAGAAATTATGAAAATCTAGAACCAAATTCGAGGATAAGATTGATACATGAGGCATGGAGGTATGTTTCTGAGGGATTTGAGCTATCTTTCAAAGGCTTACTTAGATTTTGATTTATTTGTTAGAGATTTGTAGATATTGCTTTTGTTTTGGGATTTTATTAAAGTACCCCCCATTTGAAAAACCACTAGATCAATCTTCCCATGTTTGTTTAAACTTTGTTAAAGTGTCCTCATGTTGACCTTTCCCATCCTGTTTTGAAAAAATAACTTAACATATAGTTAGTGCCAGGTGTCAGTTTGGTTAGACATAAAAAGACTAGAAAACCTTTTATAATTTATGTTGTGAGAAACCGAGAAGTATGTTCTTCCCCAAATTATCAAGAACCATAAATCTCACTGTTGATGGTGAGATTTTGACAAGAGAAAATTGTAATATTGCTTTTGCCCAGATGCAGAAGTATGAAATGAATACGTAAAAAATTTCTGAGTCGACATCAGAATTGTTGGTACATACTGTTATCTTACATTCCACAAGATAATTGATAATGTGTTTTCAGCTCATAACTACATTAGCCCTGTAACTCTTATGTATGCGTCTCCAAAATTTCAGGGCTTTACCCGCTAAACCCTCATTATTTCATGTGCGCCCATACAAACTATATGTGTTGATCAAAACATGTTGATTATATAAAATTATGAGCATTCAGAATGAATGTTATGTTATCTTCGAATGAAAACGCAAATTAGATGCATATCATCTAAATGGAAAGTCGCATCGAACATCATCTCAAATTGCAAACATCCACGGTTGAATTCCTTGAATAAGTTCTGTATGCACTACAACCATGGCCAATATTAAATCTCATGCGACTGAGAAGCCCTAAACATACCATGGCCACAACTTTAGCAAGTGCCGACGATAGCAGCGCATAGGCAACGGCCGCAGCACTAGCAAGTGCCAGCCCTAGAAAACCCTAGCCATGCACCCAGCACTAGCCCATACACCAACAACCAACAAGCTAACAACCAACAAGTTAGCATTAACGCTAATATCGGTGCTAGCAGCAACGCTTGGCTAGCACTCTAGCAATAGCACCAACGCTAGCCTTCTATTTCTTACATTTTCCTTCTCTTACGCCAATGCTTTTCATCCTCACTTGCTTCATGCGCCAATCTCGTTTGCTCGTGCCAGCACCGTCCTTGTCTGCTTGTGAATTATTGTTCGATGCTAGAAACTGCGCATAGGACGTAGCCACGATAGTAGCATGTGATATGCGCCATTGTTGCTAGCATAAATTGCATGTTGCAAATATGCCACAAATATGTCTTTTCCATATTATGTTAGCATAAAACTTACTAGTACCATTATGTTACAAGAAAACTCACGTGATTTGAGTCCATGACTCCACTAACACTTATGAGAAATCAAAAAATATTACATAGGGGGATTCTTCATGGGTATCGGTTTGGTGGTTTACAACAACATGCGGCATGGCAACACCCCACGATGAGAAAGTTACAAATTAGTGGTGACGGTTGAAGCAGTTAAGGAGATAATGGAGTAATGGTTTCTAGAAGCTTCTCAAACTTAATGGGTGGTTATACCATTATCCCCCACAACCTCCATCTCTCTATTTCTTCACTACTTCCACTACTAGGAAGTGCGTGTGTTCCAAAACTATTATAAATATAAGTTACTTAGCCCATTCAGAAGGACATAACAAGCTTACCATTCTCACAAGCTTTGTCATTCTCCATAGTCCAACACTTCTACACACAATTCATCATACTAATTTCCTCAACTTTCTCTGCTTCCCTCCCCTAAGATCAACCCATCTTCTCTCCTTGTGAGCGAAGCAGGACGGAACGACTACTTTCATGGCTTAGGCTTGTCTTGTACGATTTTGATTTCTTAATCTCAAGAAAGTACTTCTATAGTACATTGTTTTTCCTATGAGCAAATTTTAGGTACAAACAGAAATTGTGAAAGTGAATATCGAATTAATTCAATTAGAATTAAAGATTCTTGAATCATAATAAAAGAAAGTGATAAAAAGTTTTAAACAAAAAGTTTCATGAATTACCTAAAGAAAGTGCAAAAAAGTTTAAAGAAAAAACTCGAATTTTTCAAGAACTATAATCAAGGGAAATTCAAAGTTAAAATTCAAAATCCTAAATTGATCAATTCAACAAAACAAGCCAACTATATTCATTAATTATTGAGATTGAAGAACTAATATTAACATACATGATCAAACAAACTATAATTGTAAACCCAAAAAAGAAAATCAATCATATGATAAAAGAAAAATAGACACTTGTATTAGGATTATCTTCACCACTAACAAATTCTTCTCTCTTACCTGATCTAATTAATCAAAACTAACCTCCAACCATCCCACTCAAAATCAAGAAGAACAAAATATTACCCTAAATTACTTCCCTACAATTCGAAATTTAACCGCCAATCGAGTTCCTTCCCTGCAATTCGAATCCCGCCCACACCCATATTTCCTAAACCAAATCAAACTCTAAAAACTCAGTAATCTCCACCTTACAATACATGCAAAACATCTCTTTTTTAGATGATTTTTAGGCATAAGACTTTTAAAAAAAATCAAAATAAACTCGAACCTAATGGTCTTAACTTCCAAAACCCTTATATCTTTTACTTCATAACCGCGAAATCCATGGAAACAACACCAGTTTTGATCTTGTTTTTTTCTGCAGATTTTTAGCTCAAGAACTAACCCAAAATCTTTATTCGAGCCATTGGTATCACCATCTCTAATTTCTTATTGTCTTCAAAAGTCTCTCAAACGGATTGAAAACAACCAGTCAGATGCAAAAAGAAGAAGGGGAAAATGAAGGAGAAAAGAAACACTCATCTTTTGTTCTCCAACTTTGTCTGTATAATAATATTAGGGGTTTTTGGAAAACCTAAAGTAGGGTAGTTAGGTAATTTTGAAAAACTTTTCATCTCTTACACTGAGGTATTAACTAGGTTCAACGGAGATGGACCGATTCATGTGGGCCCAGGAAGAAAAATTAACTGCAGGTTCATTTTAACAAAGTTGAAAAAAACAGGCTAGGTTGATTTGGCGCTCATTCAAATGGGGTACTTTAATCAAATTCCCTTTTTTCTGAAATAACAATGCTTCTACTTGATTAATGAAATTGAAATCCTAAGGATGCCTATAATGATACTCGTAGGAATATTGGAGGAATTTCAAATACTACATGAAAACAGGGATATTAGGATAATAACATAATGTTCAGTCTAAATAATTGAGCTATTTGCCGTGAATAACTGCTGTGCCAGGTTTACCTTCTGTAGTGATCAACCTATAATACATATTGGTGGTAGCCCATAAAATTTATGTACGGTCCTTTCCAGTTGAAGGAGCTATGGTGCTTCGATGCATTGAGAACCCAGTCCCCTACTCGGAAAGCATTTGACTTGCTTGTTTCGGCCATGTAGATTTCATGTTCATATTGATGAACCTTCTTGAATGTCTCTCGGATCACATATAAGGGAGAATTCCTTCGATAATTATGATGGTTCATAAAAGGCGAGAGTATTTTCCACCCATTTGTTGAAGTATTGAGTTGGAGTAGCCACCCATTTGTAACGACAGGCTAAAGCATGACTTTTGTTTCCAGCAAGGTCTAGTTTCCCGTTTGCTGGTATGTGAGGATGATTCAACAATAAGGA
This sequence comes from Papaver californicum, assembly GCA_023531435.1. Taxonomy (NCBI): domain Eukaryota; kingdom Viridiplantae; phylum Streptophyta; class Magnoliopsida; order Ranunculales; family Papaveraceae; genus Papaver; species Papaver californicum. The sequence continues at coordinate 17,417,066 of JAJJMC010014687.1, read as the reverse complement.
AGCAAATTGGGTAAGATCTACCTGAGTTCCATATCTGTTGACATAAGATGATACATTCTCATTAGGTGTTTGCTTCCCCGTCATGGTTTTGAGAAATTGGTATGCTTCCAGGTACAGAGGCACGTTCTTGCTAACGCGGGGTTTGACACCTAGAAGAGGGTGCTTAACTCGAGGCTGAACTTCTGGACGATGTCACACATATGCTCCATTAATGATTGGACTATTTGATTGAACGTCTCTCCAGAGATGGTTAAACTTGTAACATGAAAGGGATTTTTGTGAATACCTCCATTCCCCAGTTTCAACTCCTCTGACTTTATTTTTTCTTTGAAGATACGTCTCAAACCATTGCACTCGCTGGTAGGATGATTGACGAACCAATAGAACGATAATATCTCGGGCCTGACATTTCCTGAGGAGTAGGCGGGCATCACACATGTGGTAACTTGATGATCCCCTCTTGTACCCATTCCTCCAGTAGTTCAAGGACCTCTTCCATAGGAATTGGAAAATCAGGACAAGTTATATCAAGTTTTATATCCTGTTCATGTGGTTCTTGTAACTGTTGTTGCTGTTGTGGCCCCTCAGGAGCACCTTGTAAACGAGTTACTCACTAGGTTGGTGCCTGGTTCATGGCTGGAGTAGAAGGGAGATGCTTAGTTTGTAGCTCTTGCTGAGATGGATCTTTTCTTTTGGTTCCTTAATTACCGACGACGCTTATTGATTGTTGAACCATGTACTGCTTGTTGATCGGTCGCCGAATCCCACGGGTGTCTCCATGACTTTCTTCTTTTGCTAGCCTGGTTCTCTCCAGGAGGGCAGTATCAGTTGTGGAAGATCGCTTTGCGGCTTCGTGTACTCAAAGAAAGTCTGAAAACGTAAATTTCTAAAAGAGGACGATAGACAGGGATCATCCCGTTAATTCAGAGCTCCACTAGTTGATGCTCTGTCATATTCGGACTATGAAAGTCCAGCACTTGAATTCTAAATCTCTTCGCGTATTCACTAGGGTGCTCATTATTTCTCTGGAACCTTCTTCCTGGGTCTGATAGGGTGATTTACACGGTGACAAAGAAGTATTTCTTGTTGAAAGCATCAACCATGTCTTCCCAACCAGAGATGTTGGGAGAAATGTTGTTATACCGTGTGTAGGCTCTTCCAGTGAGGGACTTTAAAAATCTTTTGAGACGTAAAACATGATTATATTCATGTCCCTCTAGTGATTCAAAAAATCGAGAGACGTGCTCACGAGCATTTCCAGTTCCATCGTATGATAAGAAAATCGGAAACGAGTAACCTCCTAGAATAGGATTCCTTTGAATTTCAAGCGGGTAAGTAGGTTGGTGTTGATGGATTGAGGATGAGTCTTCCTTGCCATGATCTTGTAGGAGTCTCTCCAGATCTTCACGGGTGAAAAAATCAGGTTGTTGACTTCTTGTTGCTAGACGATCAGTAATGATATGAACTTCTTTGTCTTTTTGAGCCCTGGACGTCTCAGCATCAGTGGATGATAAACACATTTTTTGTGTATGATTTGTCTCAATTCTTTATACTGATAGTGCTTGATTGTGTTCTAATTGTGTTATTTTATGTGTTTGAAGGTACTTTTGGAAATAAAGTTTTGTGTAAAATTTGGCTTAAAAAGTTATAAAGGAACCCTTCATTTGGATAAGGGAACCCAAATTGAAAAAGGCACTTGCACTCTAGATTATGGGAACCCACCTCCTTCTTCAAATTCAAACAGTTTTGGTGGGAAAATATCTTCTTCGATCTGTGAAGTGTTGTACAAGATTTGGACAAGAAATTTTAAGAGTTTTAAGACAAGATTATTGTCTTGCCTTAATTATAGGCATGGGACTCGATTATGATCATCCAAGTCAAAACAAAATCAAACTTAATCTCGTGCAACTCGGAAACAAAACAGAAAATAAAACAAAACTCTCAAATGATTGGTAGAGAATTAATGTCGGCGTAAAAGAAAATATATTTCGATTTTTAGATAAGGTAATTCTCAAGATGAAAAAAAAGAAACAAACAACTCAGATGGTTGGGATTTATTTTCGAAAATATTTTTTATTAATGAGAGACTCGTCTCGAAGATTTAGAAGAAGATTCGGTCGTTGGGAGTTTAAGTATAAATAAAGAAGTAAATGAACAGTTGGGGAGGCTGGCAGAGAGCTAGAAATCAAGAGAAAAAAATCCGAGAAAGTTTCTGCAACCAGACAAGTGGAGAAGAAGAAGAAGCTGCTGAAGAACATAAGTCTATTGAAGACTGTTGTATATCCTATGGTCTATTCTACAACATCACATGACAGTCGCAAATACAATGTCTCGGTAACAGTATCTTTGCAATTTTTATCTTCAGTTTGCAACACTTGTTTTGTAACAACGAGTCTGTAACGCCCATTTACCGTTGCAAAATCACTGCTTTTAATATTTTCTCTTATTTTCATTTTTGTAAACAATCTTTGAGCCATGAATCAATATTTTGAGAGGTTGTGTACCATGATAGGGTAATTTTCACGTAACCAAGGAAATAGAGGAAGCTATTTACGCATGATTGATGGGTAATAATCTTTGATTATTTTATTTTCTCTAGTTTTATTACTTATTGACTGAATCAATGCTTTTCCAGAGTTTTAATTTGATTGCATGATTTTCCTAATTATTTGTCATTTAATTTGATAGGTTATACTTTGTTAAATCATTTGATAATCTATGCTTAGTATAATGTTTGAGAATCTGTCTGATTGTTAGTGAATTAAGATACAAAAGGACTTAAAAGGTGACTAGATTTTTGAAATATAGATAGCATCATTCAATCATGAAGTATTAGTGGAATCCAGAGTCTTGGTTGTTTTTAAAATCTTGATATCTTTTTCAATTGAGTTTTCTATTTGAGTATTAAAAATTAGGTATAAAATCAATTTTAATAAGTCTGAGTGAACGAATCTTTTTTACCACTGTCTACAAATTATATCAGTGGTCGTTATAAGGTTGGTTCTGGTTTGCTCTGCTATGCGATGGTGTTGTTATTGAGAGAGTTGATTATTCAAAGTCTTAAGACAAGCAAGTGCCTCTTTCTGAGTAATATCCATGTCCACCTTTGTTCTGGCAAGAGCTTCATGTCTCTTCATCAGATCATCTATGCTGAGTGGAGTTTGGGTATTCTCAGTGCTTTCAACAGTCTTGTTACCGAGAGGAGGTGTCGTAGTAGTATTGGTAGTAGCATTGGTACGAGGTGAGTCAATGGTGACAGAGGTATTTTCAGAATTGCCACCTCCAGTTCTACCTGAACCGACTATAGGAGTTGTAACTGCTCTAGACCTAAGATCCACCATCTTGAATAATTACGAATTGGCTTTTGTAATTGAGAGGTCTCACGTTGTGGTCACCAATTGTTTTTGGGTGAAAACAAATGTATGGTAAAATCATACTTTCAAGTAGGTTCGACAGATCAAGCTCGAACAGGACGAGCCTAAACCAAGAAATGGCCGTTTACGTCCTGCTTCGATCACAAAGGTGGAGAAGATTGGGCAGGTCTTAGGGGAGGGAAGCAAAAAAAAATTGAGAAATCTCAGTGTGATGAGTAATTGCGGTGTGTAAAGAAGAATTGATTATCTTTGAAATGAATCGCTAATTATGTATATCTTAGTTTCTTCTGTCTTTGTTGTTCAGTCCTTTTTCGAATACATGAAACCATTTATTTATAGCTCAAAGGAGAAACACTGATTTCTTGTAAGTGGTAGAAGTTAGAGAAGAGTGGAGGAGTAACGATTGTGGACATTATAATGGAGTCATGTATAAAAAACAAGGAAGACTTGTATGACCACTACTCCTTATTCTCTCAAATTTCTTATAACTGTCCAACTACTTATTACCTTCTTGTTCGTGGATGTGTTGCCACAACGCACACTTTTCGTAGACCGCCAGACCAATACCCCAATTTGAATTCCCTCATGTGTTGTATTTGATATTTCATAGAATTAAAGTGGAATCGTGAGCCACTGCTGTTCTGATTAGGTCAAGTCAAATAACTTGCTAAGTAAGTAAGGCAAGTTGCACAACTTACTAAATTGGTAATCAGGCTGATCAGTGTCAAGTATGGTAAGTTTAGTGGTCATATGCTAACTTAGGAATAAGATGTCATAACTTTAATGAACAAAGCTTAGAAGTGACTTGGCATAAATATGGAAGATATTTGAGGAAAAAATGGTAAATAGTTCCTCAATCAAGAAGGCTAATTAGATAATCATATAAGATTAGGCCAGTAAAAATAATGGTGTATTTCTAAGAGAATCAACTAGCAAAGCCAACACTAGCTTCTTAGCGCAAATGGTAATGTTCTAGCTCTTTTAGGAACAAAACCTAATGTGCTAACGTTTAAGGAGCAAGGCTAATATGCTATATTTTAGTAAGCGCCAATTATACTAGAGCCAGGAAGCTAGCGCCAAAGACATTTGAAGTTAGCACTTCTCAAGGAAGCCATCTAGGTCAAGGAAGCTACCTAAGTCAATGATAGCTAGCACCAATGTGGTAACACCAATATGCTTGTGGCCAAGGGCGCTTTTGCTTGGTCATGGACGCTGCTATCTGATATTCTTATGGCCCAGGCCGTTGCATGTTGAGGCGTTTGTGCTTAAAGACGCTACATGCTGAGACGTGGTTTCCATGGACGCTTGTGCTTGAGGACGCTGATAGTTGTGGCTGAGATGCTTGTACTCAAGGACGCCACTAGCTGGGATGCACTTGTGCTCGAGGACGCGCTAGGATAAGAGACGCTTTCTCAAGGACGTTACTAGCCGATGTACTATCCATAGACGCTTCTAGACATGGACACTGCCTAGATGGAATGCGCTGCGCCATAAGCGTTGTGGATAGAACGCTCCTTCAAGGGAGTTTCCTAGCTGAGACCTGCTTGCCCACTGAAGCTTGCTGTTATAGACGGCGCCAAGGGCGCTTTAACTAAGTTGTTATGCCAAGAATGATGCTAGGTTAAGACATGTTAGCGCTGGTACATTACGTTTAGCTCTAGGGAAAGAGTTAGCGCCAATTTGAAGCCAAGCCAAATGGCTAGTGTTAGCCTGACGCTAATGGAAGAAAAGGAAAGGGTTAGTCTATCTCAGAGACACAATGCGTCTTTGAAGACATTTCTCATTATTTGTGGTGTGTCCAAAGGATGGCGCATAATTCGTGGCTTATCTTTGAGCAAAGCGCTAAAGTAGCATATTTAAGCTTAAGAGAGGAATTTGGGAAGTATTCGTTACGACCAATGCGTTAAGCTAGAATGTATTTTGGGGATTGAGCATCAGCTATTCCCGTATTTGATAGATGTTACCGAAATATCGATGCAAATTCGAGTCAAGTTTAAGGAATTCTGCTGTGGAATTTATGCGACTTGAGACCAATTTGACATGGCATAAGTATTGTGAATGTCGAGAAGGTTGTAAGGAAAATTAAAAGGCTTGTAGTTGTTCATAAAGGCTGCATCTCGTGTTTTGGTATAAAGCTAAGCATATTGTATAAATATGTGCATATCCTTTTATATTCCTGCTGCCATACAGAGGGTAATTTTAAAATTCTAGCCACTGTCAAAAACTCACCATCTACACCTATATGGTCATCACGTTCATATTTTAATTTGATTCCACGTCAGCATGAATAAGTTTCTTATTCTTATGGTGATTCAAGATTGAATCACTATATGTGTATGATTGGTGCATGTTGATGGTGGATTTTTGAAAAAGGAGAAAATTCTAATATTGCCTCTGCTCAGCTGCAGAAGCATGAAATAAATATGTACAAATTTCTGACCCAATATCAGAATTATGGATATGTATTTCTATCTTACATTCCGCAAGAAATTAAGAATGCATATTCATCTCATCGCAAGAAAATTAAGAATGCATATTCATCTATTTATGTATTTATGCACTTTCAAAATTTCAGGGCTTTACCTAGCTAAACCCTTGTTATTTCATGTGCATCCATGTAAACTATTTGTATTAATCAGAATATGTTGATTTTACAAAATTGCGAACATTCAGAATATAGGCTATGCCATATCTGAATAAAAACGCTAATTAGATGTATACCATCTAATTTCAGAGTCGCATCAAGTGCTATCTCAAGTTCCAAACTTCCACAGCTGAATCTCATAAAATATTCTGTATGCACTACATGAAAGATGAGCATAAATGCTAACATTAAATCTCATAAAATTGAGAAACCCTAAACAGGCCATAAATATCGCCACGACATTAACATATGCCAAAGATAGTGGTGCATAGGAAATAACCATGAACTAGAAAGTGTCAGCCTTAGATAACCCTAGCCACAATCCCAACACCAATGAGTAGCACACACATGTGCCAAAAGGCTAGAAAAAAAGCAAAAAAAGACAAAAAGACAAAAAATCTAACAAAGCACGCGCCAAACAGGCCCTAACAGTGCTAGCACCAGTGTCAAGCTTGGCGCTGTTAGCAGCAGCGCTAACACCAGCGTCAACCTAAGCGCTAGTAAGCTTGCGCTAGCACAAGCGTTATCCTTGACGTTTTGTTATGCCTTCACCCCTTTCCCTATTTTCTCTCTTTCCTCTTACTTTCACCATCACCTAGGATACAACCATGACATCGGTAGGTACTAGCAACACCACGGTCAAGCTTGTAACACTCATATATATCATTGTGGATAGCATGAACATTCTGTTACAATAAAACTCAGAGTCCATGAATCCACTAACTCTCACGAGAGATCAAATCATACTTCATGGGGGGGATTATTCATAGGGTTTTGGTCTGGTGGTTACAACAGCATGCGACGTCGCAACGCCCTATGACAAGGAAGTTACAAAGTAGTGATGATGGTTGAAGTAGTTTAAGAGGTGATGGAGTAATGATCTAGAAGTTTCCAGAAACTTTCCAAGACAAAGAGGGCAGTTACACTATTCCCCCACAATCTCCATCACTCCATCTCCCCACTACCTCCATTATTTTACAAGGAAATGTGCGTTACTAATCACTATATATAGGCTACTTGTCCCATTTCAGAAACACAGGACAAGCTGATCATTCTCACATCTCTATTATTCTTCATTCCTACACACAATTCAACATACAAATTCCTTAAACTTTCTTTGCTTCGCTCTCCTAAGATCAACCCATTTTCTCTCCTCGTGACCGAAGCAGGGTGGAACAACTACTATCGTGGTAGGCTTGCCCTGTACGATTTTAATTTCCGAATATAAAAAAATTACTTCTACAGTACATTGTTTTTCCTAGAATCAATTCTTAGGTACTAACAATTGGCGACAACAGTGGGAGATCAATCTCTCGGTCACGAATCTAATTCTTCAATCATCTAAAAATAGTGGATCTTAGGTCGGGTTCAGAAACAAATCCCAATTCAGGTTCAACAACCACTCCAAACCCCGACAATACCAGTGGAGGAACTCCAGAGATCATTCACCAAAACACCACCACTGAAAATACCAAGACTCATCTCCGTACCACTGAAGGTGTCAAAAACAAGGAACATGCGTCACCAACCATAGCTGATTTGGTGAAGCGCCAAGAACCCTTGGTCGAAACTCAAGTATCCATGGATACTACCCAGAAGTAAGTTCTTACCTTTCTTAAGACTTTAACGGAGCAGTTATCATCGAAAAAACCTCCATCATAGCAGTGTTCTGTACAATAACACCACTCGAAGTGCTTTCATCGAAAATCGCGTCAGCGGGAGTTTTATTATGATTTGAGTTGGAAAATACACGTCACCAAAGTCACGACTCATGGTAATCACCAATCCTTCACCTAAAATTTTATCTCTCTGATTTGGTTCATTCTCCCCCTAAAAATGGAGATATTGTAGAGATAATAAGCTAAAATAGCTTAAACAAAAGGAATTGAAGCATAGATTATAAAATTTATAAAATATGTCCATTATCAACCTAAAAATTCATTAAAAAGTGTTTTTGGTCATGGCATATGGTTTAAAAATGATATAAGTCGTTTTGCAAAAATGCCGTCAGAAACGTTTCTGCACTACCCTCTAGAAGAACTGAAACTGGCGCCAATTAGTAAGGAATTTGGAGATGATTTATATACCAAATGATTCATATGTATGTCTACTACAATATTTTAAAAGGGAACGCCAATCTTAGGAGTGATCTAATAAGGGAACACAAAACGGTCGAATACATGATAGCTGAAAACCTACAGAATTCTGCCTGGAAAAGTTCTGTATGCTCAGTGTCATGTCCTTTTGACCTAGTAAATGGACTCCAAATTCAGAAATTATTTTTTCAAAAGTTATCTCTTTCTGTTATCTAAATAATGAGATGTCAACCACCTAATTCCGACTTTGTACGAAGATTCTACGGTCGTTACGGTAAGAAGACCTGAATCTGAATTTTTTCTGACAACGAAAATTGTTAAAGTCTTTCATGAAATCATGTATGATTCTACACATTTGGTGGTTTAATAGATATAATCATGTCATTATGATTCTAAAACAATGGAGCAAACTTACTTGAAGTTGTGATAGTCTATCAAAAGCAGAAGGCATCTTATAATACGAGTCGCCAACAAGTTCTTCGTTCTCAGTCCGGATTCTTCAATTTCTTCAGTCTGAAACGATTTTTCATGTCCATTGTCATCTCGGCCTACTTCCTCAGTACCTCCAACCAAATAGGTACTTCCTGATACTAGAGTATTGATAAGGGCATAATTTATATTTTTATAGCGTCAAATCCATATTTGTTTTACCTATAATTCTTGCATATTACTTGTTATTACTCTTGTTTACTATCTTATGTCTTATATTAGGTGACTCATCCGAAAAGGAACTACAAAGTGCTAAAACGAATAAGGAATTGAAGTATACCAACGGAGAAGGGACAAAGAAAAATTCTACTCATTCAAATCCAGGAGTTCTTAATACCATTTTGAAGAAAATAAGAATATGAAGTGAACGCAAAAAGAATGAGGTCATTCCGACTTTGAAGAAGAAATTATGGAAAAAACAGTCGAGACAAAGAAAAGGTCACCTATATCTCAACAGTTGGCATTTCTCATAAGCGACACACCTATGCCGATTGTGACATAAAAAAGGGCAGAGTATTGAACCTACAGTCGGCATTGCTCATAAGAGACACATCTATGCCGACTGTAGAGAGTTGTGGCAGAAAATTACACCAACAGTCGGCATTTTTCATAACTGACACATCTATGCTGACTGTAAAGAGTTTAGTGGCATAAAGTTGAACCAACAGTCGGCATTGCTTGTGGGGAATCATCTATGCTGACTGTGGCAAATCCAAGGGGTCCGTTATGACACGATTTTGACTTCCAAAGCAATGAAACATGGCTAGGGAAGGATTCTAAACCCTAGAAGGAGAGGATACTTGAGGGCCAAGAATTAAAGGCTATAAAGAAGACATCTAATTCTCAAATAAGATATATCTAGATCTCTACACAAATTCTACCTCTCATATCACAACTGCTACGTCTAAACCTAGGGTTTACCCCTTTAGGGGAAACCATTCTTCTTGTAACATGAGTATTTACACCTTTTGTTGATTAAGGATGAATTCAATATTCTAAGCGTGAAGATTTATTAGTTAATACAAGTTTGTTTGAAGTTATCATCATCGTTTTTCTTCATATATCCAGGGTTTATGATTGATTATTAGATTGTTTAGGTGCATAGCCAATTTATTCTATTGATCATTCTATTGCTAATAGAGAGTTAGCGTTCCGTAATTGTCGATCATCTCCTACGCAAGTAGAGAACGTGATACCTTGCAAAGGGATTCTGTGAAGCAATCGTGTGTGAAGAAAATACTAGCAAGTGGATCGAGCGTACTGAGTCTAACTACTAGGATCAAACCTAAATTCACAAATCTTAAAGCGCTCGATCGAGTTACACCTTGTAACCGAACCTCAAGGTGGCTCGGTTGGATAGAATATGGTGTCTAAGCGTACCTGCTATCCGATAATATAAGGAGTTTTGGAGTTAGCTAAGAGTACCTGCTATTCTATGGTTGGTGATAAATGATTCTAACGAAGATAGATAAGTATACTAATCGAGTTAACGTTTGGTAACAGTGAAGGATTCCCTAATCATCTCTTTATTCTTATTGTCTTTTTATTGCCTTTTAGTTAATCCACAAACCAATCCCCTTTTAGTTTTTCTAATCCAAATAAACTTGCGAAGAGTACTTCGAAGCTAGAATCGTGTGAGCTGTAGCTAAAATCGGAGGTTTGGGAGGTAAAAGCGAAGTTTAAAGTATGAAACAAGCTCTTTTAGAGAGAGAGGACTCTGATCGTCATCTCAATTACAAAGCTCTTTGTGGGAACGATCCTTACTATCGCTATATTACTAGTTAATTAGTGGCAAATATCTTGAGTAATTTGTTGCCCTTACGACAAGCATCAAGTATCTGTGTTGCTAGTCATCTAAGAATGATGATTATTCATGAAGTTTAGAATTCATCAAGTTCAACAAGACGTAAAATTTTACAACTCAGAAATCTTTAAAAAGTAATACTTACTACATAAGGAGCTGAAGCGCCAAGAACAGCCAGGACACCAAACTTTAAAAAGTTGAACCCGAGGTACCTTGATGAGACTACAACTCAGGAATCTCTAAAAAGTTATACTTACTACATAAGGAGCTGATTCACGGACGTCTTATACTTACTACATAAGGTGTTTGTCAGGACAAGGAATGATTACCCGTAGCCTTTTCTCTCCAGACTGAGGAACGACGTTCGCCATAATACAAAACACAGGGCGTTCTGAGTACCACGACTACAAGAAACAAATTAAGCGTTTAATTACTAAATAAAGGATGGTGATTAAACTAAAGATGATTTGAAATACCTATGTCAAGTTGATGATCAAGTCGCACCTCGCTCCAGAAGTAATTTTCAAGTTCGGCGAGTTGCTAATTTCTTCTCAGAAGACTCACCGCGTACATCAGAAGGCTCACTAGACACGAAGTCCTTAAGTAGAGTAAGTTGCACATTCCAGAATCAACATTCGACACGATGACGAGATCCCCATTCAAAGAAAGCAATCAAAGGATACACCAATCAAACTTTGTCATTCATAAAGGTCTAGAGAGACCACTTCTACTACCATTTTGTGGTCAGTAGTGTCTTCTACCACTTCATCAGCAACAACCATGTAGATCCAGACTACGACATGGCTATAGGACGTCCGTGAATCCACAGAAACAAGGCAAAGATCGACACATCTCTAGAGACATCGTCACCAAGGGACCCACCTGTAGGCGCCAACAAGACCCTAAAGATGGCTCACCTCCAGAACATCACTAATTAACGGATCTGGACAATAAACAAGTAAGTCTTGTTCAGCAAGTCTCTTTACAACCAGTTGTCCCACGTCTCATCAAGGCTTGGGGACTTGACCTGAGTATCAACCTCCTCGTTCCTTAACAATGTGAATAGAAAGTTGATCATTTTTAAAAGTTCATCAAATGGATACGGGTTGTCTCTATTGAGAATATTAAAATCAATCATCCAATCATCCTTAAAATGTGTCATCAACCTGAAATACTGAAACCAACCCTTTCCAAATCGGAGACATTATTGCCTCTCCTGGAGAAGAGTCATATCTAATCATTAGAACTATATTAGGTGGATACTACAAACTTGTCAATACTGATAAGCCAACATGGGTAATCGCACGCTCCAAGTGGATTAAAGATGTCAAGGCTTAACCACTTCACCACCCCTGACAAAGTTGTCAAGGCTTAAACACCTCACTACCCCTAGCAATATTTCTCTGTTTCATGCAACATTTGTAATTTCTCAAAAATGTTTTGCATTCATACTTAGGATTTCAATTTATTTAATTGAACAAAATATTATTTCTCTCTCTAGAAAATCCTTGCAAACCGTTTAAAATGTACCTACTCAAAATCCCAAACTAAGACCATAGGAAAATCGGATATCTTAGAAACACATAAAAATACTCAAAATCTACTACTTAGAAAAGATCTTTGAGGACTAATTCAATGCCATCAACATATACTCTCTCCACCTGTGCAAGGGCTTCAGTTGCAAGCCTCAACTCCCGGGATAGTCCTTCAACATCGTCTCTAGCCTTGGTAACCGCTTCTAAGATAGGAGACGCGTCTATTTCCTTCAAGTTCTCCCGAATAGCTCTCGTATGATGATAAAGACATCAAGCACTAAGCTTATCCTTCTCAGCTTCCTCCAAGAGTCGGATCCTATCAAACTTGAAGTCAAAGTCAACTCCAGCATTCAGATGAGTTGGTGCAGACTGCATCGTATTGGCATCTTACGCAACGTCACCACTTGGAGCACCAACTTCAACAAACTGCATCCGAAGGATCGCAAGAATCACACTTGGGGATTGAAGATTTGCACAAGATCCCCTCGCTGTCAAGAACTTCTCCAGCCTATAAGAGATGGTCAACCAGAGAGACACAACCTTGACAAGGCCTTTTACTCTCCAAAGACATGCCGCAAAGGTATCTTCATCCCTCCCAACTACATCATCAGATCTGATAGGCGCCTGCAACCCACGACAAGGCTGAGATGCATCCCAAGCCTACTCCAGAAAATATAACTTCATAAATCAAAGAGAAGTGTGACAGGGAACTGCTCACCGTAACATATCTCATAACAATCAAGGATTCGGAAGATGGCTCAAGATACACCTATGGGAACATAATCTTCGAAGACACCCGTCGGACCATGTCAGCAAATGGACACCTTTCAGCTCATCCTCTTCACCCTCGACATCTCCAGAGGAATTCACTTATGTGAACATTTCAAGCATTCCATCATCACTATCAGAAGGCTAAAATAAGCTTATAAGCCAAAATCCTTAGCGTGCAAAGACAACAACAACAAAGGGAGACATCAACCTTTCTGGCTTCCCTTGCCTGATCAGATCCTATAGGTATGGTTTCATGATGATACTATTAAATCATCCATCGTCGAGCAGCAGGCCAAAGTAGCTACACCTGGGAACTGAAGGCTTGTTCAGTTTCATGGATTTAACGCAGTCACCTCCTTCGACCAGAGTATTTAATCAACAACTGTAGTAGCAACAAGACCCCTCACTCGTATCATCCTGATGAAAGCATCTTTATGTTGGTACCTCCACAACTTGTAAGCTTCCTATCCTAGCCTGATCAAGTCCATAGCATGGGGACTTCATCTCTGTTGCCGTTGTTGTTGATTTCAACCACACTAGTCAACTATGGAAGACACACTAAATTCGGAATTCTCAAGGTGACGCCATCAATTCCCCTCATGCTCCAAGAAAAACCTATCATATTGTATCCATGGTTATGATACTCATCTCAACTATCACGGTAACAAGGAAGCTACGACAATCTCTAGTGCACAATGAACACTCAAAAGGCTTGACCATTTCAGACTAAGATTCTCCTTTCAAACTTCCGTCAGGAATTCATCTTCTCCGTAAATATGTCTATGATAAGTCAACATCATATACGAGTCATAAGTGTTCTGAAATGTGTCAGAAATGCCAAACTATGAGGCCCTCACCGTTTGTTATGAGCTCGTCAGCCATGAAGCCTATCACAAGGGATCACTTGCCATGAAGTCATAACTTCTACTAAGGTCCCCACTTATGTCGCATCCTTTAGGATATTTCATGATGCCAACATACTCACTATGTCAACATACTCACTATGTTTTTTCTCTTTTTTTTTTTTTTTTTTTTTTTTTTTTGTTTTTTTGTTTTTTTTCGAATAAAGCAAGAATCGGGCTTGATCTCAAAAAAAAAAACTCTACTCTGAAAATTGATGTGATTTTAATATAGTGGTAAAATAGATTCGATTCTCAGACTTGTGAGGATTTAATTTCAGACCTAATTTTAATTAAAGAAAATAAAATAGATTAAAATAAATATGACTTTTTAAAAATATGGGAAAGAACTAGGATTCATGATTCCACTTTTAACCAATAAATCAAGTGATAGTAATTTTAATCATGCAATTAACACAACAAGTCATATAACAACAACTATATAACACAAGCATGGAGCATCTAGGGACCTAATCCGAGGCATGCACCATCTAACGGAATCACAATTGCTTAATAAAAATCTTTTAAATCAATTTTCAATCAAGGCAATTAATCATAAATAAATTGCATAAATAAATTAATTAAATACATACCACTTAATTATTAGAGAAAAAGATTCCTCCGTCATCCCAGTGATGGTGATTAGCTCATGGTAGAGAACATATGCTCAAAATAATCTTTCATTGCTCCAAAAAGTGTTTACAAAGGTGAAATAGATGTAACACAGCTGAACAGAGACGCGTATATGCGTTACAGAACAGGGTTCAGCCGTTACAAGGAGAAATAAGCAACAGGAAAGAAAAGAGAAGACGTAACAGGAACATCAACAGTTGTAAGCGTTGCTTGTTCGTCTTCTCCGTTGAGCTGCGGCAAGAACAGTCGGCCGGAATTCTCTGTTTTCTTCGGTGATGATCTCTGAGCTTGTTCTTCCTTTTTTCTTGGTCTCTCTTGGTATATATATGGTAAAGGAACCCTAGGGAGTCTTCCAAACCTATTAAAACTCTTAATAAATATCCAAAACACTCACAAATCCGATTCCAAGCCGGAATCCAATTCCCTTCCAAGTTCACGGATGTGGCAATATTCTCTGGCGTAAATCCCTCCAAATTGAAGTGTTTGAGTTGGTCTTGGACTCTTGTAGTCTTTGAAGCAATTTGGAACTCCAAAACATCCCGAAAATCACGTACACACCGTACACAGGAATTTCACTTCGTTACACCCGTGTTCCCGCCACATATGAATTTGAATGAAAGGGGGTGCCCCCAATCCAAAGTGTGGGTGCCTTAATCCATTTTCCCGGGTGCCTTTAACACTTTTCGAGCCAATTTTTTGGCAAATGTTTATTTCTCAAAAATACCTACAAAGACAGAAAAAGACATAATAAGTGTAAAATCGAGTACTATCGAAGCAGATATTCGGGCGCAATATAGACACAAAAATGTGCCTATCAAATACCCCCAAACTTACTATTTTGCTAGTCCTCGAGCAAAGTAATAAAATAAAATCCTAACTCACTTTCGCAGGAATCGCGACTACATTTAGCATATGCAGTAAGCCGTTAAACCTCTAGGTGTCCCTAGTGGACGAGTTTTGTCTCGTGAGGGTTTACAAGAGGTATACCCACAAAACCTTTACTCTAGATTTTAGCAACTCGTGAACGATTAAGGATAGACACTAAACAAGCTATTTAGTTGGTTTACTCAACTCATCGGCTATGGGAATCATTACCCTATATTAGTCCAATTGCTGTACACGAGTGTTTACTCAAGCATACTAAAATTCATAAGACAACAGAGCTCTACTCAGATAATTGTTCAACCACAAGACTCAGAATCTATCCCAATTAATCAAAGATTTAGAAGATGGACATAGAAATATGAAGGTTGCACATGTTGACTAAGGTGAACGGTGTTTCCCATATCTGTCTGAAGGTCAGTGCCAAGATGAAACCTAATGTATTGAGATACTCCCCACTTATTTTCAATCTACTACTACTAACTAAACTAGAATATACACAAGTTCCCATGGATCCTGCATTCCACGCTTGCTTAGGCGACGAAGACAGGGAGAACCCACATATTTTTATTAAAGTGCTAAATAATATATTTTTTTTTTTTCGATTTTCAATTTTTTATAATACATGAAAGTTCCCATGGATTCTGCATTCCACGCTTGCTTAGGCGACGGAGACAGGGGAAACACACACATAATGCTAACACAATATCATTTTTTTTTTCATTTTTTCATTATTTTTTCTAACTGGGGCTTGATCTCAACACACTAAACTTCATCCCGACGGCGATAACAATTCGATACTGGGACCCACCAAATCACTTAGAGAAATACAAAATTGCAAAAGTAAAATAGAAAGTGATATGGTTAAGATAGACTCCAAGATGTGGTGACAGCTATCATGCTATTTCTAACACCTGAACTCTGTCCTTCTATGAATAGACCATTCAACTGGGTACACCAATTCCTATAGAAAAAGAGCTAAGTTTCCACCTACCTAGAGTGGTTAGTGTCATCCTGAATTGTTCACAGGTTTCTAAATTCTAGAGCTTTATTATCTCACTAAAAAGTTTCTCCCTTACCCCCAAACTTAAATTAAACAGTGTCCTCAGTGTTTCTAAAGATGAATGATTAAAAATACAAACCAGGAGAAACTGTTACCAATTCACGAAAAGGACTTAGGGAAAGATATTACTGTATTGCATGAGCATGGGTTACCTCCCAAGAAGTGCTAAGTTTACAGTCTTCAGCCAGACTAGGAAAGAATTAGTCACCTCATTAAATCATATAGCAATAGTCGGAACAACTGTGGGTCATCTGAATCAAATAATGCTATCACAAATAAGAGGAAACAACAACAGGCCAAGAAAATGAACAAACCGAGCACACCCTTATCTAGTTTTCTGTTTACAACAACTACTTCTAGTTGTGGTTCAGGTTCAGGCTCTATAAAAGGGTCTAGATAAAATATTTTCATGGGCTGGATTTCCTCGTAGGAAGGATCAAAAGAATCAGGTTGTAGATTCTGGAATAACTCAACTAAGAACTTAGAAGCACATAATAATAACCTGAATAATTGTGGATCCTTAAAGTCAATCAGTTTTGACTCATTTGACTCACACAGTTGACTACTGTGAAGGTGGTCATTCTTAAGCAAATGTGTTGATTCTAATTTCCTAAAGTAATTAGGCTTAGTCTCAAAACTTAATAACTGACACATTTGAAATTCTAACGTTCCCACATATGGAAGAAAATATTTTGGTGGGAAAACAAAGTCAATCTTGGTATTATTTCCTAGATAAACCACATCGACCAGAGGATGGGTATCTAACAACTGAACTTCTTTCTGGACATCAACAGGCTCAGGGAATCTAGTTTGAAGATGATCTTGTAAAATGGTAGAGGTACATATTTCAAGTCCCAAGTTAGGGACCTTTCTAAGAGTTAAAGGTAAAGCACAGGGAGAATGATAGTTACCCCCAAACTTAAAGTTTTCAGTGTCTCTAGATAGACTAATCACAATTTCCCTAATTTCTAGATCGTCAGATTCCCGAAAATGGTCAATTTCTTCTTCTAGGTTAATATCCGGTGGTGCATCCTCACTCATATTTAAAATCTCTACGAGTCTATCTTGGTTATCTACAACTATTGTTTCTAAATCGTTGGACTCTAAAATAGTATTCTCAGGATAAACCCGTTCCTCTAAACCATTATCGGTTTCAAAACAAGAGAGTTCTACATCGTCTAAAACAGTGGTATCTCTGGTCAAATCCTCTTCCTTTTGAATAGGTGAATGATCATTAAAATTATTTGGATTTGAACAAGAAATAACACTATCATCATGAAGCATAATTGGAGTGACAGTTTCCTGATCACTCTGCCTGTATATTTCAAGTTCTTCATCAACACTATCCTTATCATCATAATAACATGAAGATGTTTGAACCTCGTCTAAATAAGTAGTGTTACCAATTTTATCCTCGTCCTCTTGACTAGGTGAATAATTATCAAGGGTAGCACTATATTGGCAATTAAGATCATTTTGAGCAATATTATTATTTGCAAACATTTCATTCACACTTAATACAGACCTTTTTGTACTCTCAATCAACTCCCTGAGGGATTCTTTTAGAAATCAAATGGATCATAAGGGGTACTGGTTTGCAACTGCTCATGTGATTCTTCTAGAGGCATACTAGGATCATGGGGAGTACTAGATTGCATCTTCTTTAGGGCATCCCTCCAAGATAACGAACTCAAATCATCATGGGGAG